>JAOTQQ010000032.1:48600885-48620793 GCA_026546715.1 Gallinago undulata
CCCCACCAGACCCTGTATCTTGTTGGCAGGAAACCACCACCAGCTCCTGACAAAAGCAGGGACGTATCAGTAAGGCTTCTTCCCCAAGGCTAATGGGAGCCAGGTCTAGGCTGCAAGTCACTGACACTTTTGGTTGCCAATACATTTTGAAGTGCTATAGGGAGCAGAGCAGGCTAGTTAACAAAACACTTAAAATGGTAGCAAGAGCCTCACCTGTGCCAGGACTAGCAGCGATTAGCATGTGTTGTACAACCCATGTGCAGAAGACACAACTACACCTAAGGCCACACAGCACTTGGAGGGTCACATGCAAACTATGTTGCCTGCACTTCACCTTTTGTCCAGGCCAAAAGAGCAAGAACAAACGGAGCAAGAAATTTTTACACGGTGCTACGCACTAAGTGTCTGCAACTGATTCCCACTCCCAAGCATGCCGGTGTGCAAGAGCATACAGTTCACAGACTGATAATCTTGTCTGGATGTGACTGCGACACAGCTTAAGGCTGAAAAAAGATCCCGATTCACTTCCAGGGAATTTCCTGTCTACATACATAACCTGCCCTGGGATGCGCCTGAAAATATTACAGCCCACCACCCGAATCGCCCAAGATGAGGAGTGCTGCAGCAATAAACCTGCACATAAATACATATCCTGCCCAGTATACACTGCTCCTGGGTCATCAGGGTTTTTTTTCCCTTTTTTTTTTTTTTTTTTTTAACTGGACACATCATTTACAGCCTGTCAAAGAAATAGCCTGTATGGAATTAATCCACTAGAAATGACTTGCATTCTCCTCATAGCAAAATTTAACCAGCCCTGCAGATTCAGCTGGGATCTGGTAACCAGGCATCCTGGCACAGCCTCGATGCAGAGCTCTGGCTCCAGTACCTCATTCAAGCTTGTGCTGCCACATGTTTGCGGTGGCGAGGCCCAAACACACTTCTAATAAGGTGGCAATTTGTTTTCCTCAAGTGCACGAACATTACAACTCCTGGGCATCACAGACCTACTGCAGTTCCTCAGGGGTAACAGACCAGTTGGTGAGATCTATTCTATCAAGATTAAAATACATCAGTTTTAAAAACAAGAGCAGTGATATTGCTGTTCCTTTGCCACCAGCTTTAGGAAAGCAAACCCAGAGGGATCTACCAAATTTAGAGAGCCAGGCAAAAAAGCAGAGGAGCCGTGCCTGCATAGTCTGGTTTGCAGTGCTTTATTCTCGGCCTCTCACCAAAAAAAAAAAAAAAACCCACAAAAAAAAACTAAGGAAAAACAAAATAAAAATCGGGCTGTGATCCCTAAGCTGCTTTGTGTGGGCACAGAACAACATCTGCATGGAGCAAGGGGCTTGCTCTGAAGGCCACAGGTTGACCCTCACTATGAGCCAACATTAACAGAAGAATTCGGACATTAGGCTCTGTTTTTATTTGAAACACCAAATGCAGCTTTCATCTTTTTCTAGATATAACCCTTTGCCAGGACACAGCACAAAGTACAAGTCTTTTTATATAACACATGAGCAAAAATATTAATTAATAGATACAGAAGATATATTTATAAATCTGCATTTATTTTGCTGCCCCTTCCTTCAATAAACCAGCTCCTAAATTAACAGGCCAAACACACTGCACCACTGACGTCCAATTCCTTGTTCTGCAAGTGAATTTAACCGTGACCTCAGTAGACTGGCATCTAACACTAAGATTTTAGCTTTCCTTTTACCTTACTTCTGACCCTTTCGTGTCAAAGCAGCTGCCCGAGCTCCCCCGTGCATGGGCAGACACACACCTCACACCCACGCACAGCTCAAGCCACCCCACACCTGGTGGGTGTCATTACATCCAGGGCACAGGACAACCCAGTTATCTGCAGGCTGGTGTGGTTTTCTATCAGTACCCTGCCTCGCAAGCAAACGTCACCAAATTTCAGATTTGCATTGTATTCCTCCTCAGCACATCACACACGTGTTACCTCCTCATTTTCTTTGATCAAATGGTAAGCTTGGGGGGACTTATGAATATGTTATTCACATTTCAAAGGCACAACTGCACTAAATCCAGCTGTTCAGTTTATGCCTTTCCTTTAATTCCAGCTACACGAGAACAAGAATTATTAGACTGTATGTCACTGCTTGAGAAACTACAGCCACTGTTCTGTGGAGACATTTATTATACTGTGGTCAAGCACCTGATAAGTATTAGTGTAACAAGAAGATATAACCTAGGCTTACCTGCCCCCTCCTCCCCTCCAAAAAGTCAATCTTGTGCCTTTGTCCAACCTCCTGTCCTCTTTGCAAAACAAGAATCCAGCTTCATTTGCCAGAGGATTTTGGTCAAAACCACTGGAGGGGAACAAGTCTGAATCTCAGCTGAGGACACAGTACAAACGGCAAATCAGAAAGACAGAGAAAACAAAGCAGTTTGCTTCGTGTAACATGGGAAAGAGCACATCATAGGAAACTGAGTGGAAAGAAAACACACAAAAATCAAGTAATTTTAATGTAGAAGTGAAAAAGAAATGGCTAAAAATTGCGTCTGATTGCTACCAGTAATGCCAAGAATATTGTTTAGCAACAAACTGCTAATGTTCATTTCCAATTTTGATCCAAACCAAAAGCAAAAAACATTAAATTCCTGCAGTGGACAGAAAGCTTATAGATTTTGGTTAATTCAATGCAATCCTGTTGATATTTTTTCCTGCGTGAATCCAAACCTGTCAAAATTACTTCTCACTTAATCGCAGTCGAGAGGCTGGCAAGCTTTTAGCCTGGACTCGAGCATCCTGTCCAAAAGGTGGGCAGCCTTCCTCCCCCTTCTCTCCTGCAGGTCTGGGCCTTGCCAGCCTTCAATGAGAGGACAGAGGTCTCAAGATACGTGCTCTTATATGAACATCCCCCACCACCTCGGCAGAAGGAGGTGTCCATCCATCAGTGCCCTCGCTGAACAGCTGTAATCCATCCCTGCCCGGTGCCTGGCCCGCAGCCGGCTGCTCAGCACCCCGGTGCTACACGGGGTACACTCCGCATCCCCCACAGCCGCAGGCAACATGGGGGAGAACGTACAGAACAAAGAAGGGTAGAGCACACCAGGCTTCCTCACATCTGACAGTTTTTCTCCTCCTCTCCTCTTTTCTGATTTTCCAAAAATGAGGAGGAAGATGTTTTTCCGCTTTTATAGATGTATAGCTCATAAAGCAAGGTAAAAAAGATATATCTCACTTTTTAATCTGATCAAATGCCACAAGCAGCAGGATACAAAAATAGATAATGAAAACAACAACAAAGCCCCTGCAGTTCTGAAACGAGCTGTTTTCTGCTCCTTTCCTATTCCTCAACCTAAAGTATATATTTTTATACGTAAGAAAAACAACACAATAATAAGCCGTAAATTTCAGACACGTACACAATCATGCCTGCCTGCATCTGATGCTCCAAACACAGCACGTCTGGAAAATGGTTAAAGTGGAACAATATGGACAAACACTTTGCCCAGTGGTTCACATCACCCACGACCACTCCAGATCCTCTGAACTTTGGCCAGTCGTCTCCCTCGGTTAATCTTTGAGTTACTTAGGAAGATTTAACTGTATTATCAAAAATTCAGACTCCAGTCTGGGGCTCAGAGCCTATAGCCTATGAACTCCAAATAATAACCAACCAGTGATGCTAGCATACTTCATGCATTTCAGATTGGACGTTCAAATGTAAGGGTAACTTCCCCCCCTCAAATCTAATCTGGCAGGCAGGCCCGAGCAAGCGATTTCTTGGTGTGGGTACAGAGTTGGTAGGTACAAGGCAGAGGTGCCCACAGGGCCCTGCTGCTGCACCTCCGTCCCTGAAATAGCAGGGTGCTGCATTAAAGCAATGCGCATCCGTTTCCCTCACTGGCAAGCAAGCCCAGTATCCAGGCAAAGCACCATCCTGC
This sequence comes from Gallinago undulata, assembly GCA_026546715.1. Lineage (NCBI taxonomy): Eukaryota > Metazoa > Chordata > Aves > Charadriiformes > Scolopacidae > Gallinago > Gallinago undulata. The sequence continues at coordinate 48,604,810 of JAOTQQ010000032.1, forward strand.
TGGTGGCCACCCCTAAAACCGTTTCTTGACAAGCATTACCCTCTCCCACAATACAAACCACTCATCCCTAATCCACTGCAGCTACAAGAAAAGAAAGTGTAAGTAAATATATGCGTCATGTACCCCAGCATGGCATTTTTGAAGGTTGCCACTGCTACAGAGCGAGAATCTGAGCAAAAGACTGAACAGGTGAATGTAAATCTGCAGGCAGAAAAAAGCAGGAAGGTAACTGCATGCAGAAGTGTATGCCTCAGCTTTAATAACTGGTTAAAGCTTTAATAACGCTAGCAAATCTGTAACCAGAAATCTTTTAATTCTGCTGTATTTGATAGATTACAAATCCTCTCCCAAAAACTCCTGAAAGCAGCTTACAGTTCAGACAAATAACTATTTTGCAGCGGATGACAAGAGACCTAAGAACGGAAACGATGGAATAATAGCTCTGTAAGTAACACAGATTTCTTGAATGCAAGGGACAGAAAAGAAGAAATCCGCACAATTCAATGAGCAGTTTACAGCTGCAAATCCTATGAGACCTGCCTTGGTTTACTGTGAATTTTTGTAAAGGCAGTGAGCATATTTTATTAGAAAATAATTAAAAATCTTCAGGAGCAGAGTGTCTCAGTAAACAAGACCCGCCTCCCACTCCTGATGACTTTCTTTTTTAAAATAAACTGACGTCTTCCCTATGCTCCAAGATGAGACAAAGAATTCAGCTAAAACAGAAAAATGTAGGAGTACTGCAATTAATGCCCGCTGAAATGGTTGCCTTGCTTGGAGCAGGGGCATAGGGGAACAATTTGCTCCCCCTCAGTTATCTTAAAGACACATCGCTCAGCCACAGTAGGCATGAGCAGGGCGCTCAGCAGCTCGTGTTTTTCTCAAGGAGGGAGCTCGTCAGCTTTTGATTTCAGTTTGCACCTCCGGTGCCCCAGGAGCGGCCGCTGGCCCTCTGCCCCGCACCTCCCCAGCGCCAGCAGCCCCAGCTGCCTGCTGCCCTGCGGGATGCCCGCTGGAGGAGAGCGAGCGGAGCGGGCCCGCCGAGACTCGCTGCTCGTTTGGAAAACACGTCACGTGCGAGCCGAGTTCATTTTAGGCTATTCTACAGGAGCCACCATCCAGCCACGACCGTGCAGAGCGGAGCCTGCGATGGAGTGGGGGGGGCGGGGTGGGGAAGAGCATCCCCACTCCGGGGCGAAGGCAGGCCCAGCTGGGCACGGTCCTCGGTCCTCTCCGGAGCAGCCCTGGAAGAGCAAAGCAGAGCAAGGCAGGGCAGAGGGCCGGAGGAGCTCCCAGGCAGGCCGGGGCCGGCAGTGTCCCTGTAAGACAGCCTCCCGCACGTACACAGCCGCTGCCCCAGCAGCAAACAAAGCTGCAGAGAGCCTGCGCACAGCAGCCCTCCCGCCGCTCCTGCCATCGCAGCACAGGTAGCGGCTGTGGGGAGAACAACGAAACCACCGCTACCGCCACAAAAAGGCGGAGGGCACTCCCGATAAATAACCACCCCGCCACGCGCTCGGAGGGATCTGCGGGCGGGCGACCCGGCGGTGTGCGGCAGAAGCCCCGGAGGGGTCAAGTTCACTCCAGCACCTTCTGGCTGAATACCGACAGGAGAAGTTCAAGTGCAGGAGGGGTTCTCCCCACAACACGCTCCCCCTCCCAGAGCCCGGTGCCGCGCTGCAACCGGAGGCTGCATCTGCTCCGGCTGCGATGGGGGAGGCGGCCGGATCGCTGCCTGCGGTTTATAAATAAATGCCGGGAGGGAGCGGGAGGTGGGGGGGTTGGAAATTAGTGCCATGCAAAGTGAAGTCCGGGTGGCGATTACGGTGTTAAGATCTTGCCGTAAAAGCCGCTGTCGGTGAGCGCGGAGCAGAAGGAGCGATGAGGGCGGATGGCTGGGAAGTGCAGTGAGTACTAAGGAGATGGTGTACGCGTGGCAGTGTTTATATGAGAGATCAAAACAGAGCCAAGCCCATCCAGGGGAAAAATGGCGACTACTGGGATGGGGGAAACTAAGACACTGGATTAGTTATTATTTTTAATAAATGTATGCGCTGCACATAAGCTAGACACGTTGGAAAAGCTGCCGATTCATTCTGAAAAAGCGGTGCGTCTATTACCTGTTATTCTGGGATTTTCTGGCCATGGTGCCTGCCTTTGTTTTCTTTCTGGAATAGTCACTATCGAAGGGTAACACTGATGCATAGCCATGTTCTGCTTCTAGGGACAAAGTCAGCATTAGTGGCAATATATTTTTTTCCATGCATTTTTTTCCTCCTTTGCAGGAACGCTAGGGTAAAGAACAGAATTTTTTCTGGTTGATTTGTTTGGATTTTATTCTGGCATCTCTTAAAGAAGCGAGACCAAAAAAAAAAAAAAATACAAATACAACTCGGTAAACCGTAAAAAAAAAAAAAAAAAAGGAAAGAAAAGAAAATGAGTGCCGAAATGAGGAGGATTATTGGAGTGCCCAAGAAAAACGAGGCGGATCATGCAAACCCTTGTCACGCTGCGCTGGGGCGGGGGGGGGGGGCAGTGCCACACAATCACCCGCTGCCACACACAGAGCGGCGTGAAGGACCCGGAGCGCTGCAACACACGCACCCTCCCCGCCCGCAAAAAAATATAACCGATTTTTTTTTTTTTTTAAAGGCAAAGAGAAGAGCACCTCCTCCCCCAGCGCCGTGCTTCCAGCCCAGCCCGCCTCAGCCCCGCGGGGTTGGCCCCGGGGTTGGTTCCCCCCGGCCCGGCACAGCCCGGCCCGGCCCGGCCGCCACACAACAAAGGCCGGGAGCGACGGGGAGCGCCTCTGGGGGGACCGACCGACCGCCCGATCGTCCGTCTGCGCCCAGTACCTCGGTCTCTTCTCTCCAAGTACTCGGCCGCTTCCAGGAGAATTAACAGAGAGTTCAATTCCATGGCTGTCTGCGCCGAGCCGAGCCGAGCCGAGCCGAGCCTCACCCCCCACCGCCCCGCGTCCGCGCCCCGCGCCGAGTTCACGCGCGGGGGGACTTCCAAGCCCCCGGTTATAAGGCACCTCTCTCAACCTACATTTGACACACAGGCGACGGGCGGGCCGCCCGGCCAATGCGGACTGCCCGTTGGGCCCAGGGGCGGGACACAAGGAGGCCGCCGGACCAATCGGCAGCCGAAACAACCCCCCCTTTTCCCCTGGCTGGGGCAGGGAATGTTGACAGATCCTCATCGCCCCCTCCGATTGGCTGGCCACTATAGTAACAATTTAGAAGCCGAAGCTTAGCAACAGCACGTGGTGGCCCGGCCCCCGCACTCGCTGAGTGGCCGGTTTCTTGCATGTTAAGCAGGGCATCGGCCGCCCATTGGCGCGCGTTACGCCATGCAAATGAGAGCGGGGGAAGGGGGCCAATGGAGTGGGGGGGGCGTGCCGGGCGGCGGGAGGCGGGGCGGCAGGAAGCGGGGAGCCAATGGGACGGGCGGGAGGCGCGGCGTTGCCGTGAGGAAGAGGCAGGCAGAGGAGGCGGAGCCTTAGGCAGCCACGCCCCCCGAGGCCGCCGTACGGCGCACGAGGAGCGGCAGCGGCGGTTGTCGGAGCGTTTGCTAATGTTATCGGGGAACTCGCCACCGGGAACGGGGCTGGCTGAGCTAGGGGAAAAAAAAAGAGAAAAAAGGACGAAATGGAAAAAGGCGGGGGCAGAGGAGCTCGGGTGCTCCCGCAGGGATGGAGCCGGGCCCGGGGAGCCAAGCCTCACCCCCGTTACCGGCCCGGGTCAGGCTTCATCTCGCCGGGCAGGGCCGTTCGCAGCGGCTCCTTCCCGGGACCGCCCGCCCCCGCGCTGTGCCAGCGCTCCCGGTGCCGCTGAAGCCATGCCGGCGTTGCGGAGGGAAGGCCCGGCACCGCCCCTTCTGGGCGGGCTGCTCATGCGCGGCCGCCGGGGGGCCGGGCCGGGCCGGGGGAGGGGTCGTGGAGCCGCCTCACAGCAGTAGGCAGCTGCGGTGTGGAGGCGTGTTGGGGGGTGGCCGGGCTTCGGGCCGCCGAACTCGCTGGTGAGGGGGTGCCGTGGTGCGGCGAGAGGGACGTTTGGGCCTTGCCAGCCCCTGGGCCTGTGCCGCAGCGCCCGGTGTCCCCTCGGTGGCGGCCGGTTTTCACACAGGAATTGTTACTTGTCTGCGTAAACATTAGTGCGCTGCCCGCCGCAGGCCGCGGGGAGGGAAGTGGGGCCTGGTAGCCCCAGAGAACGCTGCAAGGAAGGCGAGGGAAGTGGAGCAGCAGGTCGGGGGGAGACTGGGCCTCGTGACACCGACCAGGGAGCTTAGCAGGCACTGGCGGTGAAAAACCAACCTTGTCCCCGGGGGTCATCAAGTGGAGGGCCCCTGGGCATCGCAGGGCTATTGGGTTGGGCCCTCATGCAACTTGCAGCAAGAAAGGGACTCTTGGTGTGCACACCATCTCACCATGACCATTGCAGGAGGAGTTCCCTAAAGGTTGCTAATACTTCAGCAGATTTCAGTTCTACTTCTCCGTGCCACCAGGGCTGTAAGTCAGAAGATTGTTGGCAGATGACTATGACTGAAGGAAAAGCCTCCTGCTCTTGCAGTCGCAAATATGACAAGAAATTCATTGGAATGAAAAAGGTGATAGAAATGGGATGCCAGAGATGCTGTAAAAATGTGTCTGGCACATACGTCCGTGACCCCTTACAGTGTGCAGGCAAGAGAGGAAAACGGCAGTGCTGCAAAAACACACACAGAGATTCAAAAGAATTACTGAACTCCACACAATAGTCTAACCTGCTGAAAAAAGAAACAGTGGAAAGCTCTCAGAAACGCAGTCAGAGTTACTGCCAGCTTTCCAACTCTGCCAGCGCATTCAGCTGCCTTTCGTCATCTGGATACACAGAAGCCATCTACCAGAATAGCCTGGCTCCCGGCGTGGAGACTGAACAGGAAGGAGCTCAGCACCTTTCCTGTCCACACCATACTATTTGTGCTGCTAACTTTGCATCCTTATCTCAGATAGCTGCTGCACAGCTGTTGCCTAAAACTGGTTGGTTTTAACATGAGCAAGAAATTTTAAAATAGGCACATTTTAAACTGTGCTGTGATCACACATTGGTACATCTTCAGGCCAAAAGTGCTGAAGCCTGTAATCAGTCCTCCTGCAGAATAGCACTTACACACACAAGTGGTCCCATTGATTTTAATTGAACTATTTGAGTAAGAGCTATTCAGCATATAGGAGGGTTGCAGAATATCGTCCTGTGTGCTTAGTCCTTGGCGAAAGATGTCAGCCACGGTTTCCTTTTAAGAGGATAATAGCAGTTCAGATTAAAATAAAAATTATGCTTTACTCTTTTTAGAGGTTTGTGGTAAAACTACATGTACATTATACCTGATAATTTATTAGTCTGTGTCTTGTTGCCTCAGATACGCAAATGCAATGTGGCTCTTGAACATTCCTGAAACACAGATCACATTTTACTGCCAATTGGTCCAGGCATCGGGGATGAGAAAAATACAAGGCTGAGAAGAAAACAGCATTGTGACTGTTATTTAAGAGAATTTTATATCTACTAGGAAAAAGTCTGACTCCGTGAATTACAAGACAGAGGAGAAGTTGGTGCATAGATTGCAGCGGTGAAAACATTGCCGTAACATTTTCCACTTGCTGCTTGGAACTGTTGAAATTCTTCTGCATGTGGGTGAGATAGTACTGTTTTCACTGTAAACCAATAGAAATTTATGGCAGTTTTGCTGTTGACTTAACTGGAAGTAGGTTTGGGCGCTATTTGACATTGTTTTCTGTTACGAAATAGCACGAAACCCTACATGCATAGGTCTGTGTTGCCCACACAGGAAAGAAAGTTCCCTTTGCCTGACCACGTGTGTAGGGCATGTAGGGCAGAAAATGCAAAGGTACACGGGTAAGGCAGTGGTGCTCTGTGCTGTAGCCACAGTGATCCAGCAGTATTTTCAGAGCACCTATATGTCTTTGTATACGTGTCTAACCATATCCTAAACCTGCTTTGTGCACACGTCGTGGAATCAGTCATATGGCCAGAAAGGCAGATTAACGTGCAGGGTGTATAAATGCAACTAGGTGAAAATGGGATACACTTGTATGAAAGGCCAGGGTTCACATATGGATTGACTGAGGTTCTGAAGCCCTGAAGCTTCTCCCACTCCTCCCCACCACACTATGAACACAGGAGCCCAAACAAGGCTGGCACTGAGCAGGGGCAGTGCTTTGGAGGGGTACGTAGCCCGTGCTCGCCCCTCACCAAGCACTGCTCTCACCGGACACTCCCCAGCACTCCATCTGATCCAACTGCTGGGCAGAAGCCACTCTCACTGTCCTGATTTGAGCAACACAGGACTAAATTCTCTTCTAAAGCCTGCAAAAACTCTACTTTTAGAAGACTCTAGTGTCTGAATTTGTGAAAATGTTTACTTTATAGCCCACTATGGTATGCGAGTTTCAAGGACTCAGTGCTTCCAAGCCTTGCCAGGTGCGGGGGATGAGTAGAGTGAGACCCAGGCACTTGATCCAAGCTGCCAGCAGGATTATTTCTTACCACGAACATCACATTCAACATAAATTAGAAAGTTTGCTGTGTAGTTCACTCTCTGCCTTGAAGGCTGCAGTCCTGAGAACTCATTGCCCCAGTGCCGGACCCCTGAGCCCTTCCCTTCCTCCAGAAGCCATAACGCTGGTAGTGTCTGACACTTGCTGTCCACTGCTGGGAATCACAGAATCACAATGGTTTGTAAGGGACCTTAAAGATCATCGAGTTCCAACCCCCTGCCCTGGGCAGGGACACCTCCCACTAGAGCAGGTTGCTTAAAGCCCCATCCAGGCTGGCCTTGAACACCTGCAGGGATGGGGCATCCACAGCTTCTCTGGGCAACTTGTTCCTGTATCTCACCACCCGTGAGTGCACAGCTTCCTGCTGATAGAACGGGCTGAGTATAATCCTCATGTATTTTATAATGGTATTGGGATCAACACTAGTTTTTTATTATTATTAATGTTAATTATTCAGTCATATTCTATAAATTTCATTTCTATTTCAACCCTCGGGTTTCCTTGTTTTTTCCAAATTTCCCTTCCCAGGTGGGGAGAAGTCATCAGGTAATAGAAAAATTGTCTAAATGACAATAAATTGTTGTGGGTGTCTCCAACCATAACACTCACCCTCCACTGCACTCCCTGGCCCAAAACCAGCACCTCTAACCACTCCTGGGGTAAAAACCATCAGACTGAACATGATTACTCTTTGTGCTTTTAAATGTGCACAGAAGTATTTTCAAGACAGTTGTTTTAAGGTGACTGAGTACAATTTCACATTGATATTGGCACTTTCCAGGGCCCTCTTCCCCTCTTCCCTGCGTGGAAGGGGTGCTTTGGGAAGAGAGGGGCCACTCCAGCCAGCTGGAGTGTGTGTGTCGTGCAGCGCTGCGAAGGGCTGCAAAACAGGGACCAGTGCAGTCACAAAACCTGGCTGATTCCTGTTCATGGTGGGTCTCAACTTCAGGAGTCATAAATTCTATTAGTCTGAGCATGAGCATGTGTGTAACCACACACACACACACGTGCAGAGCCCCCGCTGGTGAAATCCCGAGTAAACCCACGTGGATTTAGGAAGGATGGTGTGTGGGTTGGCTCATACCAAACAAGTGCTGACACACATTTACCTGTAGTTGTGTCGAAGGAGCCTTCTGTACAGCCTGCAACAGTGTGTTAGAGAATTCAGAGGAGTTTGACCAAGATTATTTCTCCTAGAGTCTATTCAGCTCTAGGAGGCACCTGAGACTATTCAACTCAGGAGGCAACTGAGGAGGTGCCTCAGGAGGCACCATAGAAACTTCTAAAATACCTAGAATGACTTGTTCTGGATCTGTTTTCATTTGTGTCAGGGAACCAGGACTAGCTTTGGTGGTGTCAGCGTGGGCGCAGAGGTGTAAAATGGGTGTGAAGGAAGATCAACTGAATTGCTTTAAGAACTGAAGGATGGGCTGTAAGATATACATGTGCTCAAAGGCTTTGCAGATTTGCGTCTCTAAATAGCTTTTTTCCATTTCTACGGACAAGCAGCAGGAACAGCTGAGTGCTCAAGAAACAGCTGGCCTTCAGTGATAAGGGGTAGCTGTCACTTCATGGTGAAGTTTGAAAAACTTTATATTTAGAAGCAGAAGGGAGAGCCACCAGCAGCCACACCCCAAACCTGCACTGTTTGCAGTTTCTTCATTGCCCGCACTTTATGATTGGAGTATTTACATGTTTAAAAGTTACAATACCATTCTTTTTCAAAAATCCATCTTGTGGTGTGACATGGCGTGTGGGATCAGTGACGTCGGAACTGCTGACTGCCCTGAGCTGTGATGAGGGTAGAGCTCTGAAGTTGAGGATTCATAATTCAAGCGACTTTATTCACTCTTCCCCGTGTGCAGCCTTAAAGAAACAACTAGGCCTTCCATGCTTTTCAGATTTGGCTCATTGCAGTCAGTGTTTCTTTCTTCCATCTTTTAAGATTTCTTGCTGTGTCTTAACCCTATGTCCAGAAACAACCTCCTTCACTGTGTCTTGGAGTACACCTGCCCCTTTCCTTGGGTGTTGCAAGGCTTAGGTAATAAGCAAAGATTTAGTTGTCTTCCCACCCAGGAGGGGATCCGCACTCAGAGCTGGCACTGACAAGTTACAGCTCCCTGTCTCAGCATCTCAAATCCCATTTCATTTCTCATCTCACCTACCTGTGATTCAGATCATTGAATCTGTTTCCTAGATGCAGAAACCAAAACATCTGGAAATTGAACAGAAAGAAGTTTCAGAAGTAACAGTTTTGTCAGTTCCCAAGCCCACTTTGAGACACTTTACCTCTACCCTGCCAAATAAAGTGGAGCAAAGACCATTCTCCATCCATGATCTCAAATGGCAGATGTCACTGCAGCCATTTGGTTTTGCATCTCCTCTGGGTTGCTACTGGTGTACATGTGGCTTTTAGCCATGGCTTTATTTTATGTGGTTTGCCTTTAGTGTGGGATGGTTGTTTTAAGTTCAGAGTGCGTGGAGATGTGTGGCAGCCCATCAGCTGCTTTCAGAGCATGAAACTGACATTATGTGACATGAATGTACATGGGCTGTTGGGGGGATGAAGCTGCTGCTATAGTGTTGAGGGACTGTAGCGTGGAGGAGTTGTGTCTGTGCAGACTCACCCAGTGCGCCTTCTGTGTTGGTCCTTGGCCTGTCATACACCTTGAAGTGTACCCAGGTGTAGGCTTGGAGGGTAGGTTGGTCCAAGGACCAAGACAACACATAAACAGTATAGATATCAGAGGTACCCATGGACCTGAGTGAATAGAAGAGACTATTTCAGCTGGAAGGGACCTACAATTATCATCTAGTCCAACTGCCTGACTGCTTCAGGGCTGACCAAGCTAAAACCTGTTACTAAGGGCATTGTCCAAATGCCTCTTAAACATTGTCAGGCTTGGGGCATAAACCACCTCTCTTTGAAGCCTGTTCCAGTGTTTGACTGCCCTTTTAGTAATAAAATGCTTCCTGATGTCCAGTCTGAACCTCCCCTGGTGCAGCTTTGAACTGTTTCCATGCGTTCTGTCACTAGACCCCAGGGAAAAGAGCTCAGCACCTCCTGCCCCACTTTCCCTGCTCAGGAAGCTGTAGAGAGCTATGAGGTTGCCCCTCATCCTCCTTTTCTCCAAACTAGACAAACCCAGAGTTCTCAGCTGTTCCTCATAGGACATTCCTTCCAGCCCCGTCACTGGCTTTGTTGCCTCTGGATGCATTCAAGAACCTTCACATCCTTCTTAAATTGTGGGTCCAGAACTGCACACAGTGACTCCTATGCATTCGGGTTGGTGTGCTCTGTGTGTGGTGCTCACTAGCCCAGCTTGCTGCCTGATCTTCACCTCACTGAGTCCAAAACAATTTAATTTCTCCCATTTTTGTTTGGGATTTAGCAAGGCTTTATGAAAACAGTCATGCTTAAAAGTAAAATCTGAAAAAAAAATAGTACTTCAAACTGAATGCCAGTCCCTTGTAACATTCATTTGTTGTTAATTGCTGTATTAGGAAATGCAGCATTTTTATCTTAGCGTCCTTGAGGGTTTGGCTGCGGGGACCCGCAATGCCCCTCTCCGCCAGCTCTCCCTGGCCAGCGAGACATGCAGTACCCCGCCGCCAGGCCCTGCAGCCATTTCTGTGATCAGGCATGAAATTATTCTTAACTGATTGCAGTGAGGCATAGATTGAAAAGCTTGAGAGACACTGATTTACTCCACCATCCTGCTCCACCTCACCTCTCTTATACCTACACCATGGTAGGTATAAGTTTTGGCAGTTTTGCATAGCGCCATCCTCAAAATCTTTACTGCTGCTGTGCTCAAAGCACTTTCTTCACAAAAGTAAGTAAGTGCTTTCGTTTTAAAAGACAAAAAAAAATAAGGGGAGATGTAGGTGCAACAACTGGCCAGTGTCACTCAGCAAAGGCAGGGGAAGAGCTGGGAAGAGGACTGGGTGTCCCAGTCCCCAGTATGGCATGTTGAGCATTATGAAACACTGAGGAAGGAAGACTTATTATATGATCTTGGATCTGAATCGCAGACATGTCATGGTCTTGTTACATTCCCTTGGTGTAGGAAAGGGGACCATGTGTGCATTTGTATTGCATTAAGCTTCCACAGAATACACAGACCAGTGCAGTGCAAAGAGGCTTTGAAAAAACCATGACTCAGACCCACTTCGTGTTGGAGTTCTTTTTGGGGGCCTGGGCATTCGCCTGAGGTCATTGCTTGAATGAGCTGATAAATTAAACATTTCTCCTTTACCTGACAAAATTTGCAGTTTGGCCTTCTTGTTATGTTACTTTGGTAGAAGCACATCATATAGCAGTATACAAGTATATTCTACCTCACTGTGATCATCCTCGAAGCTCCCTGGCCCTTAGCACTGCTGTTGCAGACCAGGACAGAGAAAGAAACAGAGCAGGGTTGTACCCACGTGGTAGCAAATGGGGCTGAAACCAGTCTCCCTTTGACAAACAGAATGTCCACTTTAAGAGAGCAGGGAGGCAACTTCATGAATAAAATGAGCCAGGGGTGACACAGTCTTAACAGTACCTTTCCTCTGAACATAAAAAAAAAGTAAAAATTTCTTACCAAAGGTACTTGCCTCCTGAGTATCCGTGAATGTGTGCTGAGTTTACAGGAAGAAGCTCCAATGAATTTGTATTGCTTCTTGGTCTGAAGATCCATCTAGATATGGGAAAATGAGTTCATGCATCCTATGGAGACAACAAAATAGTTAGCTGCCATTATTTTATATAATAATTACAGATGTGGAACTAAGAGAGAAAAAGTTATACTTACAAATTTAAGCATGGAGATTGCTCACCTGGGTGGGTGCTTAGACATCCAGAGTCAACTGAGTTGTAAACTGGGGAAATCAGATTTTGAGATGAGAGGAAAATTGCCTGATGTGTTTTCATACAGCCACTCTTCAGGAGCCAAGCCATATGCATACATATATGGGAGAACAGCTTTTTGGTTGTCAAAGAATGGATATCTGTAACATATTTACAAACCTGCAGTAAATATATAAGCAAACTGTTTTGTTTTATTTTCTGTTGGAAAAATATAATGCTTAATGTGGCTGATGCAAATCTACCAGCTATTGGATTCTGTCACTTACTTGTATTAGCCATGATGGGTCCAGGTGAAGCTGTGATGGGAAGATCATAGGTGCATTCCAAATTGTACAGTAATGATAGTACTCTGCATTTCTGTAATGTGTCGAACTCGTTCATTTTAGACTGCTTAGTTGAGATTTGCCAGTTCAGGCCTTTAATAGATATTAGTAATTAGGTAAATAAAATGCCGTTCAGCTGAATGAGGGAAGAATCAGTATTGATCCTGAACTATACTGCTAGTATAGTTGTAGAGATAAGAGAGCTCTTACATCAATACACACATTTGAGAGAAGATCAAAACAGCCCAGGTGGTAAATAACCCGGACAATTACCTGCAGGACCTAAAATTAGAGATCAGCACAAAGACTTGGCAGGTGAATAGTCAGCAGATGCTGTCTTATCTCTCTATTTGCTTTGGAAGATTGGGTCTGACCCAAAACATGTTGAAATCAATTTGTATCTTCTCCTTTATTTCGATAGGCTATGCACCAGCCTTTAATCAGTTGTGGGCCTAATTAAATTATTTTCCTCATTGCAAGCTAATTACTCCTATGGAGAAATGAAACTGAATGTTAAATTAGCACTCGATAGGAACTGTATCTGTAGCGTATGGTTTCGAATAAAAAATTATGGGCTTGATTTCACACTGTCTTACATAGTCTCTTATTCCACATAAAGCAAGTACAATTTCTCCCTCTCTTTTATTGGTATAAGTACGGGAACTGAGTGAAGAGTCAGGCAGAATGACTGTAACGAGCTCCCTTCCTTATGCAAAAGAAAAGCTAATGCAAGCAGGAAATCATCGGCTTTCAGCATCCAAAAGAGGAGGAAACAATGCATTTAAATTGCAGCAAGGAGATCGGGTATCAGCAAAATGTTCTGACAGTGAGGCACTGGGCTAGGTTACCTGGGGAGCCTTTGGCACCTCCAGTGTGGGAAGCCTGCGGGAGGTTTGGCTCCAGCCTTGGGCAGGGGATGGAGCACCCAGAGACATCCTGGACCGCTCTTGCTGGCGACTGGTTGGAGTTTTGCACCAGTCCTGGGAAAAATGCAAGGTACAGGAGAAAGACACATTTAGTGCCATCACCTGAATGGCAAAGCAAGTAACGTGAAATGTGAAATCTGCAGTAATTAATTAGATAATGGGAAATCAATCAGGCTAATGAGTATTTAAGTGTCGGCAGACCTAACCATCACCGGGTGGATGGAATTGATTTAGTGAATACTTTTTTCAGGGATCGCAGGTGGGAGGCCATGTAGGTCTGGCTATCAATGATTGTGTAATATATCCTGGCTAAATCTTCAAGCTGAATGTTGGCTTTGGTGCTTTGCTTGAGGTGCTGAATTCCAGCAAAGGGAAAATCTTTGCTTAACAACCCCAAAAACACTTCTGTGATGGGGTGGAAGGGAAAAGGAATGGCCTCCAAAGGGTGCAAACTAGCTGAAAGCAACCTTGAATGCAAAAAAAGCATCACTTGGGCTGGTCTTTATGTCTGGGGACTAGAATCTAAGATTCTGTAGCATATAGTGGTTAGGACCCAGTCTTATGTGACCCACACAGCACTGTGTTCGCTAAATGTGGTGTCTGCAAAATGCCAAAATTACAGAGGGGAATCATCCTCAGGCAGATGTTTACCATGCAAGTGTCTCATGTGGGGTGCCACATCCTTTGTGTTGATGCACCGATTTTAGCACTGGGAGAAAATTTCAGTAACAAGGTGCAGGTGAGGTGGAAGAAACTGGGGGATAGAGAATATAACTTACTTGGTTTATTTGTTTTCCTTTTCCACGTGTCTTTTTTTGCCTTGTACTTGGCTCCATGTCTCTGATCCCATCTGTCCTGTTTTTGTTCTCCTTCCTTTGTTCCCGGTGATTTCACGCTGTTTCCATTTCTCTCCTTTCATGTGACACAGATTCTGTGCCTGAGCCACATCCAAGGTGTTGGACTCCCTGCAGTTACGGCACAGAGAATCGATGCTGAGGACACGACTTCCTGCTTCACTGACAGTGTCTGCGTCGTGTAAGCGAGCGTACGCTTTACCAGCCCCCACAAAAGAAGTTTCAGGGCATTACTTAATGGATTCTTCTTTTCCTAACTCATCAGGACACTGGCAGTGCTTCACCTCTTCTTCATTGTGGCTGGTCTCCTAGTATCCACAGGAGACCAAGGTCCCACTAATCTAGATGATCCACACAGAGCGAGAGAGCTTTTTTTTAATATGAAGACCTGATAGCCAATGTAGAGAAAACAGACAAAGGTATCAGAAAGTTGTTATGAATAAATCTTCCCTGTGCAGAAAGAAGAAGAAACAGAGAAATCCCCAGATCTCACTACTAAAAGTAATGTAGTAATTACCTGTAGTAATTTGGATATTGTGAGTCCAGCTCCGGGCTTTCACGACAAAACTGGGAGCAGTGTAACACAGTGATGGATTGTCACTTTAGCCTCCCATTCTGATGTGCTACGGGTGGTGGAAGGTGGACCCATATCAGAAGACTGCCACCCCAGTGATAGGACAGGGCATTTCACCACTTACTCACTCACCCGGGGAAGTCTAAGATGCCAAGTCTCTCTGTCACATCTCTGTTTTTGAATGAAATTATGAGGGTTGTTTAAAAGCATTATATTGGCAGTTATCCCAAGGGGTGAAAAGATTAGTAGAAGTATATTCCCTGATAGAAAAAGATAGGCGTAATATTCAGAGGTGCAGTGATGAGATTTAAAGCTTTAATTTTTACTGCACATCTATCTGGAGTTTGAAGGCACCCCTGATACACAGCTATAAGGGATTGTAATTAACATCCAAACTCCTGTGAACTCAGAAAGTCCCCGAAGGCAGGTAAACTGTGATTGCTGAGCGATAGTACTGCTCAGTTCTGAAGTGCTGTCATAAACCGCTCTATAAATATGAATGAACAGAGGCTGACATGACCCATACAAAAGGTAGCTTTTGTTGAGACTCAGGTAGTTGAGAGCTGTGCAAAAGGAGACTGGGGCAGGACCTTGTCATGCCCTTGGGTGAAACAGAGCAGATCTTGCACCCAAAGGGAAAGAGTTGGCGCTGGAGTACTTTGGCCCTACTGTATGGGCCAACAGTGGGGCAATAGGTTGTGTCTGGTGGGGGACAAAACCCTTAGGAGATGGCAGGTTCTTGGTGCACCCCAACTTAGTTCACTGTGATTGGCCGACGACTACACTGTAAGTCTGTCTTGACATCAGGTAGAAAACCCCTGTCTTATGACTCATTCCTCTGTTTACAGGCTTGCCTTTGCTTCCCAAATTAAGATATATGCTTTACACTAGACAGGCAGTATGATGGCTTAATGAAGAAGAGGTAGGAAGTAATTCCTCAGCATGACCTCTGCTTTTAGTGTCTGTAGCTTTGATGTTGAATCGAACACATTAAACTACCCAAAATGCATGCATCTGGGCTCTTTGTATACAGAGCATGTTTTATTTTTTTAAAGCTCTGCTTACCTGTGGGGTCTGCTATTTATTGTATGATGCTTTTTGCCACTTAGGCCCTATGCTTAATCAGATTTGTAAATTGATTCCTTCCTGGGGTTGTGTTCAGAAAGCATAAAAAGTGTTTATGACATGCTTCAAAACACACACTGGTTACATTAGTCATCTTCTCAACATAATAGTTTTATTGAGAGCACTTTAGGTTAAAAAAAATGCACATTTCCTTTAATCCAGTTTCTTTCCCCTACTTTTGATCCCTAGAGTTATGTTACATGTTAGAAACAGTTACACATCACGCAAAGGCTGTAATAGTGATTATTATTTCTTTTTTTCTGGAGGAAAAAAACCCTACTGTTTGCCTCTTGAAATATCTGTTATTACTTTTTATGATATATTCAACAGAAATCATTTTCATACAGGAATTTCACCCCCTTCTGGCATCTGGAAAGCTGGTTACAAAGATGAGCTCTGCTGCATCATGGCATGCCTTCCACCTGCCAGCCATTTCCCCTGCTCAGCAGTCCCAGCCGAGCAGGGGGCATCCTGGCAGGGCTCGGGGCCAGATAGGAAGGCACAGCGTGGACAGGGAGCCCCAATATCTCCATCCATGCTGCCCACGTCTTTGTGAATGGACCATCCTCACACCCACCATGCCCTTTCCTTATCACAGCTGTTTTAACATCTTAGTCAACAAAACTGGTCAATGCTTATAAATACGTAAAGGGAGGGTGTCAGGAGGACGGGGCTGGTCTTTTCTCACTGGTGCCCAGTGACAGGACAAGAGGAAATGGGCACAAACTTGAGTATAAGAAGTTCCACCTAAACATGAGGAGGAAC
>JAOTQQ010000032.1:48620893-48705528 GCA_026546715.1 Gallinago undulata
CACCTAAACATGAGGAGGAACTTCTTTACTGTGAGAGTGGTAGAGCACTGGAACAGGCTGCCCAGAGAGATGGTGGAGTCTCCTCCTCTGGAGACATTCCAAACCCACCTGGACAAGTTCCTGTGTAACGTGCTCTAGGTAGACCCGCTCCGGTAGGGGGGTTGGACTAGATGATCTCCAGAGGTCCCTTCCAACCCCAAGTGATTCTATGAAAACATTCTATGGCAAACATTGCAACATAGGAAAGGATTTGAATGGTGGAAAGTGTCACTGATGGTGAGGAAGAGTGGGTGCTCAGCAAGCACTGCAGTGCCCCATGGCAAGAGAAGGGGACTGCTGTGGCCACTGAACCACAGCCTGAGAGCTACAGTGACGACAAGCTGCAGCCCGTCACTTTGGGTGCAAGAGGTACTTTCCAGAGGTCACAGACAAATGTGGCTGTGGTCTTCTCTTTACACCAGTGGGACCCAGGGAAAATCTCTCCTCATGATACTGCAAACTCACCCTGGTACTCTCTAGGCAGCCTTACCTGCCTCCGCTCTGGCTGCACACACACCCTGTACACACACACACACACACACACACCCCCCAATCTCTTGGGCCCTTTATGTTTCACAGGAAACAACTAGATAAACCACAGCTCTCAATTTCCTAATTATGCAAAAAAGTAGAAACTCCTAAACCTTCAGAAGCTCAAAAATGCTGAAGTGGTTGGAAAAAAAGACAAAGAGAAGACTTGAAACCAACTGGGGATTTCACGCCGCGGATATTGGGATGGCATAGGCATGACAAAGACGCGAGGTGCTCTCTCAGCACTTACTCTTGTGTGTGTTCGCTAGAAGAGGACAGCAGTGCATGGTGGAGAGAGCCCCATCTTTGAGGAAGGACATGGTAGCAGGAAAAGCTTTTGTTTTACAGAGCAATCCGTGATCCTGAAAAAGAGAAAACATTGCATTTACTTGCTGCAGAGAGGAACTGGCTCAGCTCAGTGGGGAGGAACCTGGCTCTAGCACTGCTCTCCAGTGGGAGCTTGGGGATTTCTAGACAAGTTTTTGCCCAGACCACTTCTTCTCTCTTAGCCTTTCTCATTCCCTGGATCTGTGCCTGCATCAGAGCTGTGGGATAACCAGACCTTCCAGGACTTCACCCACTCTGCACCAGCACAGGCACATGCAACTGCAGTGAATGCACGTGGTGGAGCCCCAGCAAGAGGCTGAAGGGCAGCGATGCCTGTGCCATAGCTGCCCTGCTTCTGAGTCCCGCAGCCACTGCCCGCCCCGCTGCCTTTGCCGTGGCTGGCAGGACACCCGGTCGTGTTCCCGGGACACCTGGAGGGGCTGAGCTCATCCCATCAGAGCAGCTGCTCCTTCTCCTTCTCCCTGGTTTCACGTGTTCACTCTCAAATCTTCTTCTTGCCAGTTGGTTCACAACACAAGATTTAACCCCTTCCAAACATTCCTGCATTCAGAAACAGTTTTGGGAGATGGGAAGGTCATCCGAAGGCAGGCACCTGCAGGGTGGGGTGGGCTGGTGACAGGCAATGCTGCAGCTCGTGGTACCGGCACTGACAGAGCCTGTTTTCCCCCCACTTCCCTGATCACAGCAGCCTGTACATCTCTCAAGTTTCTCTCTTGCTCTTTCCTTGCTGGGACGTCTGTATTTTTTCCTTTCCCTTGGGGCACAGCAGAATGACGTGGAGGAAGGAGGATTCCCCGATTCTGTTGAGTTCTGGGAATGAGCGCCCCAGTTTTCGGCCAGATGCCAAGAAACCCTTGTCATTCACAAGCGTGACTTGCGTTTGCTTCCTTAGCAGCTCCTTTGTTCACTAACGTGCCACCAAGGTCACGGGGAGGAGGGGGAGGTTCAACAGGCACTGTTGGCCAGGCTTGCAGGCAGCTTTGAATTTTAGGACCAAATCATGCAGCGTGGAGGATTCACTGGCACAGCAGGGCACAGGCAGGACTTTGCAGCCTGTGTTGCTGCCTTCACATCAAACCACTCACGTCCTGTAGGTCCATATCGTTTCCATTTCATACATTTCAAACTGTGCTAAAATACCAGGGTGAAAAACAGGACCGTTGTGAGGACCTTAGCACCTTCCCCTTGAGAAGCATCCTTGACCTGGAAGCATTGGAATAGGCTGCACAGGGAAGTGGTTGAGGCACCATCCCTGGAGGTGTTCAAAAGACGTGTAGACATGGTCCTCAGGAATATGGTTCAGTAATTTTTATTTCCTATTTCTTATTTATTTTTTTGTCAGAGTTAGGTTGATGGTTGGACTAGATGCTCTTTAAGGTCCCTTCCAACCTAGACGATTCTATGATTCTATGACCTGTGAGAGCCTGGAGCAGCTACAAGTCTGGCAGGTCCATGTTCTCTGCAGGACAGATGCACCAGTTTGTCCTGGGTGAGGACCTGCTGCCCGACCCATCCCAGCTCTGCCCCAGCCTCCCTCTCTGTTCCCACACAGGGAGTGGAGCGTGCGGGTGGTGTCTGTGGTTTTCCAGTCCCTGCTGTATCCAAGAGGATGTTTGTTTCCTGCAAAGGAAAGCACAGTCGGATGTCATGCTAGAGGAAAATAAAACAGATCTGCAAGGGGCCAAATGGGTATTTTTTATGGTTCTATGCAGACATTCTTCAGAGCTTAGCTTGGCTCATCAAACCAAACTCTAATTTTGTCTATCACTAGTGGACAAGCTCAGGAGACTAGCACGGGGACAGGAAAATGCTCAGTTTGTTCACAACATTGTGTGTCACATGAGGCAGTCCCTGTCAGAGTGAGCTCCAGTTACTCTGTATTGAAAACAGAGTGCTGACACTGACCACGCAGAGCTCTGGGGATGGAAAAATGGTATGAATGGTAGGGGTGCTGCACACTTCTAGTGGTCTGCTACTAAATGGTGCTACATGGCATCACTGTGTGATGCTCATCCAGCACGTTTGCTGCTCCAATAAAAACTTCGTTCCTCCAACACACCTCATGTGCTGAAGCGGTACAGGTTGTCCTGTATGGCTGTGACAATCAGAAAATCATGGTAGCATTAGCTGTATCAGGAAAATGGGCTTTTTCAGTAGGAAGGGACCTTACCATCCCCTCCTAATGGTGATCTTGGGAGTGACTTGGAGAATCACCTGTCAAATCATCTCAACTCCACTGGGCTCCTGAATTTCTCTGTTGTCACTTGCAATTGCTTTATCTGTATCTATTTTGGAATGGCTAATAGTGCCCATTTCAGGCTGAGATTGTCCTGTTTCCTTTTGGTTTCCCCTTATGATACTACACATGGCAAACATTTTTGGCCATGTACTTTTTTTTTTTTAATTGACATATTTCTCGTAACAAACAGCTTTCTAAGACTGGTTACTGTTTTCCCTTATTGGGAATTTTCAGTCAGCAATTACCTTTGCCAAAGATGATGTAGTGCAAGCAGGTGTTACAGCCTTACTTTCAGCCGTATGGAAAATACATTTCACTTCTGACAGCAATCCTGCTGTTTCAGTAGAAGGCTACCACGTGCAGAGATGGGCTGGTTAGATCAAACTGTACTAATTGCAGAGTGATTTGGAAATCTGTTCCACTCGCAAACAGAATGAATCTAACACTTTGTAACATTGAATTAACAAAGGTCACGTTTCATAAATATTACAGAGCAATTTTCATAGATAATGCAGCAGGCTAGTTAATGATTAGAGCAGTAAACTCCTGACGTAAAACCATGATGAATAAGGGACATATTTTTACAGCTTCTGTTAATATTGCCTCAGGAATCTTAACCAAAGGCAGCAGGAATTAATAGGGTCCAACATACCTCTAAAATCTAGACCATCAAACTATATCTGGCCTTCCAATGGCTTTTGGATTAGAAACTAGAAAATGTAAGAGATTTTAGAATATCAGTCAGATTCTCAATGGGAAAATGAGTGTGTTGGTTTCAATCCAGTTCTACTGGATTCTGCAGTGAAAAAGCCACCTTCAATAATTGGTGGGAATTGGCAGAGCTCAGGCTAAGCAGGGATGCAGTTCTCTCTCTTGCTCCAGCTGCTGGAGCTTGCTGGATCAGGGCAGAAAATGATAGTAAAGATTAAATTTTTCTGCTAGGGCTGACCCCAGAGGCTAGCACTTCTCCTGAGACTGGGTCCAGCACTGTTTCTTAGATGGAGATGTATTTGAGCTACTGGAGCAGTAATCTTGCTGAAGTCTATGGGATTAGCTCTGCAGGGAGGCAGTATTGTACATATTATAAGTAAGAGAAGGTGCTGGAAGGAATCCTGGGATTACTGAGAGGCATAAAACCCAAAATCTTGGGCCTGTGTACAAACAGAGGCCTTAAAACCAGAGAATGTAATTT
Organism: Gallinago undulata; assembly: GCA_026546715.1. Classification (NCBI taxonomy): domain Eukaryota; kingdom Metazoa; phylum Chordata; class Aves; order Charadriiformes; family Scolopacidae; genus Gallinago; species Gallinago undulata. The sequence continues at coordinate 48,625,243 of JAOTQQ010000032.1, forward strand.
TCCAGGATTTAATAAGGCATGTTTTATATTCAATAGCTGCACACACATAGACAATCCATATTTCTCAGTAGAGTTTTATCTACTGTGAGCCATCCGTGCCTGAATTTGATGGGCTAGAAAATCTTGGTATAAAACTGTGGGACAATTGTCCTCCAACAGTGCTTAAGGGTGGAGGGCTTGGGAATCAACAAAATTCTGGTAGGCATTTCATATTTCCTTCATCCAGAAGAAATCCCCCAGGGGCAGAAAGTGGCTAGTGTCAGTCTGTGATGTGTTATTGAGAGAAATTAAACATAAAGCCCATTGTGGAACATGCAGCGATGTCCAGCAGCTTAGAAGAAGAGGTAGAACCAGCTACCTCTCCGTTTGGGAATGCTGTCTGACGAGATGAAACGTGAATTGCCTGCACAGTACACCATTCGGATATTTCAGGTTTTAATTTTCAATTTTTAGATGCTTGTGCTTTGAGGCCATTCAGACCCTAAACCTAAAAATATAATTTCTTGAAAATTTAGTGTGATTCAAATGGAAAAGAAAATGAAACAAATGAAACAAACCCCCCAACATTCAGGCAAGTAGCAGCTCAGATAAACATAAACCAACCCAAATTGTGAAAACCAGCCCAAAATAGCATCAACACCATAATCAGAAGAAACCTAGAAGGCTTTTCCCACAGCCGGACACGGGGGACCCCGACAGGCAGAGGTTCACAGGGTCCCTGCTCCCTGGAGGGCTCACCCTGCCTACGGCCAGCACTTTCTCCAGCCCTGCCTCCAATCCCAGCTGGAATGGGCTGAAAAATAACTGGAAGTTTTCTGCCAGAGCAGACACAACGCCTAGCCAGTCCTTCCATGGACAGACCAGCAAAAAGAAAACAAATTATCACACTGTCTTTTAAAAATAGCTTCAGTAGAAATGCCTTGGGAGTGCTTTCGCCAAGCAGAGATGGGCGACTGATTAGGGAGGGTTATCAGTGTTACCTGGTGCTAGCTCAAACCCGATCCCACTGCCAGGCATTCTCGCCCAATTGGACAGGTTGTGGGGTTGCCACGAATAGCTGCTAAACTCTAGAAGTTTTCTGATAACACAGGAGTCTGAAACAAGGGGTTTCTGCTCCTTGCCTGCAGTGCAACTTTAGAAAAGCTGCAGGTGGTCTGACGCTGCAAAATGGCCTTCTTGGAGATTGGTGAGACAGGGCAGCTGGGAGGCAGCAGAGGGGGTGTAGGTGTTATTCCTCTCCCATTCCTGTTCCTTGTTCATGCCAAAAGTGAGCTGCCTGGGTCCACTGCCAGAGTGGGGTGAGCAACCCTGTGTAAAGGTGATCCCACCCCATAAAGTAGAAGTGAAAGTGTTCGTAAAGGCTAGGTATCATTGTAAAATTCAGTCTAGGTTTGGAGACTTCCATAAGTGATGTCTGTGCCCTAGTGGCTGTGCTCTGCAGTGTTATATTTTGATCACAGACTTTACCATGTAGATTTGGGAAGCTGATCCATAGAGCGTTCTTGCAGGGGCCGCAGGGTCATTTTTAAAATACATCATATATGGGCAACAGTTTTCCCAATGGCAGAACGCAAATGGCATGACCCAAGATTTAGGGTTATTGCTACTTAACATTCCTTCTGGTCTTCAGCCTCTTGATTCTGCTTATACAATGAATTCAGGTGATTAAATGAATGCATTTTACTTTCTCTGTTTATTATAAAGTACTTAGAGCATCATTTAATTTGCAACTGTGACTTGGATCTATTCGTATCATTCCAATTATTTCACCCAATAGGGGAATTAATATTCACTAGCTGAAGAAAGTCAAGCAATGAACCAAACCCCACTGATTTGTTTAAGGGACTCTTGAATGTATTTCAAGACAAAAGAAGAAATGGATGGAAAGAGAGCAAGAGCAAGTCCTGACCTTTTCTGGCACAGTATCATTTGTTAGTTCACAGCAGTCCCCTCAAGACCTACCTTGATCCATCACTTGTCTAAAACTTCATAGCTGGAGACACCAGTGAAATCCAGAGGCTTGAAGCACTGTCAGTAATGAAGAAAAAGCAAGTACACTTTAGAAGTAAAGCAACTGGACAAGTAGCTTTGCTAGGTCAAGTGTCATTCTCATGACCCTAAGATTAAAGATCTTTCCTGTTTTTATGTGGTATATCCTGATTGTTTTTTGCAGATGACTGCATAAGCAAAGTACACCACAATGAAAATATGTACAAAACCCATAAAAAACACAAAAAGGGACAAATCAAGTAACAGAGTGACATACCCCAAAGCAGGGAAACCCTAAGCTGAGGCTGCCCTCACAGCCAGCACCTACCCGCAGAAGAATGTGTCCTCTGATGGTCAGATCACATCACCTGCAGCGTGATCGGGAGGGCAGAGCCCCTGCCTCTGTGCTCAGAATTTGGGACATGGGGTCTGCTGGCTTGCCACAGCTGCACAAAGCGGCCACTTCGCTGGTCAACACCTCAACAGCAGGGCAGTGCCCGGGGTCAGCGCAGCGCTCCCGTGCTCTGGGGGTGTAGTTGCATACAACCGTGTCAGGCAGCACGTTGTGGGTCTCCTGTTGTGGGTCTCCTGCTGCTGGGATGCACATCTGCACATGGGGGTCTTGCGCCTCACCTTTCCCCTCCCTTTGCCCCAACGCCAGGATCTCACCCACCGCTCCTGCTCAGGTAGGCTTTCTTCCAAATGTTTCCTGGGGTGATTCTCAAATCTCCCAAGGGAGCCGCATTTCAGAGATTTCCCTTCTTGCACAGTGTCCATTCCCTGGTGGGATCCACATGGGTCATTTCTGAGGGCAGCAACAGAGCCGTCACGCCACTGGGTTCCCTGCTGACCTGCCTTGAAGCCAGTTCAATAATAGGAGGTTATTTGAGACTGGTTCTTTACCAAAGCATGACTTCTTCAGACTGAGGGGACAGCAAGTGACACCTAAGACCTTTCAGTCCCAGATCTGTTGCTGTTTCCAGAGACCACCTGGAAGGTAAAGCAGCTGCCCCCAGCTCACCCAGTAAACCAGGAACAGCAAAGGTGGGAAACTAAAACTCCTACAGCACAGCCTGTTGCCACATCTACTCAGCCTGGACCAGTGACTCCAGCCATTTTGCTGCTGAGATGCCCTACAGGATAATATTTTATGCATGTTGTCAAAATGCCTTTTCGCAACAGCAGGATGCTCTCTCCTCCGAGCAGAGGAGGATACACACCAAGCCTTAAGCTGTTCCAGGCTTCGCAGAACTGCAGACAGCAAAATACACATGGCTGCACTGGGACGTGTTGTATTCACATCCCCATGTGACAGCACCAAGTGGCATAAATCAGAATTACCTGTCACAAATCAAATCCCTCCATGGCCATTTCTCCATCCAGGCTGAGCAGCAGCTCAGACTCTGAGTCAGTGGCTGCGCTGGAAAGAAGGCAAACAAGTAGCAATGTGTGAGATGGAATGTGAAGATGGTAAGAAGGCACTGATGCTTGAAGAAAATGTTGAAATGCATCCCATTAGAAACTTGTGCCGAGGTGTGTTAGGGCAGGAACACAAGGGGCTTTCCTGCTTCCTGAGAGTCCAGAACTGGCCGGCGAGCTGCCTTTCGGAATCAACATTCTGGGTTTTCTGTATGGATAAGTGGAGGACTCTGCCTTGATGTGCACCTTTTGCAGACCCAGGGTGTCCAGTCTTCCTCTAAAACAGTCAACAAAACTTACAGCGGGTTTCAGTTAAAGCTCAGCCCATCCCCAGGGATCCCGTGGAGCAAGGCCAACAGCACATCCTCCTGAAGCCTGCAACATCCGTGCTGCTAAATACTTCAGATTCCTCTTGGACACCAATCCAGACTCTAAGATGTACTGGAGACCTGACACGGAGGTTACTCAGCGTAAGACATTTTCCCCAGAGAACTCTCCTGACTAGCAACAAGTCCAGTCAAAGCCTCAGTCTAGACCTCACCTCGGAACCCAAGCTGTGTCCTGACCAGCCTCAGCAGCCTAAACGTGGGGAATCACAACCTGGAGGCTCAATATCCCAGACATTGAGCTATTGCCGTGTGCGGCATTTAAAGGTCTTTTTACTAATCTACCTCCAAAACTCATGCTTCTGATGCTATGCTGTCCTTCTCTCTGAAAGTCTCTGCCTGCCTTTTGCAAGACACATCTCATTGGGGTGTCCTAAAGCATAGGTAGGTGTTGGTTTCTTTTCACACTGCAGTCTGGGTGAAGTCAACGTGCCCATTGCCTTTTGGTACATTAGCAGGTTCACCACTGAACAGCTTCTAGGCACTGTGCTGTGATAACTAAACAACCCTGCCCACATCTTATGGATCTCAGTATTTCCCATACATGTGGTCAAGACATTAAGTGCTTTTGAAGAGTTCAGCATCAACATGTCCTACTGAGAGGAAGAGGGGTTGCTGAAAAATAAAGCCAAAAGTTATTTTTCCATGAACACAGGGTCCAGCGCTGGCTGGGATCAGAGAGCCAGAGCTCGTAGCTGCTGCCCCATCCCACTGCTACAACATTTGGGGGTCAGAATCTGGGATCAGCCTTATTTTTGGAAGGAAGAAGTCCTGGTTTTAGCTGGACTCGAGCATACAGCTATCAGGACAATTTCAACGATTTATTTTGTTCTCCCTGCCTCACTCCTCATTTACTTGTTACCACACTTTTTGGCAGCCTCTAGCACCATTTTTGTTTTCCCCCTCAGACTCATGTGCTGCTTCCATACAGACATAAGCTTGTGTAAGAAAGGCTTAGGCAAAAAGAATATCAAACATTCAAGGTCTATATTTTAAGAATTATTGAAATAGATTCTAGACAAGAATTTCTTAGGACAAGAAATCATTTGTATATGTAAAAAGCGAAAGGAAGCCCTGGAGTGCTGAGTTTCTATAATCATAGTTATTAAAAAGAAGGTACCATTTTCTATCTGCTTCTGATGACACCTACACCCCGGCAGTCTTTCCGCCTGTGCCAGAGTTTGTCCTGGGGTGCTCCTGGGCTTTGCCCATTACTGCTAATGTTGTCATTTTGCAGGGTTATGGGAAGATGCAGCAACAGAAAGTTTTTCAAACCCAGGTTTTAGAAAGAAATAAGAGACATGTATCTCTCCAGTCTATTGGGAGAAAGAATGAAAAATAAATTGTTCTGGTGACATGCAGTTGCTGTGTATTAATTCCTTGGAGGATTTTGTATTGCTTCCAAGGCAAATATGAGATTAGCTGTAGGAGTAATGGAGAAGTATGGGATACAGATCTAGGGGTCCTTGTAACACAGATGTTATTTATTTAGCCAGTGCAGAGCAAATCTACTTACAGCTGTAATTTTGTGTTTGTATGTTCACCGTGATGTCTAGCTGCCCAGTAGGCCCCTGCTATAACCTGAGAAGGCAGGGATCCTGCCTTTGTGGGCCAAGCCATATACCCCCCAATATGCCCACCTCCCCGTGAGGGCATCAGCCCTTTTGGCGCAGCCACTTGTAAACATGGGGAGGTGAGCAGGGCAAAAAGCAACCCAGCTGCAAGAAACTGAGTGGAAAGCAGGTCTGAGTCGCCTGAAACCTTCCTGACGACTCATCCAGCTGCAGGGGCTGCCCATCCCAGCTGCACCAGTCAGTGGTGGTGCTTGGAAGAAACGCCGCTGCTATAAGAATGACGCTATTTTGTAAAAGCATTTTCAGGACCTTCCAGTGCCAGATATCCAGACGTGCTAATGTAAAATGCATTAGCCCAAGCAGCAGGAGCTCCGGGGCTGCTGGCGCCATTGAGTTCCACTCATTTCATCTTTATTATAAATACTGCATTGTCGTCTCATTCTTTTCTCTCATCCTCTCTTTAGAAAAGAATTATAAGGCTCTAGTTGACTGGTCCCTTTGACTTAGTACAGTTGTTAAACCACAGGCACTAAATACCTCTTTCAATTGTCTAAGGCGGATGTATTTATTTCATTGGAACAACTGAATGACATCGGTAAGAGCAAAAGAATCCCCCCTTTCATGGCAGCTTCACTTTTCTACCTCCAAGCTGAATGCAAAAGAAACTCCTCCCAAACCTGCCCTGTGAAATCAGCCCACCTTCAGGCTCGCTCCCACTCTCAGCTTAGTTTTCAGCAGTTCAAGAAGTATCCCAGCCTCAAAAGACTGACCGTCCGCCTCCTTGTAAATAGTGATCTTTCACCAGACAGATCTCATCTGACAAATGTTAATTGTTATGCAAACTATCCAGAAGATGAGCTCTTCTCCCAGGACTGAAGGGCAGCCACCTCCCAGATGAAGGCAGGCAGCTGTTTAAACAGTGGGGGCTGCCCTGCCCCGGCTGCCAGAGCCAGGGGAGAGCCGAGTGGTGCGAGCAGAGCTGGAGCTGTGCCATGCCACCATGGTTAACACCCCCCGCTTTTGTGGAGAAAACCTCCACAACACAACTCGAGAACTTTAACTGACCCCATGCCATCAGGAAAACGATGCTATGTTTCAGCGGAAACCAGATATAAAAATTGTTTCTTTGGATTCACGCAGTAGGGTGGTCCCCCCTGCAAGTGGGGAAAATTAATTCTGGTCGTCTTGGAAGGATAGGGGTGGGAGAGCGTTGCTCTGCCAGCCCAGAGGGTTTGACAGGGACCCAGGGATGCTTAAAATGCTGTGCGAGCCTTGTTCTTACCTGGAGGCAGGTAGGTCAATGCAGGTGGTGCTGCTCCCACTGGTGTGCCCTGGGGAGCTAGGAACCATCTCTTCTTGCTTGGGAAAGGCAGCAGTCCTGCTTGATGGATGCTGCTTGCAACTCTACCATAGGCAACACCTAAAGGCAGATTTGGACATGCAGTCTGCTCGTTTTTCCTTCCAATCCCGTTGAGTCCCTGCTCCTTCCCTTCTCAGACTTGGTGCAGGGCTGCTCTGCCCGGTGCAGGCTCTTTGGGATCACTACGAGGCACATGAGCCTCCCCAGAACACCAGAGTGACTCACGGTGGCTGCTCGTAAAACCTCTCCTGATGAGACCGGTGGGAATTTCTATGAGTAGCAAGCCTTGCTCTTCACCTGCACTTGTCCAGCCCTGGGAGAGCACAGCCTCAGCGAGAAGGAGATGGCTTAGTGGCTCAGAACAGCTCCAGGAGAGCAAGCTCCCACTTTCTGCTCTTACATCAAATCTCTGAGAGCAGGCTAGCTGTAGAGAAAATTTACATTTCAAGCCCTGTATGAGATGTGCATAGAGCCCACTAGTGGGTGTTGCCAAATTCTGTCTGTATCAACCACATCATTGCTCTTCTGGGGTAAAAACCACTTTTCTGATCATCAGATAAACGTGTCTCTCCTGGAGATTAGGATAATTCAAAGGGGTTGCTGTGCTTCCTAATGAACACATGGAGAACTGTCTACTTCAGTATGTGGCTGTACTGATTTTCTGAGCACTGCATTTAACCAGGGCTTCACGCCATACTGTAATCCTTGTAACTAGTTTTGGAGGTTTTTTGTTTGGTTTGGTGGAGGTTTTTTTTAAAGTTTTTAAGACAGCTTTGTGTTACTGGAACTTCAGGGGTGGGGTTTTTTGGCTGTGTTTTTGTTGTTTGTTTCTGCTTTTGTTTTTAAACAAAATGCTTTATCCCACCTGTACCTGAATAGTCTTCAGCTGTATAGGACTTAATAAGTTTGACCCAGTGCATTTTGAGAGGAAAAGGATTACGATTTGAAGACTGAGGCAACAAGGAAAACTTCACTGATTCGAAGCCCTAGTATTGCTTGCTTTCTTCAAATTTAACAGCAACATTTTCATTGATTTCAGAGGCAGCAGGGCTACAGTCCACTTAAAAGGGGAAAAATGGCATTTGGCCCAACAAACCTGTTCCAAGCTCACATCTCCTTCCCTGCTTTTGCATCACTTCACAGTATCTGGCTGAGCAAAACAGCCATGTGCTATCTCCATGCTCCACTTTCCCTTCAACAGCTTTGTCTGGCAACTTCTTTTACACAATATGGTAAAACTCCTTCCCCAAAGGGCCATGGATTCAGTTGCCAGGGAAGGCCACTGATGCCTCTCAGCAAGGGCATTTGGCTTGGCTCACAGTGTCCGTGGTTGTTTTCATCTGAGACTGAGCTGATAAGGGGATTTCCTTTCATGTGGAAAAGCATAAACTCTATTTATATACAGATAATTTCCCATTTGTTGGATTTAGCATAACAGGCTGAATTTTTGACCTGTCTCTCCAGCACTCTCCGACCACGTGAAATATATTCACAATTGTCCAGGTTGGAGATGATGTGCCAGAAGCTGGAGAGATGCCACGGTACAGCTGGCTGTGGAAGGCAGAGGTGGAAGGACACGACTTGGCTTCTTTACTCTGCTTTTTTTATACCAAGGTAACACAAGCCACAGCATCCCCTAAAATTTGCTACTGAGTTCATTACAGATGCTCTAAGCCATTGACCCATCATTTTATCTGGGCAGATTGTGTAGATTTTGATCAAAATTTAAAAAAAACTGAAAATCAACCCAACAAATCCTTACAGTGTAACTAATGCCCTCTGAGCCATCTTCAGGAACTAGTGATTTTGCAGGGTGCAGGCAAGTAGGACCATGCTCAGCTGAGGAGCAGGAGAGACTGAACTGCACATGCAGCAGAGGAAGGATTTACTGCAAAACCTGGTATAAGATTCTCAAGCTATTCGTGCCCAGGAGGAGGGGAATGTAGAACCAGCATTACTTCATGTTTATATAGAAAACCTACTCCATTCCTCTCTGCAGGGGTTTCCAGAAAACGAGACACCAGTTCTCAGCTAACTGATAATTATTAGTCTTCTCTGTATCATTTCACAATTGCAAAGCACCTCAGGATCCCTCTCTGCAGGAGTTCTTCATGTTTATTATATCATCTTGAGGTTTTAGCTTGCATTCACTTTAGTGTCTGCCATGGGAGTATGCTCTTGAGGTTTAAAGATTAAGCTTTTATTTAAATGCATATTCCCCTAATGTTATACATCTGGTTTTGTTTAAAAGTAATGTTACTCATTTTAGAAATCCTTTGTTTACTGGGTGCTTTATTACAGGTCCATCTAACTCAGGCTGGGGATGTTACCAGCAGCTCCACCTGAGCCAACGTGCTTTCAAACATCTGGGTTCTTCCAGTTTCATTCTCCTGGGACCTCATGTGTGTGACAGATCAGTGTGCGTGAAGACTTTGCAGAGAAACTTCTCAAAGTCGCCTTTGCTTTGTACTTAAAAAGTCAAGGAAATCATAAAAACATCTCTGAAAAACAGTAAACACCCAAATCCTTTCCCTTTCTGGGAGTACTTACTGCTTCTTGAGTCCTTTGAAGTTTGACTGGTGTCTTTCAAGAGACAGGACGTGTGCCTGGCCCTCCTATTTCTGCTCAGTCTTCCTGTTCTAGTCTTGTCTATTTGGGGATCTGTATGTCCTTCTGCAGTAGGGTGTGATCTCTTTGTGTCTCTTGGTTTAGGAGATTTTCTATTATTTTTTTTTCAAGTATCATCTTTAGAAGAGATCCATGAAAAGCCAAATGCTCCAAGGACAGTGCTGATGGTCCTTGATGCTTTGAGTTGGAGCTAAGATCATTATTCTGCTGTGAAAGGGACATTATAATCAGCACTGAAAGGTAAAGTTAATAGAAGCATAGTTTAGAATTCAAATGGCATTTGTGCAGACATAGGCAGGTCCCCCAGGCCATGTGTATATGTATGTATATGTAAACATGTCCATATGCATGCCTGCGTTTATACACGCACAGAAACATGAATGAAAAAATATATCTGCTGCGTTCTGGCAAGAGAGGTAATAGTGAATGTAGGAAGTAATACCATAGAAAAAATCCAGTTACCATCACAGCAGAAACCATTTTCCTAGTCCTGCATCACCCTAACTGTTTGCACAATGCTCGCATCACGTAAGAATTTAAATGATGCAAAATAGCAACATTTGGATTTGAGGGAACTTTTCTGCTATGGAGTTTCTCAGCTTGAGAAAGTGCTAACCTGCATGGTGGATTCCTGTACCTTGTGCAACCATGCAAATTGCAGTCTAGTTTTCCCATGCCCAGCTTGAAATATAGCTTCCATCTTTATCCTACTTAACCATATCCTGGTGCGAGACAATAAAATATGGAGAAGCATTTCATACCACAATAGTAGTAACACAAATCTTTTGTTTTATCATTAAGTGTAATGAGTCCTTGAGGACTCAAGATAACTCCACAGAAGGCTAAGTATGCAAAAAGAGGGGCTGGTTATGGTAAGCAAGGTTAAAGGTATGTGCGCAGTCAACATGCGGGTTCACGCAGTGAGTAGACAAACACCCAGTATGAAGGGGATTTGGGTGAGGGGCCTGTACCCAGAGACAAAGGGACAATATCCATCACCATTTGTGAGATCTCAGGATGGAGGGATGCAAAAATATCAATGTTCCAGCCATTTGAGGCTGTGTATGGACCCTGACTGAGCCACAGCAGAGACAAGTCTTTCACTTTTAGCCAAAAGTCAAGTGTATCGTGCCAGGTAAATGTTTCTTGTCCCTTTCTGCTACTGGTGAAACGTTCCTTTACAGGAGAGGAGCAGGCATGTCCTAATGGTGAGAGCTGCTCGGCATGAATGCCATGAGGAGCTGGGGACAATCCTGGATCCAGAGCTCTGCACAGGGAGAGCAGCAAAAGGAGGTGGCATCCCACAGAGCTCTTTGAAATGGGCAATGGAAATCCCAGTAATAGGACCAAGGCCACCACATTCAGGCAATCAGACTGAGCATAGGAGCAGAACAGGTCCAACCACAGTCTTTGAGCCCTTCCTTTTTGAGCACAGCAGGTTCCACTCTTCTGCATTGACATCAGCAGTAAATACATTTCTTTCCAAATGTCTCTAGTTCAAGAAACCAGTCTGTGAGATGCCAGTGTTGATCTTCCATGGGCGGTGGATCAGTCGTGTTGTCAGTTAAAAGCACTTGCTGAAGGTGGGCTGTGGATACGTTAATCTAATAGGAAAGCTCCATAGGTCAACATCTTTGTGCTTGGGACAGGGGAATGTCACAGCACATTGCTCACTGGCCTTGCATGTGATGGTAATACTGTCTGTCTTCACCTGGAGAAAATGTCCCTGGATATGTAAATGACACCTTTGCCTGCAGCCTGCACGGTGCTGTGGTTCATCATGTTTGAGCTGAAGGTTTGTTTCTGTAATGACCAAAGACCTTATGCTACTGAAATGCCCACACGAGCCCACCATATGAGCTCTCTGGGTAGCTGTCTCTATGCTTGGGAAGCATCTCCTCCTCATACACCAGAAGAAAAACTGTCACACACCCAAGAGGAGACAAGTATGGATCATTTTGTAGACAGTACTATATGGAACCAAGATTACAAGTGGAGAAGGTGCAGTCTGACACGGGGCATTACCAAGATACAAACCACTGAAGATTCTCACAGAAGTCAGCAGGATTTGGTAGTAGCTGTTGGCTAAGCCTCCAGGGACGAAGGGGTCCTACATGCTCTGCAGTCTGCTCCAGGTCCAAAAGCACCAGCCGTAGGGTTGGAGTTGCCTCAAGGACCACACAGACCAAAGTGGTGAACTCTGACCATTCATAGTAAAGTCCTGCCCTCTGAAGCAGAGGTAGCTCAAGATGACTGAAGATCTGTTTGTTAGCCAGATATCCAAATAAGGAGGAATAAAGACTTCCTGTCATCTCTGGTAAGCTGCAAAGATAGAAAAACCCCTGGTCAGAAGTGACAGGGTGGAGGCACACTTGCATGCAGACCGAAGCTTGAAGGTAGAAACCGTTGTGCTAGCCAGGTCCAAGATAAGAAGACGACCCACATCAAACAGCTGAATTTGGGGGAATATTCAGCCTGTGAACACTGAGTTCACAGGTCAAAATTTGAAATTACAGGAAACACAAAAAGACATGATTGTACACAATATCTGAAAGAAGCAAAAGGTTACGCACACAACGTACCTCAGAACTTCAGGAGAAGGGATGGAAAAATCCTGATGCTCAGCAAAACACTCTGCTGGCCACTTCTCTCAGATGATGTTTTCTTGCCTAATATAATGTTTAAAACATCATATTATTGGCTGATGTTCCTCAGCCAATCAGTTCACATCTGTTTTTTTGTTAAACTTCATATTTCTCCTTCCAGAGATTTCTAAGCGGAAGTAGATGTTTTCAGAGACACAAAAGGAATTCTGGATTAGTTCAGGGATTTTTTCGAGATGAAGAGGAATTTGAGGGCAAAAGCAGATTATATTTACTCACCACTCACCAAGCCCTTTATTTTGTAAAACCAGACATGAATATGGAAAAATAATGTAGGTTTCTCTTGTGAACAGAAAGGTAGCTTTTATCCATAAAATGTCTCAAAACAATTACAATCCAAGTAATGAAAAAAAAAATCCTCTAATGGGAGACAGTTGGTTTGTCACAATTCAGACAAATATTTGTTATGCAAAAGCAATTCTTATTCTAAAAAGGCAGTGCGAGACATTTGGGAATGTTCTCAAGAGCTGTATTCCCATCTCTGCAGAAATATAAAATGACCCAATAAACCCCTTTGCATTGCAGGAACAGGTCACCAGCTCCAAAGGCACGATGGCTGGGCGGAGGAGCTGCTTCTGCCAGAAATCGTAGACATTTTACGTCATGCACATTCTGGATCTCAGTTTCCCGTTACTGTTTTCTTTCAGTTTAGGGATAATCCGAAATGTATGCTTCTTGCCATTTAAAACCAAGAGAAAAACTGCAACAGTATTTTCCATGTAAGCCAAAATCTTTCACATGTGCCAACTGTCAAAGCAGACAAAAGAGCTTTGATCATAGTCAGACACCATAACTAGCTACTTGTTTTAATTACAGAAAGTTTTAGCTATTATTACACGACAGGCTGGCACATTCAGCACATGACATAATTTTATAAAAGCTTTTCATTTCTCTCAGCACAGCTCCAGCCCTAGGCTATTCCACTCACAGCAGAAGCATCAATTTGAATGAAGCCAGGGAGATATCTCAGACCAAGACCTACAACAACCCGATCATGCACCAACCCTGCTCCCAGTCTAGGTGGGAGACCATCATCCTCAGCTGGGGCAGAGCTGTGAACTGCCCACACATCATGTGTTTTCTTTTGTCCTTTTAATTTTTCAGCATGAAACAATTCTAAATCCCTGTTTTGGGGGCTGTATGGCATATTTCTTTTACTTGATGTTTTCCTTCTATTTATAGTACACTAGCTGTTTTGAGTGACTGATGAGCTAAGCCCCAAAATATTGTGTTATTCCTGCCTAGATCACTGTCAGACCACCAGAAAAAAAAACAGCTATGGCACAGGACAGTCCAAATGTTCTCACAGGTAATCCTGGGCTACTAGATGTTTTCACCTCTCTTAGCAGTACTTCCATTTTGGCAAAGCTTTCTGTGAACAAACTCACAAAAGCACTGATGAAAAGCAAATCAAAGGGGGTATGGTATGACAGTTATCAGAAAGCCTCTGTGATTTCTATTTGAACAAATGCTTATGAGGACTCATTTTCTCATAGCTGTGACGCTCTAATCCTCATCTATTCAGCACATTAGAGAAAAATGCCAAATTACATCCCCTATCACTGCATCTAATTTCTAATGAAATCAAATAAGCATAGTAAAGAGAATAAACACAAATAATTAGTGACAATGATAACACAGGAATTGGGCTGAAATAATCTTTCCCTTGGAAAACACTGGAAAGCAGTGTCAGAGTTGTTGTTTAATTTAACAGTCATTAAAACATCTTATTAACTCAAGTGCTAATTGAGTGCTTGGCAGGAATAACAGAGCAGTGCCAACCATACACATACATCAGAAATGCTAAAATTTGAAGAAATTCTGTGGCTTAATGTTTTTATTACTCTTATGACTTGCTTTTGTAACATATTTGGCTAGATTAGCTGGCCTTACCTACCTCCTTTTCTCCTCTTTTGAAGATTACATGCTCAGATGGCACACAGTCTCAGCTGTCCTTAAAAAAAAAAAAAAAAAGAGTTAGTCCATTTGCAGTCCTTTTGTCTGCAATCTTCCAGATCAAGCTGAAACATGTGCCTTGCAGCAGTGCCTGAGTTTGCAGGCTGAAAGGTGCAAACTGCTGAGCTTAGGGAAGCCTCGGTGCTTTGACTGCTGACATGATGGGCACCAAGGGAAGCAAGGTGGGCACTGAGAGAACAACTGCTCCAGTTGTTCCAGGAAAGGACCCATGATGGTGCTGACTGCCATCTTCTCAGGACTGGTGTTTGGTTGCCAGAGTACCGGATAATTTTTTTTTCTTGTAGGCAGACATCTACAGTTTGTCAGGAGAAGTTAGTCTAACATCACTCCTTCCTCTAAGTTTTCCCCCCAGCTGTGATGGTTTGTGGTTGCCACATATTGCTTCCCAGGTTCTTCCTTCCCTTACACCCACAGCCTATGAAAGCATCCTGAAAGCATCCATGGCTTCTAGATGGGGAGAGGACAGCCACATATTACTATACTTTGTTTTTGCAGAACCACAGAGATCACCTCCACTCCCTTCCCCACCATCACTCCCAGTGGGGGGAAAGCAACTAGTTTTTCCTGTCCAAGCAAAGCCAAGACATCACATTGCCTGAATTTTGCTTGGGGCCTCAAGGGAAGTATATCCCATGGCTGAAAGTGTTGCAGAGACAGCTCCAGACCTCTCCCCCTGATGACTACAGATGGAGGTGGGTGGTGGGGAGCTCAATCCTTTAGGGCAAGCCCAAACTTCAAGTCACACAGTCTAAATTAGTTGGGCACAAGCAGGAGATATTTCGAGCTCAGCACATCCTAAACACACTACAGATACTTTGAGATCAAGTGATAGCCAGAAAAATGGATGAAAACTTATTGGTCTTGAAGTTTGTCATGCATAAAACTGCCTTAAGTCTGTTTTCTAGCCCTCAGCACAGACACACCCCAAGTGATTTGTCTTTGTGTACACAGAGAGCAGTGGATGAAGCCAGGATTTACACCCAGGCTATAGATGCCCTCACTGACCGAGCTCCTGGCTTGCATGTGGCTTCAACACATGCTCCCATATGCTGGGAGTCTTTGCTGTTAATACAGCATCTGCAGTGAGTGTGACTTCCTCCAGCTCGGCAGCTCCAGCATTAGTGGTTTTACGCAGGGCTGCCTCAAGCCCGTAATTAGGAGTCCGTGAAAGATTATTTAGCTATAGCTTAAAAGCTACTAAACTGCCCTTGGTGGTTTGTTTGCAGCTCCAGCGAAGCATGGGCCAGCAAGCACGAGCGGGCAGGGCAGGGTTGGAAGCTGTACAGGCACGCACAGGTACCCAGTAGAGGTTATAAAGTCCTTTGAGTGGTCAAATCCACTGGGAGCCTTGTTCAGAGGAGGGAGGGAGGGAGGGCAGGAGGGTACCTCATGTATCGTCTTCCCCAGCCACCTAGAAAGGACCAACCACCAACCAACTAGCACTTATTAATAAACTTGCTTAAGGAAATTGGCCAGAGTCTTACTTTTCATTGTGCTGAATGAATGGAGCTAAATATAATCCAGAGCTCGTTTTGCTGGATAACAATTCAAGAGAAACTTCCTGTTCTAGCAGAAATCCCCGAGTTTGGAAGTAGGAATTTCTCTAGGCTGGGCGAAATTCTTCAAATCTCAAGAAACATTAAGGTCACTCTCTAAATTCCTCTCTCCTCCCAAATAAAGATATTATTTTATACTCTGTGTGAAGGGTAACGTAGTGTCTTTATTAGAACCCAGCTGAAAGCACAAGATGTTTTAATCAATGAGTACTCAGAAACAAAGGTACTTCTTGGCTTAAGACCCAACTTCAATAATTATTTTTTCAGCTGAACTGGAATAAAGACATTATTTAAACATGTATCTGTCATCTCACACTGCCTGCAGCTTGCTGTTGGATATCTATTTCTCAGGAGCACTGTGGCAGCTCCTTATGTAAAAGGAAAAAAATATAACCATCTCCTTGCATGACTTCATTTGGGATTACGGCTCTATGTCAGGAGAGGGTTTCAGGTGCTAACGAAGCCTGTGGTGGGTGTGCAGTGTGCACTGATCTTTGCAAAGAGGCCTGTTTGTGTGGCAGATCGGCAAAAACAAAGGGCTCAGTGTCTGATTTTTCACTCGGTGCTAAATGAAGCAGAGGGCGGCTGGGCTGCAGGAGAGAGGGGATTGTTGCGGAACCAGGAGCTCAGCAGCATCACCACTGCCAGGGCTGGGACTCGGGAGATTCAGGGATGTAAAAACGCTTTAATCCTGCCAGGCTCCTCTCCTTCATTTTGCCATTGGTTACGCTACCAACACATCAACCTTCGTGATGAGTTCTCCAGGAGCAGCTCCGATCCCCCAGTGCTGCCAGCACAAGCAACCTCTTCACAAAGACCTTTGCTCTAGGAGTAAAGCAAGCAGCTAATCTGCGAGTCCTTTCTAGCTCTGCAGGTGCAATATCTGGTCTTTTCCCTGTGACAGTGCCATGCACAATCCACCTGAACCCAATATTGCCAACAAATACTGACTGTTCTTTAGCTCAGGAGGCTGCTGTCTGCAGAGCTGCCAGTTGGTGATGGGTTGATGAGATTCAATCCCCACTTGGCTGTGGTGAGTCCCGTTAGAAGAGGTGTTCAAGGGAGTCAGGTGAACCGCAGTTGTTGTGGGTGGGTTAGACACTTAACGCCTAATGGGTGGTAGATGTATGATGTTTTAGCAGAGCATGGTGAGGCCCCTTGGGCAGACCTGATTTGGTCCTGTTGGGGGCCACACATCTGGGGCCAAGGCAGTGGGGCAAGTAGTGCAAACAAGGAAGAGGCAGAAGCTGGTAGGGTGTAAAGGGAAGTATATTTTGGAGGTGGGGACAAGAGAGGGCAGGAGGCCATGACCTTGGTGTAGGAGTGAGAGGAGGTAGAAAACAAGAGACATGTTTGGTACCTGATGAGTATCTGACGGTGATCTCTTTGGTGTCTGCTCTGCAGGTGCACTCCTGAGAGGCCATGAGTTTGCTCTGCTACTGTGCCACATCTGTATGGCTTGCGTAGACCGGTTCTCACATCAGGCCTGCAAGATTGTATCATGATTGCACAACAAACAATTTGCTAATCCTTTGCTTCTGAAGGGCTGCAGGTATATACAGATGACAGACAGATCACCTTACTTCCACACCAGTGAAATCTGGGGCACTGCTGGTCTTTTCAAGGCTGGGCAACAGCCACACCATGACAGAGCACACCGCTTTGCTCAGGAGAAAACACCTTGGTGACCTTCAACCCACGGCAGCAGCACTCAGGTGTAAACTGCCTTCACCGGACCTTGAGTGTAACTCCACATGACCTGAACCTGCAAGAGAAACTCAATATTATGAGTTGCTCCAGCAACTCCAGTGAGCTGGATAGTTAGGAGCAGCTTTGAAAAAGTGCTCTCTACATCACCTTCCCACCAAGTGGTATTTGGCCTCTCAACCTGGAGCATCACCATGTGGCACTTTCCCTCACTGTCCCGTGGCAGTGGTTCTCCACAGGGGACCCACCAGGCAGTACAGGCCTGAGGAGCTCCTGGCATAGGTGTTTTTCCATGGGGAGGCCATGCTGTAGAGCTACCTCCGCCTGATGGATGATGAACACATGTTCTGGAGCTTGGGTTGTCCCCTTGGACAGAGGCTAAGATGCTCTGGCACAGCCACGATCCTTGAGTGTGGAGACCAGACTCGAAAAAGACAGGGCACACTTCTGTCCATGAGTGTCTGAGACAACTTTTTGTACCTCAGACAGGCCCTGCAGAAACCACTGAGCTGCGAGGAGCGGCTGGAGGACGCAGGAACAGATTTCGTGCTCTCTCCCTGTGCTTTGATGCTCTCGGCTAATGAGTTAATCAGCTGCTTGTTGTCGCGCCTGATGGGAAAATAACAACAAACACAACCAGAGGATGAACTGAAGAGAGCAAAACATCTTCTGGCATGTGCTCCTTTGACTGCAACATCAAAGATCACATTAAGATTTTTGTAGAAGATTATTTCTCTGCATTTCTTTAGTTCTGAAATTATCAGGAGTGTCAAACCCCATTTGCAGGAAGACCTTCTGGGGAGCATGATGCTGCTGAAAGGGCAGAGATGTTTAATATTTCACAAAGGGCTGCCACAGACTAATGCGCAGTTCTCAAAACACCTTCATTAAAATGCTTTAATTAACATTGGTTCAAGTACTAGCAGACATGGAGTTTCATGTGTCTCAGATACATCGGGGGTACTGGGCACTGCTCGGGTCCCCACAGGAGCATACTTTCCCTCTCCCAGGGAAGGATGAGTCTCAAACCCCCTGACAACCTCCTTTTAACACCGAATGAGTTTCCTCATCTCAAAGGGCCAAGAGACATTTTTTTTACCCAACCACATGGCAGCCCAGCAACCATTCATGCAAACCAAAGTCAACAGTGTAAAGAAAGCAGCAGAGATGATCTTCTCCCTTTCAAAGGCTGTAGTCTCAGTTACCCAATGCTGTAATCTCGTTAACCGTCTACTGGGCATCCAGACCAGGCACCTTCCTCCTCCTGCTCCAGCACCAGGAGTGTTCCTCTGTCCTTGGCTGCCTTGTCTGTCTTTTGGAGAAGGGACAAGAAAGCTGCCCCAGAAAAAGCAAGGCGACAGAAAAGCCGGGGAACAACTTTATTTCCTTTCTAAAAAGGAAAAAAAGATGCTTCTTTTCACACCCAGAAGAGACAGAGAGCCTTGCGTTTTCTGAGGAACTGGGCTGATGCACTGAAAAAGAAGCATAAAGAAAGGTGGGTGGAAAAATACACCTTGTATTTATTATTTCTTTGGGCCAGGGAGGGTTTCAGGGCTCTATAAGGCAGTGCCCTGCAAGGGCTGCACATCCGCAGCAGTTGTGGGATACCTGGTCCTGCCCACCCTGTCCCCATCAAAGACGCTCACTCCTGCCCGGGAGCTCTAGCCTGCCCCAAATTTCTGTATCTGCACAGGCAACAGGAAAGGTCAAGGGCTAAATGTGCCACCAAGACCAACTGAATTTGCTGAGGATGGCATCCCGCGAGGAAGCACCCTTTGCTTTATCTGCAAAGAACAGCATCCCAGCCCGCATGTTATTGCCGGAGAACAGCATCCCAGCCCGCACGTCGTGGCTGGAGAACAGCATCCCAGCCCGCAGAGGAGCTTGCACTTCAACCTGCAATAGATACGAATCTCCATTCCAGAGAAAAATGCAGTTTAATTATGCAAACTCTATGCGCATTTTTAAAATATATGGAAAGAAAAACAGGACCCTGTCTTATCTTTTTGTGAAATCATTATTCGGTTTGAAATACATGGATAATTAACAACATTATCATGCAAATTTAAGTGAACTGAGCTGGGTGAATTAAAGTGACTTCACCTACCTAGCCATAAAAATTGCAACACGGAGCTGTCGCAACAAAGCTCTGAGCACTATTTTTAGTGCGGCACTGTAAGAGAGGGCCTGTGGGAGGGCATCTTCCAAAGGAATGCAGACGGTATCTTTTAGGAGGAATTAATTCTTAGGAAACCATTACTAGCTGTCATGAATGACCAAAGGATATTTTTCTGACTGGGCTGGGGTTTATACACAGAGAGCCACGTGTTCTGAAAGAAAATCATGAGTCACTGAATTTAAGGAACAATTCACTGAAGCTAAATTTTCAAGTGCTCCTCCCTCTGCCTGCTGGGCACACCAGCCCTTTATCTCTCATAAAAAACAAAGCAAAAAAAAGTCTTATTTCCTTTGAATGAGAGCAGTCAAGCTCTTTCAGGACTGCAGCTCTGCAAAGCTCTCATGTCATACTTTTAGACACATGAAAAATACCCACCGACTGAGGTCAACTCATTTCCACTTCCTCCGATTTTACAGAGTTGCATCTTTGACCAGCAGGATGGCTTTAGATCATCGGCACTTGAAGAGGGCGTGCATGAACATCTCCCCTTGTCAGTAAGGGCCACGGTAAGGGTTTTTTGGAAAACAACCATCCAAAACAGGTCCTGAGTGTTCCTGTGATTTTTCCATAGATATTTTGGGTTTTTTTTTTTTGCCTGTCCATGCATAAAGTTGGATCTTTGTAAGAGCGTGGCAGATCATGCTCAGATGATACCTCATCTCTTGTTCAGCTGCAGCTCGGCGTGGGGTAACTCCTCCTGGTCATTCCTCCTGGATATCCGTGGGGATTTCTGGCACACTGGCATTGCAGAACAGCACCAATTGCAGGGACACAACATTGCGGCTGATTGCAAACCTCATGTTAATGAACAACGCCCTTAGAGAGTCACAAACAGCTAAAACTGGCTATTTCCCCCCCAGGTACCTGTAAACACATAAACTGAGAAGAGGCCTATCTAGGCTGAAATGTTGTCTTAGTGCATCTAAAGTGCCAAAATCATCACGTAAACTCACATTTTACTAGCATATAAAGTACTCAGCAGCATCACCTTTGGAAAAAGTCATAAATGCCATATAAATCAACAATTTTAGATAAAGTTTTGGGGGCTTTTTTAGGCACATCCCATTCATTCTGCTCCTCTCATGCATATCTTAACTCAAAAATATTTGACCCCAGGTGCAGTATTCGAGAATCTTTAGATGAAGGCAGAAACAATATGCTGTTTCTTAGAGCAGCAAAGGGACACAGGAGTTCCCATCTCCCTCAAAGTCACTGGGACTTTGGTTGCCCAAGTGACTTCAGAAAACAGGGCTTCAAAGCCTTTCAAAATTGTACAGCTGAGAAGAATAAATTAATAAAGGCTGTAGCCAGCCTAAAATTTTAAAACATTTAATGACTTTTTATGGAGTGCATTTCCATTTATCAGCCTTACCCAATGCTTCAGAGGGCGAGCAGAGGTGGTCAGCGTGGCCACTCATCCGTAGCACCAAGCCCTTCCTTCTAATTTTGCCTCCCACCTGTTGGGTCTTGCCTCCAATCACACATTCACAGGGAAAGACATTTTCCTACATGTCTGCAAAACACCAGCCACAATGCCCGAGCCCTCTAGATGCTACTAAAATAATAATATTAATAATTATGAGCATGTTTCCCAGTGTGCAGGGTGTGCAGCGAGGCGGCCGAGAGCCCTAGCACGACCAGCTCTGCAGTCTAATTACAGCAAAGAGGAGGGTGGAAGAAGACGAGCTACAGTAGGGGAAGAGGGAAAGGCTTTTGGGAGAAAACCTGAGTGTTTTACAACAAGGTAGAATTGCTCTCCTCACCTGCACTTAATGAAGATGCTGCAGCTGAACACCTTTAAGGTGTCACCGGGAGAAACACCTTTTTTTTCCTGCTGGGGAAGTTTCTCTGGGTGGACTTTGAGGTCCTTCTCTGCTGCTGAGGGTTTTCCACAGGCAGGCATGGACCTGGAAACACTCTGAAGTGCCAGCAGAAATCACGGGGAAGCAAACACACAGGGACTGCCATGCCATTGGGAAAGGCCAGGAGATGGAAACGGGCTGTGCAGCGGGTAAAGGTAGGCACAGGAAACCTGCCACGTCCTGGAACCCTCCAATTTACTGCCCCAGTGCAAAGCATCTGCCCAGCACATGGTCAGTCAAACTGACACGTCTAAGAAATCCCACATGGAAATCCAGCAGCCTGAGACATAGGGCGAAAGGGACCATCCTGGTCATAAATACAGCTCTGTGTTTGTGCAGGGAACTGAGCTACATATTTCATTCAGAAGGAGAGCTGGGAGGGAGCCAGGGCTGAAGTTCTTTGTTTTATGGGAAAAATCTGCAATCTTGGAATTTGTTTTCCAATCTGAAGCAGGTAGTAAATTTGGATAAAAAATGGATTGCAATTCCAAAATTGTTTAACTTCAGGCAGATCAAAGTGTTTGGTTCTATGAAATCTGATGCAGGTCTATGAAGCTATTACCTTTTTCTATAAGGCTGAAAGACATCGAACCAAAACATTCCAAAATGGAAACTAAGATTTCTCTTTCTTGTTACCAGTCTTTCTATTCAAATGAAATTTTGTCCAATTCAAAGCACTTCCACAAAAGAATTAATCTCTCAACACATTAGCGCTTCCAAGCAGGAGAAACACCCCTCCCGAAGCTCCCGGTGCCGTGATCACACTGCTGCTAGAAAAGCCCCAAAGCATCTGAAGCCAGAGCAGCCGGGGACCTGCAGCCGCCCGCGCTGGCAGCAGCTTTCGGGAACGGTCCCCGTATGCTGTCGCTGGCTCTGCTCAGGACATGCTGGGATCGCCCGGGATACTGGGAGCAGACACCTAAGCATTCAGCCGGAGCCCCGTCAGCGAGGCACACGCGGCCGGCTGGTTTCTGTCACCGCAGGCAGAGCCGGAGGGCGTCGCGCACGCTGCTGCCCCCGCACAGAACAATATCCTGCCAGGCGTCTCCTTGTCTTAACAAATTACCCCAAAGTGCCCCTAAAATAATCGTTTTTGCTGGGAGGAATTGGAGACGTGTGAAGACATAGGGTGCTTTTCGCTTGAGCCGACCGGAAAAAAAACGTTTCTGCAAAAAGTTATGGTGTGATGGGGCACGGCAACAAAAGGTAAGAGGGAGGCGAAGGCGTGATGAAGCAAATCTTTTGAAGTGACACGTTGTCCTGGAGTGTAAATTAGGAGCTGGAAGGGCTCAGCGAGAGCCCTTCACACACACCAACAGCGGGGTCTGTGTGTGCATCAGGAGCCGGAGGCGACAGCCCAGCCTGCAGGACCAGCTGCCGAAGCAATGCCAAAAGGTAGTCTAAAAATAAAGCGCTTATCAGGGCGAGAAGGGCCAAGTATTTCATCACTCTGCCTCAATTGATGACTAGCAAAGCACGGGCTAGGAGGATTTCTGTTTTGTTAGGAGCTGGATTCTGATTCACAGTTTGCTGGGCTTGGGCAAATATCTTCTGTTGACTTACGCCTTGTGGGAATGTCGGTGCGACGGCTCGGCTGCCCTGTCCCCCATCCACTGGCGCCTCCACTCCTTATGATGCAGGACAACAAAACACAGCATTTTATAGAGAAAGCACATAAAAACCACGGAGTCATGGCTGGACCAACGCCTGTAGGAAGCAATAGGTTTGGGGGTTGGCACTCAACTCCCCCTTGCCCATCTGCCCCGCAGGGAAAGGCAAGCAAATCTTCCCCTGCAAGGGGAAAAAAACAAAGCTTCTCCTCATCTGAGAAACTTGATTGACTGTCTCCCATTACTTAAGGGACGATTCATTGAGCACAGGGATAGGTTTGATCCTTAGAACCTCGCGTCCCTGGGAGACAAGCAGAGAAAGGGCAGGGAGAAATGCCTGGCAGGGGCAGAGCAGCAGTGGGGTGGTGCTGGTGGCACCACTGGTGGCATTGTCCGCTGCTGGACCCACCACCCCTGTGGCCCCTCTCTGCAGGCAGGGCTGGCTGCAAACCAGTTCCCAACCACACTTCACACCCACGTCTGCACGGCACTGGGACAACCCACAGACACCTGGTGGCATCCAGTGACAGCAGCTCCGGCATCTTGGATCCTCTGGCTGCTCGCACAGAAGCTAAGCTGAAGAAGAGCTCTCCAGCCCAGCTGTGCTGGGGCGTGCAGGGACCCCAGGGGCCGGCGCGGTGACACCCTCACCGCCACCGCATGAGGCACGTTGCCGCCATGCTGGGAAGCCCTCACCGTGGGAAAGCCTTTGATGTAACCAGCTCTCCCAGGGCCGCCTGCCGGACTCCGCTTCCACTTCGGTACCTGATGTTGTAAACACCAGTGCTGCCGCGCACGCAGAAGCCACATCCTGCCGAGCCCTTTTGCAATCTGCAGGGCCATCTCCTTGGCCACAACGCAGAGGCGTTGCGACACCCGGGGAGCAACTTGTCTGCGTGGAGCGATGCACCGTCAGGGTGCGGCGCTGGCTCTCTGCGCTCACACGCACCCGGGGCTTTAGTTTTCAAGTGACTTGAGACAGGCTACGTGCATCAGGAGATGGTTTCTGCAAGTAATTCTCCCCTCCACGGGAACATATATCTGACTTTATAATTCATGCATGCCTGGGAAGTTCAATCCAGTCCCACTGGAGTAGCAAGCTCAGTGGGAGTTTATTTATTTAAAAGAGTGCATGCAGTAGCATGGAAAAAAACCCCAAATCTATCAGAAACCGTAAGTCTTAATCCTAAACCAGCTTTGCTTTTCTTAAAATACGGTCTAGGGAAACTGCTTTTAAAATGTGGCTTCCATGGAGCCTTGGCTTTAGCATTGCAATCCCTACAGAACAATATTACAGCATAATAATTAAAACATTTACAAAATGAAGATAATCTATGGCTGATC
This sequence comes from Gallinago undulata, assembly GCA_026546715.1. Classification (NCBI taxonomy): domain Eukaryota; kingdom Metazoa; phylum Chordata; class Aves; order Charadriiformes; family Scolopacidae; genus Gallinago; species Gallinago undulata. The sequence continues at coordinate 48,649,497 of JAOTQQ010000032.1, forward strand.
CAAGTTTCTATGGAAATTTGGAGGCTATGGTGTATGCAGCTGTTCCCATCTAATGCAAAGATTGGCCGTCGCTCTACTTCTGAGCCCATTTGTAACTTAGGGGATAATTTATCTGTTCTGTTTACACAGTTCTCAGCTTGCACAGCCCTAGAGTGTAACTTTTCTATGGTTCTCAAGAAAAAGGGTGTCTTACCCTCCCTGTGCAGCCTAAGTAATTAGCGTTCTCAAACTCAATGAAATGCCTCTGCTGAAACGAATGGGTACTCACACTGCGTGAGATCTGCCAGAACATCAGACACCCCAGCAGAGAAATGGAAACACTTGCTCATGCTGGCCTGCAGGACCCACAGATATGATGGCCCCACGAAGACTTGCCCTGATCGCTCGCTTTATATCTGTGAGGTGTTTACCTCCATTTGCCCCCGCTTTGAGCTCCTGCAGCCCTCCCCTGATGCTGTTGGCAGTGCCGTCCCCCTAAGGCTCAGCCAGCAGTGGAAGGAGCTTGGAGCTGACACAGCTGGCACCAGAGATTGTGTCAGATGTTCAGCTGTGAGGGCCCATCCCTGTGCCCCTGCTCCTGAGCTGCTGGGTCCTGCTAACAGGTTGTGGTGAGCCCAGGCAGACAAGAGGAAGCTGAAAAGGCAATTCCCCAATGTATGCAGCCAGCAGCTTAAGGGCAGTTAAATAGTTTTATCTAAAGCAGTGGCCATCTGTATATGAGTCGACCTATTAACACTTCTACAGACACACACAGATCAGGGGAGGGTGTTGGGTGATGAAGCAAAGAAACACCCAAGGAAGGACCCTAAACTTTACAAGGAAGGACTTCTGGGGCTGATACCACTACTTAGTAATTTATAAACCTGGCTGATGTAAAGCTGGCCAACCTGAAACTGCTTGTAGGGGAGCAGAGAACAGATATTTGGTACCTGGTCATCATCATGACATGATGATTTACATTCACAAACTTATCTTCAGCAAGTCTATGGCTGATGTAAGCAGTTTTCATTTTGGAATGTTAAATTGCTAATGAAGAAAGTATTAATAACCTCTAAGGAGAGAAATTTTGCCAGTAGAGTAGAGCTCCAGCAGCTACGCAATAGCCCCAGAGGTGCAAAACCTTCAAGTCTCATTGAAACAACAGCATGAAAATCTGATTTTTACAAAGGGAGAGGAAAAATCTGTCAGTCAGGAGTGCAAAGAAGAAAATCTTTCAGCTGAAGCAGTTCTGGAGGTTCCTATCCTGAACAAATATTTAGTAGCATTCACTGAATGATCCCTTAGCATTAGTTTGAACTCTAAGACAGAAAGACATAAAATCTGAGTGCTTCACGGTGAGCACTAAAAAAAATAATACCAAAAATAATGCAAAACACAAAAATCCCTAAAACAAATATTTTAATTCCTGGTTATATTTAACCACTGCACGACAGCCGAGTTGCAGTTGGAATGGAGGCAGGGATTGCTCAAAAGTGCCATTGATTTTAGAGAGCAGCTGTATCCAGAGGCTCTTAGTCATTTCTCAGTGAAAATTATTTGCAAATAATGATACACATCCCAAAACAATAAAAACCCAGTCAAAACCTTTTATGATGGCGTTACAGCATTGGTGGATAAGGGAAGAGCAACCGACATCTCCTACCTGGGTTTGTGCAAGGCATTTGACACTGTCCTACGCAACATCCTCATCTCTAAATTGGAGAGACATGGATTTAATGGATGGACAACTCAGTGGATAAGGGATTGTCTGGATTGCTGCACTGAAAGAGAATGGATTGAGAGCAACCCCGAGGAAAAGGACCTGGGGATATTGGTTAATGATAAGTTCAACATGAGATGGCAATATATGCTCACAGCCCAGAAAGCTAACTGCATCAAAAGAAGTCAGTGGGTCAAGGGAGGTGATTCTGCCTCTTCACTCTTGTGAGACCCCACCTGGAGTACTGTGTCCAGATCTTGAGCCCCCAACATAAGAAGGACATGGACCTGCTGGAGTGAGTCCAGAGGAAGGCCACGAAGATGCTCGAAGGGCTAGAGCACCTCTTTTATGAAGACAGGCTGAGAGAACTGGTGTTATTCAACCTGGAAAAGAGAAGGCTCCGGGGAGACCTTACAGTGGCCTGCCTGTACCTAAAGGGGCCCTATAGGAGAGATGGGGATGGAATCTTGATCAGGGCATATAGTGACAGGATGAGGGGTAACAGTTTTAAAATGAAAGAGGGGAGATTTAGATTAGCTATTAGGAAGAAATTCTTTACTGTGAGGGTGGTGAGACACTGGAACAGGTTGCCCAGAGAAGCTGTGGATGCCCCATCCCTGGAAGTGTTCAAGGCCAGGCTGGACGGGGCTTTGAGCAACCGGCTCTAGTGGAGGTGTCCCTGCCCATGGCAGGGGTGTTGGAACTTGATGATCTTTAACAAGCCTTCCAACTCAAGCCATTCTATGATTCTAGAACAGAAGAAAACTCAGAAGCTGAGATAAGTCTCACTTTATATGACACACCTTCACTTCAGAAAAAAATTATTTTGCTCTATGTCGTTGAAGGAGACCATCTTTTAGAGAGCCTCAGCTCGAGTGGCTCCTGCAGCCATGCTGATGGCCGATGGCCAGAAAGAGAAGGGCAAGTGGGAACCCTGAAGTCACAGAAGCAAGATCCAAGATCACCCCTTTCAGGAGACAAAAAGGAAAAAATAGGGGCAATAAAATGCCTGCAATTGCACACCCCAGCCTTCGTCCAAGCCACAGATGAAGGAGATGAGGAAAACTCTTCCTTGTGCTCGGGGCTTGCCAGGGTCGGCTGCACCACTGGAGCCTCCCTGCTCACAGAAAAACTTGGAGGAAAAAGCATTTAATTTCCTGCCATCCCAAGAGTACTAATTCAGCTCATGTGTGATAGAGCAAAGGATCTTGCCAATGGAGAGAAACTTGGTGGATAAATTTGTTTGCAGGGCTTGCGGTGTGAGCACTGATTTGCGTTACTGCAACGGAATGGTCATGGCATTATTCATGGTAATTACAGAGTAGTTGTTTACACTAATCTTCAATACTTATAAGAAACATTCTGAGCAGGGAAGGAGTGTTGTATTTTTTTTTTTGGGTAGACATCTGAGTATAGAAGATTTGACTACACATATTTGGTAGTGTAAAAATATGTAAGCCAAGCTGAGACCGACCTGAACTCCTCTCCTTCCCCAAAGCGCAGGACCACAGCTCGGCTTAGCCACAGCAGACACAGACACCCAGAGATGCTCCAGTGGAGAGTAATGCCCTATTCCCCCTCTGGCATCCACGGACTTCTGGCATTGGCAGGAAGGAAGGGGTTTTGACGTGACACGAGTGATTCCCTAGAAAAAGACAGAATTTGCTGACCTGTCTGTGCTGAGGGGTTGTTTGCAGGAGTGTGGATCTCTGTGTTGGTGCCAGAATTTGCAGTTATAAATCACTGGTTTGGTGGGATGCATTCCTTATTCCCCATGGGAGCCCTCTAGCTCGGTCACACAATTCTGTCACCGTGGAGCCTCCATGATTTTTTTGTAGCTTGTTGGGTTTTTCTGTTCCCCGGCAGACCTTCTGGGCATTCATGTTTACTTAAGCCAAAATGTTAAATTTCCAGTTGTATATTAGCTGGGTTTTGGTTGTTGTCTTACCTGCAGCTTGGACAAGCCATGGAAACATGTCTGCATGTGGTTCTGCTGCTGGGTCATAAGATGGGTCACCTCCGGAGCTGTTCCCTCTTCTTTTTGGGACAGGAGTGAGGACCAGGCTTTCCGTGAGTCTGCCATCCCTCCTGCATCTCCCAGCTCTTCAGAGGTCCAGGGGCAGGAGAGCAAAACCTCACCCATAAGGAATGGTCAGAACAAGGGTTTGCACAGAACTCCAGGCAGTGGGAGGGGGCTGTAAGGGGGTAAGGGACTTCGCTGTCTTTCCACACACTTAGTGCTCAGCTTGTGCCAAAATACTGTGCTGAATCAGAGATCTACCCTGGTGCCAGTTCCTGCAAGAAGAGAACCAGGTCCTGATTGCAGCTCAGCTGTTAATGTGCTGATCCTGTGCTTAGGCAAATCTAAGATGAAATATTACAGGTTTTAGTAGCGCTTGATCCGCTTCCAGCAATCCTACATCAGCTCCTGATCAGCATCATAATAAACTGTAACAAAACAAGAATTAAACTTAGATTTAGCTTATCTTAACCAACAAGTCTACTTCAACACCTTAAGAAATCCATTAGAAAGCAATTTGTACAGTCTGTTCGCTTGTTTGCAGGGCACCGCTCTCTTGCCCTGATGGCCAATTTTCCTGTTTCTGTGATTACAGTTTTAAACTCAGTGCCTAAAAAGCTCTGTGCCTATTTAAGTCCCTCCCTATACTCATGAAGGCTTCAGCTATTCTTAAAAAAATTATTTAAATTCTAGTAGAGTATTTTCTTTGTAACTACTACTGCTACATGCATTAAACCAGCTCTGAAGTTAAACAGCTATTAGAGCAAACGTTAAGATCATCAGCCACTCAGGTCTATTAAAGCAGAAAACTATTTTTGAGGCAATTCCAAGAAACACAGCCCACCCAGCCAACAACAACACACCTTCCTCATAAAGGCGCAGGTTTTTGTGCAGTTAACGAGCAGCTGCATCTGACCACGGAGCTCAGAAGAGCCTGAGCACCCACTAATAACGTAGCAGCGATGTAGACGTATGCTGGGAGCAAACTTTTTCTGCTTTCACCCCAAAAAAGGGGGTGTGCACAGTATCCGATGGTGCTGCAAGCACCTGCCCCCTTCCAGAGAGACACAAGGGAAATCTGCTAACAAGGAATGAACTGGAGCTAGACCTGAAACTGTGACAAGACAGGTGTGAGTCGAGATCCAGGAGGACTACTCTTGAAGAACCAGCCATCCTTGCCCCACCTAGCTTTGGTTGGGATTTCCACTGCAAGGGAAGATCCTTTTTCTGTTATATATGGAAAACAGAGCACGTCCTTCACCACGCTGCAGTACTTGCAGTGCAGAATGCAATCCCTGTTAGAAGTAAACACAAATTTCCAACTAGTTTACAGATAAAAATGAATTTAAAGAGAACTTTAAGATGTCTTCTTTTTTTTTTTATCCCCCTCCTGCTTTGGTCCCTTGAAAATGTAATAAAAGAAAAACCTAGCTTAAATTCTAGAGTGTTTTAACTCACTTTAATTCTCAAATATATTCCAGGCTTCTAGGAATAAGAACTGTTGCCTGATGGTCATCCCAGCTGAAAAGGCATCTTTCAGCCTGGGCTGCAAAATACAAGGGTTTGTTAAGGAGATGTCTACAGGAACAGCCCTCCTTCAGCTCTGTGCCTGGGGTGAGCTCTGTCAGCACGGCAGGAGCCTGTGGCCATGGCAAAAGAAAGGAGGGTTTCTGGTATGAAAACTGACCTTTACAAATTCTGCTGGTACCATAAATACATCTGTAGACCCTCACAAGATGCCTGTTGGAAGGAGGAAGGAGCGGGACATGTTGCATGTCCCAGGGCATGCCAGGAGGGCTGGGGGCTAATGTAAACACAACACTCCTGAGCATATATTTTTAAACATATATCTGCATTTCCTGAGCTTTTACACACCTGCCTTCAAATAATTCAAACCATGTTTTTTTTACCTTACCTCTATTTTAACATTTTTTTATATCAAGGAATACAAATGTAATATAGTGCAATATTTGAACCTATTTATTCTTTACCCAGGTCCCTGGATTTGCCGCCTCCTGCCTCAGGCAGACCCGTCATGCTGCCTGGCACCCTCACACCAGCTCCTCAGGGTTTAGTCCTTCAGTCTGCATTCATCTTTCCCTCTTCTGTTTAATCAACTTTTTTTTTTTTTTTTGAAGTGCTCATTCTGCAGCGATTTTGCAATTTTTCTCTGAAATGAAACTGTTACAGGGAAAGGAGAACTCATCAGTTGTACAAATGGGTGAGATAAAAAGGATGGAGGTCGCAGAACAGAAAAATAATAAAAAAAAAAGACATCAAAATAGTCCTGAAAACAGAAGAGAGCAGTACTGGGTAGGGAAGAGATAAGTACCTTGTTCTATATACTCCTCAACTATCTTTTCATTTTGGGAGGAAGGAAAAAAAGAAAAGATATCTGGATCTTAACACTTTCACAAAGACAATAGAAGATGATTACACTTGTAGACTTTCCGTCTCCCCCAGTCCATTAGCATCCCATCCCCACACCTCATGCAAGATTTCCCTGGAGATGTCACCTTCTTTCATCACATCTGATATCTAATAAAGACATAAAAGAATTTAATAACAGACTGCACAGGGGAGACTTCTGTTCAAACAGCCAGGGTTGCTGCTGGTATGTTGTTTGTTACTAGAGATGCTAAAGAAAGATAAGAGTGACCAGGAAACCATGGGGTGATTAGTTTTGGAGGTTATATTGGTGAATCCACTGATGTCACCCCAGCCAGCCCAGACTTTGCAGGAAACAAGGCACAAAAAGCTTTTCCAGCTTTTCCAGCTTCATCTGATGGAGTCCAGTTCCTCGTCACTTGGCTCTGCACATTTACACAACCTTTTGGAGGGGGGATATTCTCTCCAAAGGATCCTGAGACAACAGAGCGAGTAAAAGACACCAAAGTGGTCGAAGTGAGGTTGTGCTCATTTCAATCACACTTGCTGAACTGAACATCCCCTGCCCGGCTTGAGGAACCAGCCCCAAAAGGTGCCTGATTGGTCTCCTGCTGGAACAAGTACTTGCATGGAGAGCACAGTGCTTTTATGGCCCCTCTCTCCCAGCCTTGATATAGTTCCCACAGCCAAAATTTTCAAGAATGACTGGTGATTTTGGGTGCCCAAATTGAAACATCCTGAGAAGCTAATCCTTTTTTCTCCTCTGGAAGTGAACCAGTGTTTTCACAGCAACAGTCTCATACAAAATTGTAAGAAACTGAAAAATGAAGGTTGCAAAAATACCATGTCACTTCCAAAAATTGTGGCAAGCTAAAATAAAGCTCTCTGACCTGGTGGCTGGGCCTTGAGGTTCTTGTGTGGCTTGTTCATGCAGTGCCTGCCAGGTCCTCTGTCATTCAATTCTAGTTCGTCTTTTACAAATCCATGCTGACGTATTCATTTTGCAGACATCTACTGGAACACTTTCTATAAATGCTTTTGTTGCTGGTGATGGATGATCAGCTTCTCTGCAAATTGTTCATGATTCTTCTCAGGTGTGTGATTAAACAGAGAAGGGAATAAGCCAAGTATAGACAGATGCTTGGTTACAAATATATACTATACAGTAAATATACATGAGAAATGGAAAGTGTCTATTTGCTGAGAGCTGAGCCAGGTACCCAGGGGTGATACCAACTGTGCCCTTTAGAGTTCAGCTCCTAGTTTTGGTGCCAGTTTACTAAGGAGTGCGTGTATTCAAGATATTGCTGGTAGCTGCTCCAAAGTTACTGGTAAGTAAAGAACCTGGGAGCTTTACACTTCGCTTTTCTCACTAAGTCTGTGAATTCAGATTTTACTACACTAAAAACACCTCAGCTTTTTCTTTTCAATTATTTAATGTAAATTGCCAGATTTCTTACATGCTTCAGGGAGATTCCCTCCAAAATGGAGTAGGATTGGGATTCATTTCCGAGCTGTTTTCTTACAGCAACATCACCGTATTTTTCTTGCTCCTGCACAGGCTCGTTGCTTCCCTCCTTCTGGGCTCCCTGCACTTGGTGTCCTCATCCTGCCTCTGGAGACCTGTCCTCACGGACCTGCTGCATCACCCGCTCCTACAGCTCCAGAAAGTCCCCATCGCTTCGCTGCCGGAGCACTGAGCCACAGGGAAGAAGAGGTTTGCAAAGTCCAGAAATAATCTCAGGGAGAAGAAAGGAAATGCTGTGTTGGCTACTTGGCAAAGGCTGCGTGTTTGCTGCCGCTGTGGAAAATGCCTGGGAGGCACCATTAACTCGTTGCTACAGGCTGGCTTCTGACCACACCGCTAACGACCACCACTCTCTGAAGGGCACTGGCCACCTTCGTGCCATGCAGTGCTTGGCCTGGGGTCTCCTCTGAGCTCCCCACAGACCCTAGGTCAATATTTTGATTTTTAAATTCTCCAAACAATGAAAGGCCTGGGTGGCAGCCTGCCAGCAGGATGTTTTTGCAGCAGGACGTGAAGGAGTTCTTGGGTTCTGCAGCACGGCAACGGAGGTCGGTGGGCATGAGGTCTCCCAGGATGACTGGAGGACTGTCCAGGGTAGAGTCTGGTCCTGCTTATGACAGGTTCTTCTGTCTGGGCAACCCTGGGGGGAAAAAAAATTTAAAAAAAAAAAAATAAATCACTGTCAGTCGTGTGGAGGTTTCTCCTCGGGTGAAACCAGTTGGTTTGCTCCAGCATGGAGACAGCTCATATGCATGCCGCGGAGACAGCCAGCGAGCAGGGCCCCGGGGGAACAGAGGCAGCCAAGGTAGCTGCGCAGGTGAAAGGTGCTCTCATAACCCCACTGTGGTGGGGTGTCCACAGGGTGGGCACGGCTGGTCCCCGCTGGAGAGCAACCGCGGGCACCAGGCTGGAGGGGTCCCCAGCACTGGGGTGTTCAGCCACCGGGAACTCCTCGAGCTTTTTCCCGATGAGGACAATCTTTGCGCCTTGGCTCTGCAATTTTTAAAAATTAATGCAACGAAACAGCAATTCTTACCTCTTTCAATTGCCCTGGCCTTTGATTTTGGGCCTTATCTATAGGGGTTTAGGCTCAGTTTTATCCTTAAGAGGTAAGATACATAAAACTGTCCCATAAAAACAAATGAAATAGCACACAACTGACTAATGTCAATAGCTCCTCCGTCCCATTTATGGTCCATGTTTTCAACAATGCAGCTCTGCTGAAAAGCAGCATGAGACAGTTTTATTCTCTATCACACACAGTCTATTTACAGCAATACATGAAAATGTTTACTTTAAAATAGAAATGTAATTATAAAGGTATAATTACAGATAAGGCTCTGCCTCTTTGAGCCTCCTCAAATTATAGCTTCAAAATATAACAATGAAACAGGATTGAATTAATGGCCTCGATTAATTTCATTACGGAGAGGAGCGAACGCCTCTCGTCACGGGATAAGCTTGTGCTGCCTGACCCCCTGTCATCCGCGCTCTGCCCCTGCAACAGGGGAGCGCCCGGCAGCACCAGGTGAGATCCTCCTCCCCAGGGTGTTGCTAAGCAATCAGCTGCAGGGTTATAAATGTTGAGTGCTTAATATTCCCAGGTATTAAAGGAACTAGGATGGCTCAACTGGACCGCACTGAAATAGTCCGGAATCAGAAATTAACCCAGATTTAAAGCAGTCATCGGTATTTGTGTACAGACTGAACTGATTTATCATGCGTGTTATGTGCTGAGTTGCAAAACTTTGCCATATTAGTGATTTAAACAGGAGGAACAATTTGATTTGTCATTACTAATAGGGATGTAACTAAATTAGTCTCCCACATACTTTATGCTGATGAGGTCATGCTTAGATTTCCCTTTGTAGATTTACATTCTCACTAGCTTTAATCACAGCTAAGAAACATATCGTATGAGTAACACTATTATGAAATGCCGAAGTATTTTCAGAGGGGTTTAGAAACCCAAGAAAATAATAGAAGTCAAAATCAAAGATAAGCTTTAATACTCAGTGCTATGGTGTACATTTGATTAAATATTAATTCACAGCAATGTGTTGGGTACTTACAGCCAAGCTCCCTTGACCCATTTGAAATGCACAGTCACGTATATAAACCTGGCATTTGAAAAAGGACAGGTCAACGCCGTAGATCCCACTTAAATCTTGCCTACAGTTCTTGCTTAATTAGCGGCCTAACCTTACCCTCCTAAGTTGTTGACTTGATCGCAGTTGTGGAGTTAGGAATATATTGCTGTAAGACAGATATGCAGGCTTTGAAAAAGGCATAATGTCTCTGCAATGCTTCATTTTTATTTTTGGTTTTGGTTTGGTGTTTTGGGGTGTTTTTTTGTTGTTTCGTTTGGTTTTTTTTTGGTTTGGTTTTGTTGTTTTTGTTTTTGTTTTTTACGCAAAGCAACAAGGGATGAAAGGATGGCAACCAAATTCAGGTTTATTCAACAAATTTGACTTCTACTACCATCAGCAGAACTGCTGTCTGGATGGTAGCACTGGGAATTGGGCTGCTTTCTAGTTAAAAAAAAAAAAAAAGGAAAAAAGAAAAAGTCACTGGTTAGAGTAGCTTCCCAAACTACTTTGTGGGATATGATCTGTGAAAAGAAGTAGGTAGCTCACGGAGCAAGCTGGGGATGCTGAAACATCCAAACTACAGCAACACACCATGGGTCTTTGTTGGGCAACTTGGGAGAAGACAGCACAGGTCAGGAGAATGCTGCCTCTGCTTCTGCCCTGCAGCCTCTCAGATGGTGCGTTACACCCTTCACCACGGCCAATGCATCCACAACTATCAGGCAATGATTTGCTGCCCTCAACCCCTGCTTTGACTATCAAATAAAGTCAGCACTGGGATGGAGGCCCCTTTTCCCCATCCACAGCCATTGCTCAGTTCCAGCTTCTTGCACTGAAATTTCTTGAAGAATTTTGCTTGTGAGAAACTGTTAATAGCATTTCATTTGGTATCAGTGCTTTGATCTCCCCACTTAAATACCACATTAATTCAGAGCTCCCCTGGGTGGATGAGTTCACAGTATTAGTTAACCTCTTCTGCTGGAAGTCCTAAATATGATTTAGAAGTAATTCTGTGCATTGTGACAGAAACAAAAACTCATCCTTAATTAAAAGTATAAATAAAAGGAATTTCTATCCTTAGACCAACCAGAATTCAGACACCAGATATTTCACTGCTTTTTCATTGCATTAAAGCAAAATTGCAAATTCTGCACAATCATCCTACCAAGTCTCCTTTCTGGTGAGAAAACAGGACGTTTTTCTGAATACCATGAAGCATCTGTGAGCAATGAGCTAGCCAGAACCTTGAAACATTTAGATTTTGATCCTTCTTTAGGGAATAGAAACTGAGCTGCAAAGTTTGGGAACACCCAAACTTCACCACTCCTGTCAACTTGCAAATGGTTTATTACTGTTTTAAACCCCTTTAAGAAGTCCTTCAAGATGGTATTGATTGGATTCACACAAGGATCAAGCTCAGGTTTTGCAAAGAGCCTCTCAGCTCTTACCCACAGATCTCTGACTTCTTACCAAGAATGTTCTTGTAGGCACCCGACCACCTGAACCTTGGTGGTGCAGAACTGGATGGAGGCTGAGCTTTCCACCTCTCTTCCCAACAGCTGTTAGGTAAACCCCAAGCAAGAAGAGGGTAGATGGTGACTTTACCACCCAGTGCCAGAGGAAGGCTTTTGGCTGCTGGTGGTGGTCACTTCTATGTAGGGCTGCAGTCCATAATCCTTGGTGTTTTGGTTTGGATTTTTGGTTTTTATTCTAATTACATTTTTACATTATATTTCAAGGTTTCTACCTGTAACCAGTCAACTGAATGCTGCAATCCATCAGGCCTGTGCTTGGTTTCATGCTTTTCCTTCTGCGCCCGTGATTCTTCTTGTGAGCCTGGTCCTGGGCAGGACTAAAGCTGCTGTGGAGGCTGTGGGGTCAGTCCTGCAATCCTCCAACCCTGTCCATGAGCTGGCAGAGCCTAGACCCTGCATCTTCTGGTTTGGGACAAGTCCTGGACCACTGTATGAAAGCAGCATCACCACCAGCACATACAGCATCATCCTACCACTGTGCTGTTATGGTGAGCTAAATTCCAAGTTAATTTCACTCTGGTGCCTCCTTATCATCCCAAGGGAAAAACAAACCCCTCTTTTGAGTGGACAGGGCTGCCACCTGGAGGCACCCCAGTTTTCCTACATAGTCAGTGGAGATAGAAGCGCCTGTGCGAGATGGAGTGCAGGCTCCAGAGAAATGTTTTACGTGACCAGTCAGACTTATGCAGACATCTTATGCAGCCAGGAGATGGCAATTTTGGCACCTCAGTTAGGCAGAGGCTCTATGCTAGAGGCCTCTCTGGGTTAAGGATTTAATCAGGGAGCAGGATGGTTATTTTAGTTATTTACTCCCTAACTGAGCCAAAATACTCTCAGGGATTTTCTCTCCTAGGCCTGGGTTCAGGCAGGACCCTACATCCCACCTCCCCACTGACGTAACACGGCTAAATAAATAAGGACCTAAAGCACTTCCATCTTCCCCGCAGACCACAGGCACCTCACAAAACCCCTCATCCTTAACTGACTTTTCCTCCAGCCAGCACCAGGCTCTGGTTTCTTCTTCGGCGTGGGCCTTTGCAGAAGTCCCGGCGTCACCCGACGGCGCGGGGTTGCCAGGAGGACGGGCAATGAGCGCCGCAGGGTTGCGATGGGGCCTGCGGCACCACCCCGGTGCCGTGTGGGAGCCCGCGCCGGCCAACGCCAGGCGGTTTTGAGCAAGAGGAAGCAGCCTCACGAACACTAAGCTGCTGCAGATTTCCTGAGAAGTCAGCGATGAGGCAGAAATGAGAGAGGCGAGGAGCCAGAAACCCCCCATCAGCACATGGCTGCCTTGAACTGACCCCCTGCTGCCCACTCTGAGGGATGATTGGTTTTGCCATGCACAGACCAGCTTTTGGGTTTTGGGTTTTTTTTTCCCCACACGATGCTCTGGGCAGCAAATTAGTAGAACGAGGAGGTGGAGGGGAATTGTGGTGAGGCTTGCTGCTCCTGCCAGCTCACCTGGTGTGGTGGCCAGGGTGCTTTCGCCACCTCTGTGACCACTGTTGGGTCCTGGTCCTCGTGCAATACCTGGAAGCACAGTCCAGCAGCACTAAGGAGAAGGGCAGGGGAAGGAGGGAGTCTCCCAGGAGCACGCAGGAGGTCTGAGACGGGAACAAAAGACCCTTCAAACGTTCACATCCCACCAGAAAGTCACCTGTTCAGAGGGCATTGCTGGGAGATGCACCCAGCACTGCTGCCTCCAGCAAAGGGCTGTTCCTGCAGAAACATGGCTCTGGAGGTTTATTTTCTTTTTCCTAATAACTGATGTGGGCAAAAGACAAACACGGCTACAGGATTTCCAGGGTCTGTGGAAACACCACCACTTTGGCAGCACATGCGCATCCATTTCTGTTTCAAGTGCAACATGGGGAGGAGGGGTCCTGACAGCTTCACACCTTTTGGGCTGTGCCTTACTCCATGGGTGACACTTTGGGCACTGTCTTAAGGAGATGCTCCACAGGATCAGAGTAGTTGCAAGCCATCAAGGGGCCAACAAATGAGTAGCTACTTTCTCATTTGCCTGAAGAACAGATTGATTCACCCACCCCCAAAATACTGGATGAGTAAAAAGTTTCCTCAAAACTTCAGTTAGCATCCTCAACATGGGCCTATTCCCAGAAGAGAGGCTGTTTTAACCCATCTCCTCCCAGCCTGGCAGTAGGAAGCCCTCCCAACAGGAGGCCTGGGGTAGACCACTACAATGTTAGCAAAACTAGAGAAAAATTTAGAGCTTTTTCTAAACCTGCCTCATTTTATTTTTTCAATAACAATTATGAAGGACATGAATTTTTAGGCAGACATCAAATAAACTCACTAAACTGGTTATAGGACTCAATTCTAACTATTTCACATGCCTTATCTAGAACAAATCTTACCTCTTGTCTCCCCTGTCCCTTGCCTTGCTCCTAGTTTTCTGTTGGCTTCGGTTTCACCAGCCATGGGAAGTTTTCCTCTCTCTCCCTGGTTGGGTGCCCTCAGGTTGCCAAGGCTTCTGCTTCTTGTGCTCTGTGCTTCTGGGCTAAAAGATTAATGTGGAGATACAGAGCTGAACTCAAACCAACCAACCTCATAGGTTGGTTGAGGACTCCAAACCCAAATCTTCATTTGAACATTCACTGTGACACCTCCTCCCGCAGAAACAAAGACCTCATCAGCCAAAATTTCTTTTTGATGACTCCACTCTGCACCTCATCTAGGTCAGACATTAAATGGAGGAACTTCATCTGATGCAGAGGACATCAACTCACAAGGTCAAACCAGACAACAGACTACCCCCATCTCAGTCTTGGCTCAAGGTGACAGCATTTCTCCGTCCTCTGAAAATCAAAGGTAGAACCATATTACCCCACAGAGCATTGAAGATCATGCTTTACTCACCAAAACTTCCTCTCCAGCTGGTACTTAGCTACCCTCTTAATATACATTCCTACGTCCACGCTTCTGCTGAGCAGCGATCTTATATACAGCCTTTATGGCATGGTTCTTCCTGTCTGTCCCAGGGTTTCTGCAGCATTTCCATTGCTCATGCTGATGGTATAGCTCTCGTTCACTCACCTCTTCCTCACTCGCCTCAACGCCATCCCAGTCCCTCTCGCACCAAGCAGCTCTGTCTCTACACCCCACAGCAGAGTAAACCACTGCTGGCAGGATTTTACTACCATATGTTCACAAACTGTTAATGTGCAAAACCCAATTTTCTCCAGTTTGTTTGAAAACGTTCAGTGCCTTCCCCCCTCCCCCCTTCTTTCCTTTTTTTTTTTTAATTATTTCATGTGATTTGGGGCTCACTCCTCACAACTCAGTTCCAGCATCTCACTGGGGCTGGTTCCTCTCCCTTCATCGGTGAGCTCTGTCTTTGCAGCCAGGGTCTTGGTGCTGATCTACAGGAGGGACAGTTTTAAGTCCCTTTCCATCCGTCCTCATGATGGGAGATTATGGAGGTACAGACGCACGAAGCGGGTGTAACACAGTCAGCACGCAGGAGTTTCAAATGCCACCACTGGGGGAAATCTTATGCTGAAATATATTTACTCAGTCTTCCTTTTAAAAGGAGTGGAGATATTTCCCATCCCATAAGGCTGGGAGCTTTCATTCAGTGCAGACAGGCAGCAGTCCTCCGAGGGGAGATCAGAACAGAAGTGGCAAAATACATCATATTTCTCCACTCAAAACGGGACAAAGGTAAGGAAGTTATGCTTAATCGCATCCACATGGCAAAGGCAGGTGCCCAGCCAGTACAGAACTGCACGTTCAGGGGAAAGTTATGGCATTTAACGTGGCTGATCTGGAGGTTCAGTCACTTCTCAGCAAATGCAGTCAATTCCATAAAATAAAATAAAATAGAAAAAAATAAAAGAAAAAAAAAAAAGGTGTCATTTGTCATTTTATTCCTGCTTCAGTTTGAGGGATGAGTGATTAACACTGCCAAAACAGCCCCATTGGGTTTTGTCAAGAGACAATTTCTTCACCCTTTCAGTGCACTTCAGGGGTCCCTGGGGCAATCTGGCACCATCAGGACAGCGCTGTGAGATGAAAACCCTACTGCTATGCAAACACACTGGCTGGAGCTGGGTTTTTTTTACCTGGCAGTTTTCCATCATTTTTAGCGTAACCGTATCTGAAGGTGTTAGGAAATCCAGCACGAAACTTTGCCTCCACGGGATGCTGCCCACTTGGGCCATATTCATTGCTCCAGCTGCAGGGATGTCCCTCTTGAATAGTCCTGGCACAGGGTGCACTCGCTGCTCCGGGTTTCCGTGGGTGGGAGGAAGAGTGGATGCTCTCCCAGATGCGAGTTGGAGACTTGTCTGCGGAAGGGCAGCTGCACCGGCTGTCAAAGACTTCTTTTTTAAAATAACACATCAAGATTATTTTTTTTTTCAGCTCCGTCCCCATTTTAAAGAGAAGGCCCAGTGTAATTTCCATGCTAATCAGATGAAATCTTGCAAAACACATTTCCTTCAAGATGTAGGGGCATGTATTAAGTTAACTCTGAGTGACCTGTGACTCTGTCAGTGACACACACCATTTTAAATCCATGCAAATGAAAACCTTGCCCACGCCACAGGCAAATTCCTTGCTTTTCCCATGCTGCTCGCGTGGAGCTGAAAATGTTTGATGAGTGAAGTCGTAGCGATGCATTTCAGCAATAATTCATATGCTATACATAATTTAGGACCTCACTGCAGTCCCCCCCTCCCCGTAACACACACTGTACAGCAGGCACACACAGGGCCAGACGGCAGCTTTAAGGAGGCTCCAGGCATAATCCACAGTAAGAAGAAGTTTGATCCGTCTCCAGTTTGCACCTGCCAGATCATGAAGGGAGCTAATTGGATTAAAATATTGTAATTATAATTTCATTTACGTGCTGTAAAACCTTAGGGAAACATTTTAAATGGCAGAAAATTTGAGGATGCAGTCTCTGAAGTCTGCTTCTTAAAAGCCTAATGCTCTCTCCCTTCTCTGTTGCCTGAGACTGGAGCTTTATTCCTAGGAAGAGGTGAGCTTGAGGAGCGCTGTGTGTGTAGCTGGCACAGTGCAGAAACCACAAAACACTGCTAAGTTAGATCATGACCATATTTATCAAGGCTACTTGGATATCTTTGATACCATCGGTCCACCATGACAGTACCCAGCTCTTTCTGCTGCCATTGCCCAGGCAAAATTAGCACTAAAACATCCGTACAGGTCTTGACCCTGGAGTCCAATGGACGGCCAGTTCCAGGGGTGATTCTGAGTCCGGAGGAGGATTGGAAAGACCCTTTCTTGGGCTACAGTAGCAACCCCTGTTTCTTCTCCCCAGGGAGAGAGTCCTGTGTTTTGGGGATGAGAAGCTGTGGACACCCCAAGGAGTTATACTGGCATCAGCACCCAGCTGACCCCATATGGAGCTGGAAAACCAGTGATGTCCTGGTGCATCCACTAGGCCCATGGCAGCCTGGCACTGCCGTGCCCTCTGAAACAGTGGGGAAGAGGGACAACATGCTGCACCTGTGCTGATGGCTGTCACCAAAGACCAAGAAAAATACATACACCTGGTGCTGTGCAATCAATTTCAGAGGCTAATGAAACAGAATAGAAGAAAGGTGAAAAATAACCTAAACCCATGTCTCCTCACACCTAGTGGGTGCTCTCTAGGGGAGATAACTTTGTGTGGCAAAGCAGATTTACTTGTCAGATTCACAAGCCAGACCTGAACTTTCCCCACTACTGCATCAGTTGAAGACCTAATCAGGTCTGGTACAAAGTTATTGCTGTTAACTGGGTGCTCAACAGCAAGTTCTGTGTCAGAAGACATATAATTAACTTCTGTATTTATTGTGTGACACTGAGTCAGGAATAAACAGTCATTGGCACGATGAGAAATAACATATAATGTTGCAATGCTCTTGTTTTAACAATAGCCTTAGGGTCTGCTCTGGTCTCCTGTGGAGGTGACATGGAGCTACCAAGACAACTTCAAGCCTCGTTGAATGGCCAGGTCTAAGCACATAGAAATTTTGTGTGTTCACCAAAAACAGCAGGGTGGCAACAGAAAAGCAAAGATTATCCTTACAGGAAAAAAAAAAAGGAAGGAAATTCCATTTTATGGAGTGTATTAACCCTTTACATGAGGACATGCGGCTTTGAAAAGTCTAGTTTGCAATTCAGGCCCTGCTCATGTCAATGATAAAGCACGGGAGCACATGAGGACAGCTTTAGTAGCTGCCTCAGCACTTTGCATGACTGTTGGCAGCCTGGAGCCTACCGCTGACACACTTACCTGATCTCAAGGTTACGGTTTCATTTTTGGAGCAGCCAACTCAATACACAGTACATGGATCTGATTTTCAAAGGCCAAGCACCCCACCCAGTCTGGAAACTGGAGACTTTGTAAGACGTATCCCATTAGACAGGCAGAAATCAATGCCTGGTTGGTCATTAGTCATTCTGGAAACCTCCACCTTGGTGAGTCAGCCTGGCATACCTGGCAAGCTGGAAGGGGATCCGGGTTGGGGATTATTTTCTTTTCCACTACCCCAAAGTTTCCAAGTTGAGCTGCAAAGGCAGCCATCAGCCTGCCTGGGAAACCGCTCTGCAGGGAACATGACATGAAACCCATATCTAAGAGGTCTAAAGAATACTTGGCTGGCAAGCTCCCTCTCTCCAGAAAAACAGCAAACAAGCAAATCTCACCAAAGCAAGTTATTTGGCGATCTTCTGTTAAATGCACAAGCCCAAGGAAAAGGAAAAATTACTTGAAGATTAGAATTTGGTATCTACCCATTTTTTGGTGGGATATCTCCAAGAAGGACAGCACCTAGGACAGTTGTGCAGAAACATGCCAAACACAGGTGGTGTTGGTTCACCTGGACCAGAAACAGCATTGCTATTCATGCAGTTCCACCAAGCTTTAAGTCAGCCATGACAGGTCTAGCCTGGATTTCTATTCACCTCCTGGTCCTCCCAGAAAATCATCAGGTCTGCCCATCTCCAACAGGTACAGCAACAGAAAGCTAAGCAGTGGAATTCTCATTAGGGAACAACCACGACTGCTGTGGATGTATGCAACATGTAAAGGTGTCTTACAGATGTGACTGCTTAGTGCTGACTTTGCTTGCCTTAGCTGGACATCATGTGAGAACTTCAGCCTTCCCAGGTTTAAGCCACCAACACATCTCTGTGTGCAGTCAGTGCATCCTCTTCAGGACTGGAGCATCCAGACATCAGCAATTATGTTATGTCCCCTCTCAACAGGTTTTGCCAATTCCATGTCCCACCATCCACAAATGGATGTGCATTTGGTCTTTCAGGTCTCTGCACTTAATGGTGTTGAAATAAAATTGACTTTGCTACAAAAGACAAAGCAGGTCAACAGAAGTAAAACTTTCAACACTTACCTGTCGAATGCACACTAATTATGATTTGTAATCATTGTGTTTCTGTAGCCCAAGGGATATAACCTCCAAACTTCGGAGAGGAGAGCAGTCCATTAGCATCACTGTTGCCTTAGTTTCCTTGAGACGCAAGCCCAAGTGTCCATTTCCATAGAGCAGAAGCTTCTGATTGCCCAGCAGAGGTGCTCAGGTGAGCACCAAAGCATACGAGCAAGCTAAAAAAACCTGGGGAACTGGGGAGCTCAACACGTCGGGGGTCTCCCAGCTTGGCTCAGCATTGGACCATGCAGCGGCAGAACTGGCTGGCAGCCACAGTACAGCCAACTCGCCCTGATCATTGATGGCTGCGAAGCCAAAGCCTGTAAGACTTCAATGCTTTGTTGTTCTAGAGATCCCAGCACCAGTGGTGGTGGTCTCCTGGGCATTGTGCTAGGGAGGATACAACCACTATAAAGCAGCATCTGAGTTTTATACCATGACACGGTTTCCCACCACCTCTGGCTGTGACGAGCTCTGAAGCCCTTACCATAGCCTGTACTGGGATCAAGGGATCATTGATTCTGTGGATGTGGTGATGGGTGCAGGTCAGGGCTTCTTAGCACGTGTTGCTTTGCCTCATCGATGACACAGACTTGCCTGCTGTGCTGGCTGCCGAGGGACACTTCAACAACTCTTTAAACATCATTAAGTCTTTAGCACTGCTCAGAAGCAGCCCAGACACCTCCTGTGTGCTGTAACATAGCTCAACATTATTTTTTACAATCCATAGCACTTACTTGGCAATGGGACTTTCCCACCTCCTCTCCTTGGAGGGTATCAGAGAGATCCCCAGGAGACAGCTTCTCCAGAGAGGTGCATTTATATGGCCCCCCGTGAAACGTGCCTCCCTCTTGTGACAGGACAGGGAAAGGCAGGGGAGTGCAACAGGGATGTGAAAGGAATGTTCTTTAACACAGGAAGGAGAACAGGGCAGCTAGAACAAGTCTTATCCCAGCCTCCCCCTAGGGGTATGCCCAGCTCCACGCTGCATCAGGCTCTTGCTACTTCACAGGGAGAGACCAGCAGGAGGATGAAAAAGGCTGGTCAGAGGGACATAGATGGCCAAGCCTGCACCTCCGTACTTTGGAAAGGAGTCCTCATCGCAGACATGATGAGGAAGCCACTGTCTGCCACCCCGCAGAGGAATTTTGCTTGTGGTGTGAACCGTCTGCCTGAGCACTGCGGAACGGATCGCTCAAGGTTAAATTGGATTAAACTGTTACAGCTCCACTTTCCCACGTGTGGTTTAAATTTAAAGGCTATAAATTTCATGGTGAGTTATTAAAACCTTCTTGGCAAGGAGAACTCATCTCTGAAAGAAAAAAAATAAAATTCCTCCAGGTTTGCAAACCCAGAGGGAGGCCTTAAGTCAAGGTAACGGTGAGATTTCCAAGCGGAGGGGAAGGAAGAGCCGAGGTATTTAGTCAGCAGCGTGGGGGAGCGGAGCCCTGTGGAGCAGCCTGGCTCTACTCTGTCATGTCAACTGCTCACCAGCTCTTCATGGCCAGCGCCTTGGTCCCACCTGTTGTGCCCAGCCGTGCAGATGCTTCTAGAGCAGAAGCCGAGCACTGCGCCGTATCGCACATCCAGAGACAGCAGGATGTTCCGGGCTGGATGCATGGAAATTTTTTTAAATACTTGTCCGCATAAATTACCCACCAAGCAGCATGGGAGGCCTTGGAATGTCATTCTTCTGACAAGTCCCATCCTTCCAGTTTTTCCTGGTATCACCCAGCCATGTGGTGATCTTGGCATGGGGTGGGTGTAAAACGTCACGCTGGGTTTTGGTAGAAGCCACGCAAAGAGGATTGCAAGTACCATGCACAAAGTCCTGTGGGGTGACTGCTCCTCACTGGGAGGGGAAGCCCTCCAAGGGGAATGTCTGGCTTTAGGTCTCCCTGAACCTATTATCAAAAGCCATAAGGGAGGCAAGTACAGGAAGAGAAACAAGTGCAGAATTCTAAGGTTAAAAGGCCAGGGCAGCAGAAAAGCAGACCTTTCTCCTTTCCCCCCACCCCAGGGGAGGACATTAAACACCAACCCTGGCAAGGACAGCTCAGCAGATGTTCCCTCATTCTCTCCAGGGAGAGAATGTGCTCTCCAGGCTCTACGTTAAGCCTCAGAGGATGGAACTGCAAAACGTTCAGAGCTGGTTTCTGTCCTCAGCTGTCACAACTCTGAAGGAGCAGCACCGGCCCAGGCTGTTCAGCTCCACGCGCTTCCAAAACCTGCCTCACGTGCTGCTGTTGGAGCAGATGTTCACAAGCCACTTGGGTATTTTTGGTGGCTGAGCGGTTCTCCAGCCTGAAGCCTCCAGCAGGCTCCTGCACCAGCCCAGGAAAGCATGGCCACCATCTTTCAGAAAGTGAAGCACAAATCTTCTGCCCTTGTCCTTACGCGGCCAGCAAGGAGATGAGGCAGCCCCACGTGCTGCTGGCTCCACACACAGCCAGGCCACCGAAACCAAGAAGCAATCACTGCCAGCACTAAGCTTTGGCTCAACAACCTCAACTTCAAGACTTTTTGAGACTGGGAGCACTCTACAATTTCTCTCTTCTCCAGCTGTAATTCCAAGGGGGTTGGGAGGCCCACCTGCTTGCAGGACTTGTTTCTGATCAATGCATACAAATATTTAAAGGGAGGGCATCAGGAAGATGGAGCTGGTCTTTTCTCAGTGGTGCCCAGCGACAGGACAAAAGGAAATGGACACAAACTTGAATGTAAGAAGTTCCACCTAAACATGAGGAGGATCTTCTTTACTGTGAGAGTGGTAGAGCACTGGAACAGGCTGCCCAGGGGGGTGGTGGAGCCTCTGTCTCTGGAGACATTCAAAACCCACCTGGACAAGTTCCTGCGCAATGTGCTCTAGGTAGACCCACTCTGGCAGGGGGGTTGGACTAGATGATCTCCAGAGGTCCCTTCCAACCCTATGTGATTCTATTACTTGCTGCCATTTTCCCCTGTTAAATGCTGCAGCCAGGGCAGGGGACAGCAGGTCAAATGGTGCTGGAACCTCAGCCGATGGAGAGGCACCCACTCGTGGCTCTAGAGGCTTGGAGACCGTGGGCAGGACCCAGCCGAGGGCTCAAATCCAGCCACACCAGCATCCCTGCGCTACGCAAGCCACAATTATTTGGGGGGACCCCCAGTCCTGAATCGACACCATAGAAAAATAGAGGGTTTTCTTTCCCCATTAAGGCTGGATGTTAACTGGGCTGTAATGGCCTGAAAAGCTGCAATGTTTCAGAAAGGTGTCCCTGGCCTGCGACCCCGGGGAGAGAAGCCCCGCTGGCCACCGCCGCGCTGCCCCCCCCTTCCCCGGCGCTGCGCCGAGCGGCCGCACGGTGTCACACCGAGCCCGCCGCTGCCGGCTCCTGCCCGCACGGCTCCGCACGGCTCTCCCGCCGCCTGGGACACCGGCAGCTGCTATTTACGGGGACAAACCAGCCACCTCCATCTGCGGGGCTGCGGGACCCCCGGGGCGGGGTGATGCTGTCGGGGAGGGGACACGCATCGGCAGCGTTTTGTCCCAGAAGAGTCCGAAAGGAAAACGAGAATTGCTGCTTTTTACCCCACCCCGGGGAAGCTGCGCCTTCCCCAAAGGGCTCGGCAGCCTCGGGCTGCGGCTGATGCTCCCCGCGGGGATCACGGAGCACCGAGGATGCTCGCTCCGGGAACGGGGGGGGGGGGGGGGGGGCCGGGGGGGGACGGACACGGGGGGCCAGGGCTTCCTTCGGTGCCATCACGGGGGGAGCAGAGGCTTCCGAGGTGCCAGAGCCCGCACCCACACGGCTCCAGTGCCAAGAGCCACCCCAGAGGATGGCGTGATCCCAGTTAAGGTGCGAGGTGGGAAAACCTGGGGGGGTGAAGCGCTTGCATTTGGCCCCGATATTGTGCTGGGGGGGGGGGAGCACAAGGGCTTTAGCGCTCCTGCGTGAGGGCTGAGCAGGGAAGGAAAGGCAGGACCTGGCACTCGCCCAGCCCAACGCAATCGGGTTCCCCACAGCTCGAACACGGGACCTAAAAGTCCAATTGACTGTGCAGAGCCAAAC
The DNA here is from genome assembly GCA_026546715.1 of Gallinago undulata. Lineage (NCBI taxonomy): Eukaryota > Metazoa > Chordata > Aves > Charadriiformes > Scolopacidae > Gallinago > Gallinago undulata. Next base: position 48,672,230 of record JAOTQQ010000032.1, read on the forward strand.
CCCGGTGCTGTGTGCCAGCCCTGCCCTCTCCCACCCCGAGCTACTGGGCCACTGAAGGCGGAGAAATGAGGATTTGGCAAAGCGACGTGGAAAGAACAGCTTTGCTGCATTTTAAATACAAAATGTTTGGTTTGTTGGAAGACGACTTTGGGATGCCAGGCCAGGCCTTAAAAAAAACTCAAAGGCCCCAGCAGAGAAACTACAACAGAAAAAGAAATAAAGCCAGTAGCTGCTGGATGCAAGGCAAGAGATGCAAGAGCAGCAGGTGATGCCCCAGAAGAACAAGGGGGCAGGGGCTAACAGTGGAGGCAGGAAGGATGGGAAGCATTTCGGCACGTGGCAGACACAGAAGGGCTGGCACAGATCTGCCAGGGCAGCACAGAGACTCTGCACACTCAAAACACCCAAGGTCAGTGAGGACCCACGGTGGGAATCAGGTACCACAACAATAATATGCTGACTCAGCAGCACAACCACCCACTCCCGAGGGTACAGGGCCACCCAAACATGGTCCTGTGCCAGCAGCTCTGGTGCCCGGGCGTCCCCAGGAAAAGCCCATGCTGGCACAGGCCCCTCGTGCTGCCAGTCAGTGCAGACAACATTTAGCATGAAGGGCTGGTGAGGGGAGGAGGCAAAACACGTGTTTGGAAAGAACAAATCAAGCCAACAAGGGAGCTGGGGAAGCTGAGTGGCCTGGGAAGCGGGAGGTGCCTGGGATGCGCTTACACAGGCTGGGATCCATGGGGCAAGCCTCTGAGATGCTTCCCTGAGCAGACAGGCAGAGCCAGCCATTCCCAAATGCAATTAACTGCTTCATTACCATCTACGCAAAACAAACCGATCAGTCTCTGCCGTGTTTAGCCAGAGAAGAAATTAACACAAGACACAAACCTCGTCCTCCAATCTGCCGCTGTGGCCCACACCCTCCAGCCTAGGATGGCAGCTCTGCTCCCCAACCCAGTCCTGGGAGCAGATTTAGATGTCCTCTGCTCCTTCAGGCGTGCCGATGCCACACCAGTGAGGAGCCAGCACTCAGAACCCTTGTGTGCTGAGCCACCCCCATGTCAGTAAATACCTGCCCAGATGGAGCTGCTCCGTTAGGCCCAGATGGGAGCGATGGAGATGACAGCAAAATTGTCTTTAGAGGTCCACCTTAAGCCCCAGTGCCTCTGCTTGATATGTCCAGCAGGTCTGGGAAGCTTAACAAGTGAAATGAAGGCCAGAGACTGCTTTTAGGAAGAGAGCAGCCTGTCAAAGGGAAAGGCAACCTACATCACACTGATCACTTTCAGAGGACCAAGAGAAACTGTGATTTTCAAGCTGGAGCCCATGGCCACCACAGGCCTCAATTTACATAGCATAACACCTTCCTTTTACAGTAGCACAGACTTTCCTACAAGCTCTCTTCCCACCAGACAGATCTCTAGATAAGGGTCTAGGTGACAGGCAGAGAGCAGAAGTCCCCTGGTGTGCAGGAGGAACAGAGAAGACTGACTGCAAGATCCAAGGTTAAGCTTCAAAAGGCCACTAAAATGCCACAGTTTGGAGACTTCAGCATCTCTAAGACCTTCAATCTACTGAGAAGATTAAGGTCTGAGTACAGAAAAGAAAACTGCACTTACCTCTGCGATGAGGTACAAGCAAGTTATGAAAGGGATTATTCATGGCTGTTTAAGATAGCAGGACGGGACAATCCAATCTTGTGTTCCCAAGCCTTTTAATAAGCTCTTCTGTGGGATGGAGATAACATACCTACGGTGGTGACACACGCAGGACCCGCGCGATGGTGCATTATAGCACCCTGGTACCGTGTATGCAGGGAGAGATAAGGGGCACTGTGCAGTTTGCAGGTTTGAGGAAGGAATTACTGTACGATATCCTATAGGCCACTGATGGCACAGTGCTGCATCGCCTCTGCTGCTGGGGACACCCAAATGAACGCTCACAGCAGTCCCTTTGGTCTGAACATCTCTGAAGGGATGAGAAGTGCCCTCGGGCTGGGATAGGGGCTTGGCAGAAGCTGTGGGGGGCAGCAGCCCACTCCCCACGCTCAGGCAGGGGAAGGGCTTCCCCGCTCTTGTCCTTTAGGGCTGGTGTGCTCTGTGAGTGGGAATATGAATGAATCCCTTCAGGGTATGGTATAACTTACAGCCTCAGTCGTACCTCACCATAACACCTGTACAGGATTGACCACTGTGTTCCACACCCAGTTCCTCAGCAAACAAGCATCCTCTCCACTCTGCAGTGGGGAAACTGAGGCACAGGGAAGATTTGGGGGTCTGATGCAGTGCTCGTGGAACTGTCTGCAAAGGCTCTGCCTGAATCCCAAACCCCAGAGCAGGGACATGACTCCCAGCTCCCCAAACCCCATCACCCAGGGCCCAGCTGAGTTGCATCCAGCAGTCGTGAGGGAACACAAAGCAGAAGGATGATTTCTTTTCTAGCCACAGGCTGGGTTTGGGAAAGCAGTGATTTTACACACCCAACCCTGCCCAGTTCCCATGCGCGGCACCTGGGAGATACCCACAGCCCAGCCTGGTCACTTGCAGGAGCGATGCTTTCAGCATGACACCGGGGTTGATGAGCACTGCAGGAAATCACACTCAGCTCACAAGGACCGGAGAACTGCTGTTGGCAAAGCAGAATGTGGTTCCTTTAGCTGATTTTGAATTGTGCATAGGGAAATTTGTGGTCAGGGATTTTCCTTGCCCTCCTTCAGACAGCAAGCTCTCAAATGGCAGCGTATTTCCCCTTGTTTCCTTCTTCCTTGTATTTGATCCATTACCTTTCTTTCTCTGCTGCTTATAATAATGCAATGCTGGTGTGACTCCAGTCCTGGTGCAGGATTAACTCCGGGGGACATGGGAAGCTGGGGAGCGCTGAGTGTCTTGGCCAGTGCTGCTGCATCCCTCCTGCATGTCAGTCCACAGAGAAATCTCTGTCGTTGGTAATTCCTGAATCAATTTCTAAACTTGAGACCACCGTGATCAGCACCTCCTCTGGCCTCCAGCATAGGGCTGAGCGTTTGTTTCTGCCTTAGTCCCAAAACAGGTGCCCATGCCTCTGTGCCTGTAGAAAGCCCGATGTCATGTTAAAAATTCTAGTGATCCTAAGTCTAGAGTTCACCACAAGTATTAGCTCCCGCTTTCAACAGCTGATTATCCTCACAAGAATTAGCCCTTTCTTGCTCACATGGATTTGTTCAGGCTGGCTCAGCTTTTGGCCACTGGTACCCATTAGACACCTGCCAGGTAGGCGGAGGAGCCCTGCTCATCAGATTTGCATGCCCAGTGTAGACATTTAGAGGGAAGCATAGTGTGTGTGCAATTAACTTTCTCTGATGCATTGAATAGGTTGCAACCCCAAAGATTTCAGCGTAAGGTGCATTTTCTAATTCCTTAGTCTTTCCCATGGCTTTTCCCTCACAGGAAAACACACCAGCAATGTTGTTTTTAGCAGTACGCTAGCTCAACGCCTTCCCCCGTTGAGCTACATCTTCCTCTTTTGCCAGGTGCTTGAGCCATTTTATAAATACCACAAAGAAAAGCAGCCCTGCAGAGGCTCGCAGAGCCCCCGGCGCTGAACCCCAGCAGCACACAGAGCAGCAGTGAAGAGAGGATTTGGCAAGAACCGATTTCCTGTGGCAGCCCACACCGTGACAACATCTGAACCTTGGGAGGGCACTGGAAAGCCTCCAGGAGCAGCACACCCGGCAGAGAGGGTGTCATCGCACCGCGCTGGTGTTCTCCAGGGCTTCTGAGCTCTTTGTACTCAGAGAAAGCGCTTTCATAACTGCTTGATTTGGGGTTAATGATTTTTCTGTTTAAAGCCAAACTAATGTTATTTAATGATTAGTATTTATTTGCATTATGCAATTAGATCACATTATTATTTGTTTGCATGAATAGGAATTTGAGATTTTTAAGAAAGGAATGCTTTTTCCCTATTTTTTTCTTTTAATTTCTTACTGCAGTAATCAAGTAGAAAAAAAATTTAAAAATACGAACAACAAGCAAAAAGACAACAGTCTCTCACTGTCCCCCTCCACCTAATACCGGGTGGGAATACAGAAGTAGCACAGAAGTAGCACACATACCTTGAAAATACCTTGAATGCAGTAGGTAATAAAACATCTGTCTTCCTTCTGGGAATTAATTTTAGCAAAACAGCGGGGAAAAAAAAACCCCTTGGGCTGGTCACTCCTCATCTTCTCCCTTCAGCCTGGCCAGGGCTCAGCTGCTCCTGCTGCCCCAGCAGGTCCCAGGTAACCGACTCAGGGCTGCTTCATCCAGGCTGGGTCTCTACCCAGGTGTTTTTAGTAAGCACCATCAAGTCTCTTGCTAAGAAGCCCTTAAGCCTCCCCACTTTACACCAGCCTGACTTCTGGTTCCTGTGCTGCAGCAATCACTTGGCTCTTGTTCCAGTCCAAGTCGTGTAGAAGCATCATCTAAGTAAGTTTGCACCCAGAAGCTCAGCTTTTCACAATGTACATTTTTTAAGACTGACTCTAGTCACAGTTGACTGTTTTTAAGCAGGAAAACCAGCCATGTTTCAAACACTCCCCATGGGAAAGAAATACTGAAGTATTTTCCCAGAGACTCGGTTTAAAGTCTAATACCAATATTATTCCTTTAAAGAGAAAAACTAAGAAGAGACAGCAATTAGACGTGAGGAGCAAATGTGATGGAGAAAACCTTTCAGGAGTACAGCTAGCCAAGGTTTTCCTACTTTATTCTCCCAGTAAGGCTGATGTCCTGACCTGAAACAAACACCCCAAAATGTGGGAATTAGAGGCTATATGCTGAACTGAACATGTGGCAACTTTATAATCTGTTCCAACACACTTGGACCAATTTAGCTGGATTTTCTTATTTGAACTGAGCTTCTTTACATGGGGACTGCAGCATATTCCCTTTCTTTTTGTTCAAAAGAAAAAAGTAATTTTAGAGGAACCATTTACAATTACTAACTATAACCTTTCATTTTTGTTCACCACTAAAGAGACCATCCACCACTTGTTCCCCCAGAGATCACCCATCCCCATCACCCTTTCCACTAGCTACAAGAAGCACAAAAGACAGCAGCAGACAGTTCAGAGGCCATCAGCCAGCACTTTTGAACTACTTGGGATTCACTTTTTTCTGCACCATGTTCCAGTGTTTGAGAGCCAAGGGATCACAAGGTAGGTCCCTTTTAAATACACTTATGAGCTTACAGAAGTGATTATTTTCTGTTTATATCTTCAATTATTAATTTCCAGCTTTCTGCAGATAAGCCAAAGAAAGTGCAATTAATTTTACAAAAAACAAACCCACCCCAAACCAGCAGGCTCTACTTTTCTACAGAAAAGCTGCTAATTAAGTTACAATCACAGATGGGCTTGGCCAGAAAAAAGAAAAAAAATATTATCTATCAAGTGCCTCAAAATTTGGTCTGAGAGGCTCCCCAAAGGCTAAGGAAGATGAGATGGTACATGTTCTTTACTATTCAAGCCAGGACAGACTCTCTGCTCAGGACATTGCCCCCACACAGCTTCTCACGACTGAGGATCTTGGTCTGGGACAGTCCAAGGTGGAGCCACCGTCCCAGCCCCCGAAGGAGGAAGGATGGCATTCTCCAAACTGCCCAAAAAAGGCTGAGGCACTTCAGGGTCATTTTCAGACACACTTTCAGAAAAATGGACATTTTCAGCACCTTTTATGGGGCATCAGAGAGGAGTTAGTTACCAGCACAAATGCTGTTCAGGACTATTTCCTCTCAGCATCTTCCCCTGTACTGACAAGCCCATCGGTACCACAGCCTAATTCCAGCTCACAAAGCAAAAGCTGTCCACCAGAAAGCAGTCACCTTAAACACCCTCTCTGCTGCAGCGTTAGATCTTTTTTCTTATTAACTCAGGGAATAAGAAAGCCATGGTGGGAACAACATTTTATTGCCCTGTGAAGAACTACATAAAACTACAATAAGGAAATAAGACTTTCTAGAGGAAGAGATGAGTTCAGTGCTTGCCTGAGCTGTACAAGTGTCTGGCATGTGGTTATTTTCAGGAAATAAAAGTATCTGAGGTAGTGACACAGCTGAAGGCTGGTTGGCTCTGCCACCCCAAGCACAGCCACCCCTCGCATCCCGGGCTGTGCCTGGCATCTCAACGCTCCTGAGGAAGAGCAGACGCAGCATCGCTCAGCAACTGGACACAAGCAGCAGCTCCCACAATGGTCTGGTGCCCAGGGGCCACCCACTGCTGCTGCTGCAGTGTCCCCCACCCTCAGCTCCACCGCTTCAGATGCAGGACAAGCTCAGTCATGGCCCTAACAGGCCGGCAGTTGTCTGCAGAGAAGACCGAACAGAAGACAAATCAACTTTATGCCTTTGAGTGAAACACGAGGGGGGAGGGGAAAAAAAAAAAATCATACTTTATACTTCAGAGCCTTCATGTTTAGTGAAAACAAGAAATGAAATGAGTTCATGGAAGACTAATTGGCCAGGTTTTTTTTAATGCATGAGCCCCAGCATTCCCAGCGCATGCACTTACAGCTTCTTTTCAAAGAGACCAATTATTTCATTAAAACATCAACTTCACACTTCCAGATTTGCTATAACAAGCCTTCTCCTCTTCATCCTTCTGGCCTAATATCTTGCCATTTTTTGGGTTTAAGACCAAAGAAAAGAGAACCAAATAATAATAAAAAAACCCAAACAACCCAGTCTTTGCAATATCTGTAATTTACTAATAGCTATCAAACCCTGGGATTTAGGATCCATCCTTTCTCCTCCACAAAGTAAAGGAACACTGCAGGACTTTATACACCTTGGTGCAAGACTCATGGCAGCTCAGGCAGGCAGGACAGACCTGTGTGGCAGGATGTTCTTCCAGGCACAAGGACACCAAAGGAGGGTTTGAAATGAGCCTATGCCCAGGAACTTGAAGGGCAAGATCAGGAAGCAATAGGGATGAAAGCTCCTTGAATTTTCCAATATTGCCTCTAATATTTCACTATTTGGAAGATACCCAAGGCGACTACGTCTATTTTAGACACAGCAGAAACTAAAAGCTGGGTGATGGGGTGGAGTAAAGGGTGAAAGAGAAGGGAAAGTACCTGAAGAACCCTCAAAAGTAGTCAAAAGAATGCCCACAGAAGAGATTTCTTTCAGACAAGCAACATAAATAAAGCATAATTCAGTAAAATATTCTCATCAGAAAATAGAGTTCAGAGTAAGCATCTGACTCTGCAGCATAAATCTCCATTACAAATAAAGATGTTTGAGCAATCACAATCCCTCTGACGAAGCAGAAAGCAGAAGCCTCCGTGCCCGCCTGTGCGGGAACAGAGTGCTGCAGTCTTGGCACTGGTGGAGAGATGCTATCAGGGGTTGCCACGGAAACTAGAGGATGCAGACCCAGCAGCTTTGACTTTGCATAAACTGACAGCGAGTTCAGCTGGGGACGAGACACTGAGAACGCTGGTGGTTTCCTCCAGCTCCCAGGCAGGATTGTGATGGAGCTATATTTGAGTATTTCCTCCAGCCAAGTCTCTGACTTCCACCACGTCCCAAGCCCACCTTTCCTGCCTCTCCACCGTGCATAGGCACCACCACACCTGGATGCACACCATTTTCCTCCTCCTTCCCCCCAGGTAAGACAACACACACAAGGTCATTTTCCTCTTCCATTGCTTCCACCCAGCTTCTTCCTCACTGAGCTGCTGTGCAGCCGCTTTTAAGTATTTTTGAGTTTTCTGGACACGAGATTCTCTGGAAGCAGAAATACTTATTTTTTTTTTAAATCAAGTTCCTTTCATATCCCACCCCCCTTCACAAACCTGGAGAGAGCAGAAAGCGCTGTAGGATTTGTACAGGTCTAGAAAGGATCACTTCAGAGTTTACTGTAAATTAATTTTTTTTTTTCTGAAAACCACCTTGATTCAGAGGGAGGGTGTCACATGGGAGAGTCCAACAGCAGGCGAATTACAGCCCCCTTTGGCAATGTTGTTCTTACCTTATTATTCCATATCACTCCCCTTGCAGTATTCCCAACAGGAAAACTGCTATGGAACATATTGTTGTGGTTTGGAGAAAAGAAATCCCCCCCCCCCCTTCTTCCCTCAAAACCCTGAAGCAATGTAGATTTCATTTTAGAAGTCCCTTTAGCAAAATTTCCACTGTTCATTTATTTATACACACCTTAAGGCAGCATTATTTGCCCATAAATACTATGTATATTAGTTCAAATGCAACCTTAAACTTGTGTGCAGGCTTTCCATAAAATTTTCCTGGTTTTGCACCACAGAAGCTAAGACCTTAATGTCACAAAACTGTAACATGTTTTCTATTCAGTGAAATGGCATTCCAAAACCATGCATTAAGTCCTCTGGAAAATAAAAATAATTATCACTAAAACTCCAAGTTATGTCTCATACAAGGAGCAGAGCAAATCAGCACTGAGCATTTATGCTTCATTAGAATAACTGTACAGGTAGACCCAAGGAGTGCTATTTTCGTTGCAGATTTGTATCCCCCATAGAAAAGATGATTCAGATTTGGCACAGGCAGATCAAATTTGCCTCATGTATGAGCTGGTCGCTGAGACAAGCTATTTTGGGAAGGGAGATTTGCCTCTGGTGGCAAGAAACAGCACAAGGCAACGTTAAAGCAACAGGGTAGTACTCCAGCTTCGACTCACCACCCCTTCTCTATATGGGAGACTTACATTTTCAAACTTTCAAACTCGTTTCTTTCACGTTATCTACAAAGTGAGAAAGAGTTGAGGCCAGCATGTTTGACAGGATGGCAGCTGTCACTCCACGTAAACAGACCCCGAAATGAAAGAGCAATCCAGCACATGGAAGTAGAAAGTCCTGACACTTTAATTATCTGAAGAGATTACAAGATGAAAGTCTTCCTTGAGGCAAATGTATATTAGTATTGATATAGTCATTGTGCTTTTCAGTAAGAGAAATAGGAGTCTGTATTTACATAAGAAACTATAGTGTCTGAGATCTTTAAATATCATATTTATGGAAATGATTCTGAGTTACAGCATTTACAAAATAAAAACAAGCTTGAATAAATATTCAGTCCATTAAATAAGATTTTTTTTTTTCCACAGAAGCAACTTTTTGTGCATATTTATTTAACAATTGAAGTTTGTTGTATTTTTTATCCTATAAAAGAAGCATTAAATTTGTTGGGTTTTTTTTTTCTAAAAATAAAACTGCAATAATCATTGCAATGTGAAGCCTGAGATTTAAGCCTGAATAAGTATCATTGCTTGTACCACATTACCCACCTCCCACCAATCACCCAACCCCATGCCTTTCCAAACTCAGGTGAATGCCAACACTCCAACTCAAGGATCAAGGAAGGATCTCAGGGAAATAAAAATAAAAATAAATAAGGTGAGGATAACACACCATAGTTGACATTGTCTACAGACAGCATCATAAGGCTTGTGCATTACACAGAAACTAAGTGAAGCTGTTTCATCTGATTCAAAACGACAGTAGTGCCAAAGTGTTGTACCCTTATATGGCTCATTAACACTGAATATTAAACCACTTAAAGGGAATGTCTCTCCAAAAATAAATTAAAAGGAAAAAAATATCAACACTGGCTGGTTTTGCTTTATCATTTTGAATGACGACCTTTCTTAAGCACGATACCGCAAACAACTTCCTCATCCTTTTTTTCTATTTATCACTTTGAAACACAGCGTGTAACACTGCGAGGCAGGAAAGGGGATACAGCGAAGAGCTCTTGATCTCGCTTCCTCTGTAACCACAGCACACACTGTCTTGCTTTTCATGTGGCTAACTCAAAGCCTGTCCAAACACCTTTGAAACCTCAGTGCTCAGGGAGCTCTTACTGCAAATAGTTTGTGCAAGATCATAGCATGAATCCACATGAGTCTTATTTCTATCCTCTCTAAGTGGAGATAAAAATTAATCCCTGGTGTTACAAATAAATACAAACGTCTTCTGAGTTGTTAGCATGAGTGATGTAACAGTATGCGATATTTTACACAGTTACTCTGCCAAATGTGGACAACAAGTACCCTTCTCTGGCTGACCACGCTGTAGAACCTTCCGAATATATCATTACGTATTTGCCTTTTAAAAACTACTTAAACTCAGTACAGGAGAAACAATTTGTCACATCTAGTGAACTTTGCTGCTAAACTCTTTCAAAAAAATATGTATTTTAATATTAATTCATTTGGTAACCACTTCCTCTGAAGTTTGTTAAGTCTTAAATGCTGATATAGAAACCAAAGCTCTGTGTTATAATTTTATTAACAGGATTTAGCATAAACAATGCAGATTATAAACACCTCCAAAACATGGAATTGGAAGTTGTAAAACTTAATTTTTAGAAGACAGCTTGGAGTTATTGCTCTGCTCGGTAAATGAAAGGCAACAGAAATATACTGCTTCAGGACCCTCAGTGCTTCCTATGTGATTCACAGAAAATTTTGCCTTTGTAAATAACAATCACGGATTTGAAGTAGTTTTTCTTTAAGCAATCCTAGTGTAGGTAGCAAAAATCTATTTATGGGAAAGTTAAACTGCATCAGGAGGGAGCGAGCTGACATCCACAGCCATGCTGGTATTCTAGTGAGCACAGAAGTGTCCGAGCTTTGGGACTGATTTGCTGGGATGGACTAGTTGACTGGCTACTCTGTTCCTAGCACGAACGATAAGCAGCAATGCCTCTTCAATTCTCTGAGCCCTATTTTCCTTCCACACAGTGCATTTGTTCTGCATATGGCATCGTAACATATATGTTATAAATTTATGGAAGACTGTACTGTAGCTTTAGAGCTACAGACGCTTCGTACTTCCCTTTAGCAGCTTAGTAAAATGCAATAAAAACCATCTGTACAAAATTTATAATAATGGATGTCAAAGCCTACATGCCCTCATGGGGTCCCTCTTTCAAGTTAATTCTTGGCTTAGGTCAAATATATCAGTCCACGTAAGACTCCAGAAGACACACCAGTAGTTTAATATGTCAGATACCAGCTTTGTCACTATAGAAAGGAGTGACATGGAACATGTAACAGTGAGTGCAAACACGGACAGGCTTCATCTGACCATAACGAGGTAATGGAGCAGAGTGAGAAGAACAGCGGGAACAGAAGATCTGAAAAACAAGAGGGAGATTTTCATTTAGTTCCTTTGAAGAACTGGATGGGACAAAAATTGATTTCAGCAGAGGGGAAAGGAGATGGTCCATGCTGGGCTTTTTTGTATCAACACCACCACCCTCCTCAGCACAGCAAGTGAAAGCCCTCTGCAGGCAATTCACAGCTCGATGACTAATTAATCTGACTGTGCTTAGCTTCTCTGACACAGGAGCCCAAGCATTGACGTTAGTCAAAGCAGGCCTGTATCTCTGCAGATCAGAAGCGAAGGCAGCTTCACCAGAGAGAAAAAGAAACATCTCTCCCCATGGGTTTTAAAGAAAATCTAGAGGAATATTTGCGAATGTTTCCAAAGCCCCTATTCCTACAAGTCCACTATAAAGTTAAGAAAAGCAGCTTCTCTACCCTCTTCCTCTTTAACACCAGCAAGCAAGTGAAACAGGATTGCAGATTTCGGGCTTCCCGAGGCACATGACTGCTTTATTCTCCCTCGCTCCCTCTTCCTCCCCCACAGTCTTGCAAAGCAGCAGCCCTACACGCCGCAGTCCTCCTGCAAAGGTTTAAAAAGAAAAAGCAAAGGGACACAGCGTCCCTGCAGCTGAGCTGTGCATCACCCCTCACAGTGCAGGCTGCTGTGGCCCGTAAAAGCTCAGAGCAGTAGCCCAGAGTGACTCTGGATCCGTGGTGTTTGTTCCAGGACCTCAACAGGGAATTCTGTGTTTTAGAAGACAAATCCTAATTTCTGTATATCAGTCAAGACCATCCCCCCACTTCCTAAACCTAAGCTGAGCAGTTGACAGGCAAGACATACAAAAACACTTGTGACTTGAAAACCCTGGCCAAGCGCACACATTTTGCCATGCAGCTGAGTTTCTGTGGTACACACGTATTTGCTGTTCTCTTTGGTGGACAGTTTCTCACATGTTTAACCGATTCATTACCTTGCCACAGCTCCGACAGTGGTGTTTCCTGCGAATGACTGTGAAAGGAGCCTTGCACGCAGTGCAGTAGCTGCAGACTTCATCTGGAACCCAGTCAGGAGGATCTGTCAGAAACACAGCAGCAAAAGGGAACATAAATCAAAAGGGAATAAAAACAAACACGCAATTACCAGATCCTCAAGGGAGTAAGGAGAATAAAATATAACAGCAGCTGCTTTCATCGGAGTTTCTCAAGGTGCTTTGCAAAGAGGCAGGTAGGTGAGTTGAGGATGCCCAAGAGGGCTCAACTCCCCCCCTCCTCTGCCAGGCGCCCACCTTTGGCCAGAGCACAGCAGGCACCAAAACAGCACACAGCAGCTCTGGACTCCAGTTGAATTATAACCAATTCAACTGAAAGTGCAGGGAAAGGGAGATAAGCAAAATAAAGTATGAAGACAAGAGACTACTAAATCAGAGCTGGAACACAGGTGTTTTTGTCAATGCAACCACCCATCAAAACAAGCTTAGGGCTGAGATCATTCCCAGCCTCCTCAGCCCTCCCTACAGAAAGGCTGACTGCTTTTCTGCCACGAGGCAAGCAACTCTACAGATAATAAGCTTGCAGACTGATTACTGTCTGCGAAGCTATTAGGACTCTTACTGGAAGTCACCAGTAACTACAACAAAACCACAAAATCAAGTGTAAGAGACTTAGCAGAGAAAGAATTCGAACATTAACCCCAACAGCACGTTTCAGTTGTTTATTTCTCTTGTGAGCTCTCTAACTTCTCATAAAAGCCAAGCAGGGAAATGATTTGGTTTTGGCAAAGCAGAAGGTATAAGGCTCACTTCTGTTGAGCTGCTTCTGCTAGCAACAGGCTGACATGACCCACAGAACATCTAAAATTACGAATGTAGAAAAGATGTAGCTGATTGCTTCATTAAGTTGTTAAAAATCTAATGAAGGGAAAAGCAAGTTCTAGCCAGAAGGAATCTGTGGACAGCGTAGAGATGAACTGCTGGATGTGCTTACCGAAGTTCCCTGTATGCAGCTTCTCCCCGAGTGTTATTTACAGTATGCAACCCATGCAATTGCTGATTTATAAACCTGACAAGCAAGATCCCTGCCTCAAGGAGCATATTATTTAACAGCCAAATATATGGTGCACGTAATGCAGAGGTCAAGAGGGCTACAGCTACAGGCAGAAAGATAATTAGATGAAAAACCAACTCTATTCTCAAATATAACCGTGACGAATTTTCATGTGTCACATTGCAACATTTGTCAAATTAAAAGTAAAAAGGATGTAACATTCAATGCAGAAAACGTTCACAAAGCAGATTAATAAAAACAAAGAGACACTCAAATCTTGACTCAGCTTTTACAGGCTCCTCTAAACTATTTTGGAAGTTAAACTAGTTTAAGGGAGCATCTTTCATTTAATGAACTGACTGGTCTCAAAGGTCACAGCTATAGGGAAAGCAACCAAAACCAAGCTCTGTGTGCAGAGAAGTGACCAAAATGGTGAAAAAGAGAAGATTACGCATAGCAACCTTCACCTCATTCCTGGGAACAGTTCACTGGAAAACGTTCTGTGGGGACACAAGGCTACAAAATTTTACTTCAAAAGCAGACTTCCCTGTGACAGCTTACACTGAGGCATTAATAGCAATGGAACCAAAGGATTTTCCTTTCCAATTCTTTTCCTTCTCCGCAACCTGCCTAACCACTGCATGTAACTTGCTCAGTGAATCTTACTCCTAATGTGATGCCGATTTCAAAAACTGAGCATCACTTTCACAGGAGAGAGGTTCCTTGGGTTATCACACACATTCCAAACAAAATAACTGAGCAAAGACGGATATTCCTGTTTAAAACTTGCCATTGACTGGAGAGCCTTTATTATGTTTTCATGGAGTTAGCCATCCCATTGATTCTCACTAGTTTTAAAGACAGCACAATTTAGGAAGTTATTCAAGCTCTGTGCCACCAGGTCTCCCTCCCAAATCAACACAGAGCTGGCAGGTTTGGTAAGATGCCTACTTCACCACTGATGCTTTGTCACCTGCACTATAATGTGAGCTACCATGGCCAACTAATTACTAATTTTAGTATTCACAGAAACGCCACAAAACACAGACCCTTTTTGTACAATCTGCAGCATGCCAATATGAACTACAGCTTCCACAGCAGCTAGTACCATATAATCACACCTTCCCCTAGATCATGACATGATCCAGACACATCATAAGCTAACACAATCCCACCACAAAGACTCATCGGCAAAAAGCAGCTTTTTTATCAGGTATGTACCATTTGGGTTTTGGTTTGTTTGGGTTTTTTTCTGTTGTGGCCCTTGAAGTGCAATGTTGAAGAAGTTATTTTTTAATTGACCTTGTATGGATTTAAATGTCTCCGCTGCTAAATAAAAAGAAAAATTGCAAAAAACCCCAGGAGAAACAGCAAATTAATTTTGATAAATAATGACCTTCTAAAGTAATAATAGTCATATAATCCACAGTTCATGCTTACAGAATTACTTGGCTGCCAGATGAATTAATCTGCAAACTTTATTTTTATAACTGCATGAAAAAATAAATCATGTCTTAGTGGTTGTCAATGTACAGGAACAGTACAACCCCCCTCTACAGAATGCTCTCCCACATTAGAGGGACTGTCTTTGCCTCCATGTTGGTGTCACATCAGCTGATGCACTAAAGTAGCACATTGGTAGAGTGAGCTAAAGGGCACATTACCCCCCCAGACAGTGACTTCACAACAGTTTGGCCCTTTAAACAGGCCTACTGGGCCAGCCCTGCGTGTAGCCCATTGCTTCTGGGTTGTAGTGCCTTCCTGACCTCCCAGATCCTCGCACCAAGCTCAGCCGCACTGCAGCACACCCTCAAATAGTAACACTTAGTTATGTCACATCGGCTTTTAACATTCAAAATGCTGTACAAACATTAATTGCTTTAATCCTTCTCACCCAGCTACAGTCGATAAGTCTGTGTGGGGAGCAATCAGAAGAGAAATGTCTTGTCCAAAATCATGAGGTGGTGCACTCCTGAGATAACACTGGCAATAAGAAACTCTGGGCCATTCGCCTATGCCTTTGCTTCCAGTTGTGACTGAAAGATTCCTTACACAGAGGCTTCATTTTGTGAGTATGCACTTGCTGAGAAATTAAACACAATCCTGGATTGGAGCTAAGTGCTTGCAGTGTCGGGAAGAATGAAGCCCTGAATGACTCGGCCGCTCCGAGCCCATACAAGCCCCAGTGGCAACGGGATCACACCCCAGGTCCCTTTCACATGCCTCATCTCGCTCAACCTTGGGAGCAGCCTTTCTGACTTACATATGTGAACGACTGAGTCATCAGGCTTTTTATAGAACTGGTGTTTGGAATATTCTCTGAAGAGCAGTCTCATGAGGGGATAAAGCTTCAATATGAGGAGCGGAGCGAGTTACACGAATGAAACCCCTCGCATTGGCCTGGAGACGTGCTGGAAGCAGGGCAGCCACACCGCACCCCTAGGCTTTTTATGTTATAGTCCTTCTCCAGGCTATGCCGCTCCATTAGCTCTGCATGCAGCTGCAAATGGAAACATCCAGACTCTAAAGCACTATCTCCCTGTGCTTCGGGGATTTGTACGAGGAATGGAGGGAAAACCTTTTTCGTGGGCTAATTGGCCCACTGCTTTATCATGCAGTGAGAGTTAAGAGAAGCCTTTCGGGAAACGGATGAAGACCATCGCACAAACATCAAAGAGGAGGAGGAAGGAAGGGAAGGGATTAACAAGGCAGAAAGACTACAGAAGTAAATTTTAGAATTTAAAACATTAAAGCATGTACAGAAAAAAGGGCAGAGTAAGGAAGAGAAACAAGTATTTAAATGAATAAGAAACACGTTTAGAGAAAGGAAAAGGCTCAAGATAAAATTAAATACTGTGAGGACTGAAAAAGACATTGAAAAAGGAGAAACAGTATTCCCAACTTTTAAATATTCAAAAATCTTGTGTTACAGTCTCCCAGAAACTGTGAAATTTTACAGTCTTTTTATTCGCTTTATGCTGTAGTTTTTAGAATGCACCTTTACATGTCTCTGCAACTTCATTAGCTAAAAAAGTTTTCTGTTAACAATCTCACATTAAGTCCAAGATGCTGGAGCTTTAAGAAAACCACAATAATGATAAAAATCATAGATGCAGTAATCACTGTCAAAAATGACATGGAAATTCATTTTTCTTAAGTATGTGCAATAAACCTATTGCAGTCTTATCTAAATGTACAAAACCAAGGAGAACATCTCAGTGTCCCTAAACACAAGAAGAAAGCCTGGACCTGGATCCATCAACAGTGTTCACTTAAACAACATCAGATCAGAAAGTTCATTCAATGGTGCTGAGACACAAGAGACTGGGTCAGTGGGGAAAATAATCCCAAAAATTGTTGGAACTTGCAGAAGATGTAATTTGGCAAATCTATATTCTGGTAGAAAACAAATCAGGAAACATGCACCCCATGACTCCCTGTTGACCTTAAGCCTGTGGTGTTGTTTTCATTACAGCCAGACAACCCAGAGAAAAGACCCTTTCTGCATCTTTTGTTTTTAATCAAATACTCCTAATGCAGAACTCAAACTGAAAGTTCCTCCTGCATCGATGTGTATTCGATTTTAGAGCACATCATGCATAACTCTGATTGTACTTTTACCAAAGTAAGATAAAGAGGGGTGTTCCCACAGCAGCCTAAGGAACTTATACTGCTGCAGCTGTCATAGTGCATTATTCTCAAAGCTGCAAAAAAGGTCAGATGGGCTTGCTGTAGCTCTTCTGATGAAAGCAGGAAATTGTAAATCCTCACAGTTTCAAGTATGGAAAGTAGAGAACCAAGGACACATGACTTTACCTCTCACTTTAACTGCCACAGTAAGATGGACCATTTTGTCCTTTATCACACAATTTTCTGCATGTTATTCTGGGGCATCTTTGACTTGTATATATGATTCCTAGGAGGCATTGTACCAAAGTAATCTTTACCCTTGGCTCAGTAGATTTAGTGTTGATTACAGCTGGCTTGAATTTTTTCAATAAAAATAAATTTTCTGCGTCAAACAACATTATTTGATGAAATTTTTTAAGGCGATAGAGAAAACAGAGGTACGGATTAATTATCTGCAAAGACAGCTCTTGTCAAACACCTCTCTTGGAATGAAGTTTCTGTGCAAATCTAGAAAACTTTCACCAAAGTGTAGAGCTTTGCAGACCCGGGCTCAAGCCTCTGCACTGGCTGATTCAATGTGACCTTGAATGATGACATGCTGTGTCTATCCTGTACAGGTACATGATCAGCAATCATTCTTTAGGCAAAATAATTATTTATGTAAAAAGGAAAAAATCTGATAGAAAGCATTGACTTCCACCGGGATACAGTTCAAATCTTTCATAGAATTGTCTAGGTTGGAACGGAACTTTAAGATCATCTAGTCCAACCATCAACCTGATAAAAAAACACATCACTAAACCATGTCACTAAGCACTATGTCAACCTGTCTTTTAAATACTTCCAGGGATGGTGCCTCAACCACTTCCCTGGGCAGCCCGTTCCAATGCTTAATAACCTTTTCAGTGTAAACATTTTTAATTTTTAATTCAGACAGACCAAAGGCTTGGATCTTCCTTACAAAGAGGCCTTCTCTGTAACAGCTACCAACCAATTATAAACTAGAAGCAAGTTGATAATGTAGATCTACATACTACATACCAGAAGAAAACTCAATACATATGTTTTTAGGAAAAAAATTTCAGAACTATCAGAATCCCAGTTACGTCATTGTGGAGCTGAATAAGGCTATGCTTTATAGTACTTATGTTTTCTCTTCCTGGAATGAAAAGCCTCAACAAGTTCCACACAGTACTGACAGAGGGGGATGGTGTTTGGAAAGGTAAAAGGCTCTGAGCAAGTTCTTAAAACTTAAGTCAGATCAACTTACTGCAATACAACATACAAACTGTACAAAATCCTGTAATTTTACACACATGATTAAACATGTTCAGTTGATTATAAAAGATTGCCTCATTATGGAAAATGTGATGCTAGATTCTTCTCTTGCAGTGTAAGCAGAGCTGCTGAATAAGGAAAATGTAAAAAGTTATGTGGACAGAATACATTTGGCCACTGAACTGTGCAACGATTTAACCTCTTTCGTTTAGAAAGTGTGGCTGGTCATCATTTTAAATAATAGAGTAGCCACAGGTATGTAGAGGACAAAAGAAAAATTCAAGCATTCAGCCAGGGTTGACAGCTAATTCTAGACTCAGGGTGATTAGACTCTGCACATACAGTAACTTGGGTGGGTTTTCTTGACCTTGTGACTTCTTACTGCAACAAGAACAAGAGCTCGAATCTTGGGACCATAAATTACTGAATTGTGCTTGTGCTGCTGGTTGGAGAGCTTGTGACTAGACAAAAGTGGGTGGGCTGGAACATTACGAGATGGAAAGGGATCAAGGAGAAGTAGTGTGCTGTTGTGCAGCAAACAGATGCTGACGCCATTTGGCAATAACAGTTATTTGTACTGGCAGCCACAGCAAATCCATTATGGCTGGAGTTACTACTAGGTGGCAAGGCAGTTCTGATGCTAGAGCAATGAGTGAAAGTGAATGCATGATTACAGGAAGAGCTGAAATGGTAAAGCAAGTCTTTTCAAGGAGCACCAACAGCTTCACAACGCTTTCTGGGTTTCCTTGAAAAAAAAGCTGATTTTTAGATGATTCATGCTTATACCTAGACAAGAAGTGAAACTCACTTTCTTAGCCAGCCTGTAACTTCATGACTTTGGCAATTAAGGATATTAACCTTCCCAAATAATCCGAATAACATATTACCCCAAAATACACCTATGGTCAAAACTCAGATTTGCCAAAGTTCACTATTAAAATCAATCAAGCTCACAAAGATAAACATAACGCTTCCAAATATGGTAAGCAGGGACTTATGTTTGGTCACATTTACAGATTGATAAAGAAATGAATACATAAAAATCCTTAACAAGACCAAAAGATAGAAGTTACTCTGTATGTTTGTGTATATATTCATATGTGTATAACTGGGAAACTGTTGGCTAATATAAAGCAAGCTTTGTGCTGGGGCTGGAAACAAGATCCCAAATACATAAACAGCAGAAAGATATCAAACTTAGACTTCCCTGATGTTTGGGTTTTTTAGAGCTATAACTCTCAGCCCCAGGCAAACTTCTTGGTCAACTTATTATCATACAGTGGTTTGTCTCAAGCTGGAGCTCAGGAACTTCCCAAGAACCTTCTCCCCGTGCTGGCCAGTAGCTCACCACGACACAGGGAAAAAGGCAGTACCACCAAAGGTCCTGAGACACAGGTCCCTTCTGCCATTACTGCAATTCAGAGGGAGCACCACTGGTAGCAAAGAGCTCAACCTTTTTTTTCCTGAGCAGCTGTCACTATAGCTTCCTTTGAGTTTATACGCAGAACTTTGTCCCCACTGGCCATCTTCTCCATCATACAATCGGGGCATGAAGTTTTACTATATTTAGAACTCATTTATGGAATATTGTACATATTAATTCTATATTCTAGGAAAATATAAATTTATTTGCTTTTCATGCTCTCTCTATAAAAATATAGTACTTTTTATACTCTATGAAGTATAAATACATATGCTTCCTCGAAAAAAGTCCTAGAGCAATAGGACAGCATATACACCATATGCCCATTTGTACTTTCGAAAATGCTTTTGTTTTGGAATGCCAATTAATTTGTAGTTTATTGTATTTCAGCCTTCAGAAGGTCACAGGATTTAACTCTTACACCCTTGCCAATGTCAGTTGGCTTGTAATAAACATTCATATTTGTTTTATGACCCAGACCAGCTGGTGGGTTTAATATACAGTAAGAATGAGAAATCTGACAAAAACAAGTGATTCATCTTCATAATCTGAGTAGAGGCTGGAACCTTCAGTTGAATCTTAAAACTATTCATTTTTTTGTTCTTGCCTTTTTTTTTTATTAACATTGATTGGATACAATCTTAAACATTCAGTACTTTCGGTAAGGAGGATTTATTTGATAATTGGAAAAAGCTTTCCTGGCAGGTAGCTTGCTCCACTTTCTCAATTTGATACATGCTCATGTTCTGCCACGATGGCAGAAGGGAGGAGCTACTGATGTACTCATTTGCTTTAAATTGTTTTCACTTTCAGCTGAAATCATTAAGAGTGACCTGAAGTGTAGAAATGATGTACAAAAAAGGATATAATTAATTTTGCTGCAATGCTGTCAACAGACTGGTGCAATGCTCTCAGACTTTGAGTTGAATCCTTTTACAGTGATAACTGCAGTGTGCTCCTGTTGGTGGCCTGTGGCCCAGATTTGGCCCAGAGAACAAACCCATCAGGCAAGAAATAGGGCACAATATTCATGCAGCAAAGATTGCCTTAACCACCAGACATCCTCATCTGCACCCAAACATCACCCAGCACTAACTCAGGGGCTGTTGCTTCCACAGTGGCCAGCAAAAGTGAGGTAGCTGGGGAGATAAGGGGAGCTGGGGAGAAAACACACATGGCTGTTGAGGTTAAAATACTGCTGTACATTTATGCCTCATGCTGGAAGCCTTAGGGAGAGCAAAAACTTGTAACCATTAACTATCACTCCACACCTCAGCAGAAAAAAGTCTGTACAGCATTGCCAGTAATGGCAACTTGTGACCTGTAGAGGCAGAGGCGTGGAATGTATTGGAGGCGGGAACAGAATGGGTGTTTCTGCAGTTGCTGTAAATTCAACAAATTGAGCCACTTGAGATGCTCCTTTTTGAAGGCCTTTTGTGGTTTGTTCTGGTTTGGAAGGTGGAGCTAATTTCTTTGCGATACAGAAAATTCCGCCTCATCAGCAAATCGGAAAGCTAAGTAACAGCCTACACTAGTTATTTACACAGTGGGAGTAGCTGTGCTGATTTGTACAAGTAGGTATTTATAGCATAACTACTTATACAGAAGCTAAGTAAGACTCCCAGAGAAAGCCTTCAAGGGGATTGATTCAGATATGCCCAAGTCTTCCCAGTGAGCAAGCATGGGTATCAAAAGCAGAGTACCTGCAGGAACATTGACTAACTGGCTCTGTTTAGAAGATGCGTTAGCATGGGAAAACATTGTGCCAAGGCAGAGAAGCTTGTTCTGGCATCCACATCTACTTATTCAAAAGGGACCTGGTTATCCCATAAGGTTCTGCTATCCATCACACAGGCATATGTGAAACACCTGCTATTTCAAAACAAAGGTGCAGGCAGGAGGCTGTTTTTTGCTGCAGTTTGCTGCATGTGCTATTAATACTACAGGTTGGGTTTTACCATTCGCTCAGGGCAGGAATGAACCGATTCACACTGCCTGGGTGCTGCAGGGGCCCTTGAAACAGAAAAGATCCCCTCTTACTGCACACCTACACAGCCATAACATCACCTAAGCACCCAGACCATTGTCCTCTATTTCAAAAAAAATAACATCCCAAGCCATAGGCTGCACTTCAGCAAACATAAAACCTTCCCCCTGCCAATAGAAGATGCCATCAGAAGCTGAAGAATGTTAAAAGCTGAATAGAATACCAGGAAAGTGAAGTGACTTTGTCGTGACAAAATATACATCCAATGTGAGAAAGTTATTCAGCCTCCTGCAGTTCAGAATAACTTGCTTTCAAGTTCTGTAAGTCAAATTCACTGACAGCATCAGGCATCGATTCAAAACAAAAGAATATGAAGTGCAATGGTGGAGAATGAATAATCTCTTGCATTCTTTTCCAATACAGCCTATACAAGGTAAGGATTTTGCTTAAAGATTTGTTCTTTACTGCACCTTCTGTGACATTCTGAATTATGGCCCAATAGAAAAATCAATTAAAATGACTACAGAATAGTTCTTTATCTGCCATCAAATCATCCTCCTCCAGAAGAAATAATATTTCTGCAGTGCATTATACATGAATTAGCCCTGCCGTTCTAAATAAATAGATTAGATTTGAGATCCTTTAGCCTGCAGCTTCAGCAGAAGGGTAGGCAAGCAAACCACGGGTTTTATATAAGCACAAAACTTGTAAATACGTAGTATTACTCTAAAACCTAATCTTTCAGAGGTTTTTTTCTTTCCCTCTGTGATTTCTGATCTTTATTACAAATGACATGAACCAACATTTCTTTTCTGTTGGTCACCCACCTCTGCATACACCGCTTATCACTCAGTTCTGTCATCCTGCATTCAAACCTCTCACTGGAAGAGCAGTAGTGTATGTGGACAAATAAACAACAATAGATCAAAGTTTTAAAGCACAGGGAAATTACTGCATGCTTCAATTTCTGGGAAGCTTAGATACAGTTTCACAGTTGAATGTTGTCTTTTATTTCACTTGACCACAGAGACACCACCACTCTGATAACTGGGCTCCTGGTGTGCTGAAACCACCACTTAGCCCTGAAGATGAAAGCCGATTGCTTTGTTGTTTGCTCTCTCATACATCTACTTTCCCTTTTCTTATTCTTTGACTGCAAGTGTTCTGCTATCTTTTAATCCATTTTTTATACCATGTTTACCATACTCGGGCTACAGTCCATAACTGACTCCTAAGCACTCCCACAGCAGCTCAGATTATAAGAGAGAAACAAAAACTTTTAAGCTCTCAGAATACTTGAAACCTAACCAAAACTTTGAGACTTACAAATGCACTCTTCTTCACACTTACTATGTATTCAGTGAGACTTGAGTAACCTCAGCAGACTCACCTAAAACTAACTTGTTATTTGAATTAATATGGTGAAGAATATGAAAATAATAACCAAAAGCTTTTTATCAAAGAAAAAAGTGAATACAATACAAAAGGTACCTCTACCGTAGGAAAAAGTATCACCTCCACATATAGCAAATGACATAAAAGAGCTCTTCAAATTTGGCTGAGGAGACCTTACTTAGTGCTTTGCATCTTATACAGCCTTCTGAAACCCATCACCTGTAATGTCAAAGGTTATATTAAAGCCTTCATGATACAGAACCTTCCTGCACTGATAAAAAGGAATTCATACTGGATATGACAATTTGTAGATCAGAATTTCATGAGGCTGTTAGAAAAAAATTTGAAACATATATGCTCAGTTTATCATTTAACTTTGTCTCTAAACCATACTATGACAACATTTTATAGTTGCTTTGCAAAGCCAAAATTTGAAAGAGTTTTCATACATTGGGTTGTCTCATTTTAATTCTCAGAAAAAGTAAAGTACCTTCAAAGTCCCCATCTCTGGCTTTTGCTGCAAGTTCTGAGGATGATATACTTTCTTGACATAAAGCACAGTCTTCCAATGCTGCATTCCTTAAACCTGGATTAACTGCAAAGCAACCAAAAACCCATTGAAATTCAGATTCTTCCAATTTGCACTTAAAATATTCGTATTAGGACTTCAGGATTACATTACAGTAGCATCTATATGTACCTTCTTAAAATACTTGCTTTTTCTTTGACACAAACAGTGACTTAAAGTGTCTCCTCTATTCTTCTTTGGAATGACAACAGAAATTAAAAAATGTTATTCCAGGACATACAGTCCTCTTACTTCTACCAGTTTACCTGCATCCTACATTTTATTTCCTTGTTCTTAACTTGGGTCCTTTACAGAGAGGCAGAATATAAGAACAACCAGAGATTCCCTAGGTGAATCACAAACATCAAATCCCATATATCAAAGACAAACTTCATCCCAAAAGTCCCCAGCATTTATTCACTCATATTGTCTGTTTACTGTTGTCAACATCTTTTTTTTAATGTAATAGTTCATCCATTAGGAAGTATTCTAACCAAGTACTGTTGACTAACATATTTTCTAGTGACAATTCTGTACGGCTCCACTTTCTCTATTACTTTTATTTGAATGTTCAGGAGCTCTTTGATCCTCTCTCTAGCAATTCTGTCCAACACCATTTTTTCTTGTCAATGAAAAAACCAGTCTCTCCTCACATCATGACATCCCACACCACCATAAAACTGTTTTGGAAGTTTCAACCGCAAGTGTTAGATGACTGTAATGCACATTGTGCATTATCTCACTGCAGAGTTGAGCTGGATTAGAACTTTTTCTGCTAAATTTGACCACCTTTTAACTTAGTGTTTCATGTAAAATCCTTAGTGCTTTTAAAAGAAACTGGGAGAAAGAGAAAGTCAAAGTTTTCAATCATGGGGAAAGGGAGAAAAAAAAGACAGCTCTCTGATAACCTTCAGATGCTGATAGTTCTAATCATAACAACGGACAAAGGTAATTGCAGTCTTGCTGGGATGACATGGTTATTTTTAGAGAAGTTAGCAGACTTGCCTCTTTGAAAAAGAAATAATCAAAATGGTGACAGAAAAAAAAACCCTTCTTGCATCAGCTCATGATCTAGTTCTGGTTCCATTACCTCAATTATCTAGAAATCAAAAGTGGATATTTGTCTATTTTGAAGCCAAATTCAGCATTCTGTAATTTCCACATAACAGATTTCAGCATCTTATCCAGCATTCTCATCTTACACTCTGCTATTTTTACATAGCTGTTTTAGCTTCAGAAACAAAGATGCACATCTCGGTAAATTAAAACGTGTTCAGTGCGAAACAACACCTGGGGGGAAGTCCAAACCCTGCATATATTATGTTATGACTATATGGGTTACTAATACTGTTCTGTTATACGTAGGAATATGGAAACTCTGAAAGTTTTAACTCTAACATTTGCCTCAAGACGTACTCCTGTGTACCTATACTCCCAGTGACTTCAACCTATTTACAGTCTGTTTCCATTACTTTTTTTTTAAAACACAGGTCAAACCACTGGACAGTGAGCCCTGTCAAAAAGTTAAGAAAACATTAAACAAATGGTTGTCAAATGTTCATGGATCGCCATGGGGCTACCAGCAGAAATTCACCATAGCAAACAAATGTTTAAGTCTCTTTACCTTTTTTTTGCTTTTCCTTGTCTTCTGTTTCAGGTTTGGTCGCCATAACTTCAAACAAAGTCTTTAAGATACTTCTCAGATCACTAGCATAGTTTGTCTGCAGCTGGTCAGCAACACCTAGGAGTTTGAGAGAATGGGTAAACCATTAGTAAACTATTACACCAACTTTTAAAAAAGAAAAAGTATTTAAATTTCCCTGTTGCTGCCTTATATTTATTTTTGAGGGGATCACTTGCTCATATTAGGAATAAAAATTAAATATTTGAACTAATTTTCAATAATGGCCAAGTTATACTCTGGCCTTTATGCTACCTGCAGTTTGATACATATCTTCCTTATCCTTTGGCAGAAAACACCAAGAGATACCTTTTGCAACAAAATACAACTCCTGCATCAAATGTTTTCCCTTGATGACATAGTGCATCACCAAGAAAAAGGAAGCACTTTCAAGTCAAACGTATTGCATTCCCAAACTCTTCACCGGTACAGGTCTAAGATGTCTGTATCCCTGATTTTGTAAGTTGGTCTCCATCGGGTAATGTCTTTCTAGATTAGTCTGCAATTTAGGCCGCAAAACACAGTCTTGCTGCAACTTCACTTCCAGTTTGCTCTGCCATAAACTTTATGTGCACCAAGAAAACCCAAAGGATGAATAGTTTTAACTTTCAGATCAAAAGGATACTGTCATACCTGAGATACAGACAAAAAGGCGGTGAATAAGATCATTACTGCTGTGAAATCTCGATCTGATCTTTTCTCGGGTGGCAATTTTAGCAGCCTGCAACGCGAGCTGGATTTCTTCCTGATCAATGTCATCAGATGAACAAGAACTTGTCATTAAACTACTGTCAGAGAAAAAAAAAAGTAAAGAAAAGCAATGTAAATCTCTATTCAGTTGTTCAGGATGTTCAGCAAATCCTAAAGGATTTATGACTCAGGCAAGACTCTATAGCAAACTGAAACTAATTGCTGTAAATTCTTGTTGAAGGTAATCAACATGCAATCAATCACCATCATGTTTGACTTTCACTCTGTGGCATAGCTACAAAAAATTTAACCAGAAAATCATTTGTCTGTACTCTATTACATTTTCCTTAGCTATTAGAAAGCGCTGTGCCATTTTTCACGTTAACTTCTTCTAAAAGCTCATTCCTAAGACCATAACTCCATCAAAAATCCGAAAGGGGAATAGCAACCTAAAAATAAGATCAGTTCTGAAGTCAACTTAGAAATTTATTAATGTGGAAGTTAATTTGAAAAAAAAAGAATTTCTGAATTATGTTGCCTTAAAACAGAATCCAAATATAACCTTACATGAAAAAATGGGAAGAAGGGTGATAAAATATAATTTACACAATAGAGTTAGATTAGTTTCCTTATATACCTAACTGTAGAAATTACTGAAATGTCAAACTATTGTAACAGAATGGCTCATCAACTCCAAAAAGATTAAAATGTGTCACCAAACATCTACTAGAGACTTAAACTTTCTTTTAAAAACCAGATGTACAGTTGCCAGCCGTTCCCACCCCCAGCTATTTATGGAGACCACAGGGAGGCCTTGGTGGGAATCCAGCTTCTTCAAGTATCAGGAATTACCCGATTTGTAAATCAAGATTTTTTTTTTTTTTTAAAGGAGGTACTTAAGGAAAAAGTAGCACTTTGCCAATGGCAAAGTCTAACTAAGAGTATAACACAGGATATAATTATGTAGAATTCCTAAGGATTCATTGTGTTGACTTAAGGAGAAATGCCTTCTTACTCTACTACATTCAGAGACAGAGGAACACTAACCCTTTTTCCCCCCATACTGGAAAGAAATTAATCTCACCAATGATTACAAAAAACTAGAATATTTCACTTGTAATCGCATTTTGGCTGTCCAAAACTCCAGCACTCTCTAATATAGACAATTACTATGTAAAAAAAAAAGTTACTGACTGCATAAATAGCATGCACAATGAAGGAAGTAGTTTCTAAGAGATTTCAAGTTCAATCTGTTTTTATTAAGTGCCAAAACATTGACCATCGTATAGGTCCCACCCCTATAGCAGTATGCACGAACAGTTATTGCAGGATAAGACACATAAGCAACATTTATAATTATTTGTATAAAGATTTTATAGGATATAGTTTTGAAATTCTACCTGTAGACTATACAGATAATCCATTCAAATATAAAAATCAGGCCATATAATCTTAAAAGCCCTCGTAAAAACAAAACTGAAAATAAATAAATACTGGACATTACTTACTGATATAAATAAGAATGGAGGACACATGTAGCATGAGAACCTTACCTGGCTTCCCATCTTTCAAAGACAGAATAAAGAGTAGGCTTGCAAAAGACTCATTTTTTTTTTTGATGTTACCTATTGCTATTAACAAAACCAAATTCCTGTAAAAAGATGTTAGTTCAATGTTTACAGTTCCTTCTGCACAATTGAACCAGTTTATTAAAGATATTGAGAACCCAGTGAGAATTCTGTCTCTCAATTTTTGCTTTGCTTTTCCTTAGCGGATATAATACATATATTATAATAGCAAGCCTGTCAGTGTGGAAAGGTCTATGTTCAAGACAACGAAAAGGTCATGTACAAAGGTGGCTTAGGAAGGAGTAAAATGAAAGGCAGCAAGAGCCAGAAAGCGATCCCCGATTCGCAATGGTACGTGGCAGATGATTGCCTATATGCACAAATGCCAATATATACAGATAAA
Source organism: Gallinago undulata (assembly GCA_026546715.1). Lineage (NCBI taxonomy): Eukaryota > Metazoa > Chordata > Aves > Charadriiformes > Scolopacidae > Gallinago > Gallinago undulata. The sequence continues at coordinate 48,700,006 of JAOTQQ010000032.1, forward strand.
GGATTTTATCTGCCTGGTAACATGGCCAAATAAGTCTACTTGTTTGTATTGTTTTTAAAGGAATTGATCTTACAGTGGTATACACATTTGCACTATAAATTGCTCTCCAAGGCAAGCACAGGCCTCCTGGCAGAAACGAAAAATCAGTGTGTGTATGCAATTATATACAACGGTCACTTTGAAGCTCTCAATAAGAAAAATTCTTAGTGCAGGCAATAGTAGGGGTGCTGATTCAAGGATGACTCTTTCCTCCAAATCACAGTTGAAGAAATATTTCAAAGTAAGGTGTTAAGTGGGCAGAGAACCGTGAAGAGTGCTTTTCAAGAATATAAACTACTTGGTCCTTTCCCTTTTGCGGGAAGACAGACAGACAGGCTCATTCCACAATTCTGACCAAGCTCTGACCAATTCTAATAATAATGTTTGCCTTTCCAAGTCTTCTCCAACGTGTACAAATGCAGTTTTACCTACTTACTAATTCCTCCAAGGAATGTGGTTTGACCTACTTCTGTTTCAGGCTGTTCTGGGTTAGATTTTGTGGTATGTCATTAAGACTGGTCGTGCCAGCCAACAAGGCTGGTGAGGATTTTTTTTGTCTTAAAAATCCATAGCACAGAGCACATACAAATTACTTGACCGCTGTGGGATCGAAGGTCTGCATGTATACATACTCTCACTTATACTTTCATACGCACAGTATGTAAGGTACAATATCCATATACAAGAGGTTAAGAAAAGAAGATATTTTGTATTCAGGTCCCTTCCAACTCTAACCATCTATGATTCTATGGCAAACAGAAAAGCGAACATTTCAGAACTGGACCTAAGAACCACTAGCAAGTAAGAAATAATTAACCAACAGGATCAACTCAGATTTAGTCGAAAATGTAACCATCTGTGATACCACAGGCCTTGTGCTGAATTTGTTGGGCACTGACACTCATCCAAAACCAGTGAAAGGCACAAGGTCTAAAATCAAATGACCAAAGTAAATTGGTTCAAAGTTGGCCCAGATTTAAATATTACATATTCCTGCTCAAAACCAAGTCAGTAGCAGTAGAAATCTGTGACCACTCACATGTGTTTCCTTCCAAATTTGTCTAGAAGTATTTGGTCCATTAAATCTGAAATATTCTCTGAAATGAATGCAGAATGAGTAAGATTCTCTCAAAGAATTTCTCATTACTCACTAACAAATCCTCTGGGCATCTTACGTATGCATTAAATTACAGCACTGGCAGATAAAAAGAATTTAAAAGTTCACTGTATTGAATAAAATGAATACAAAGAAATAAATGAATTATGTTTTCAAAAGAAAAATAAAAAACATTTTTAAAAAGTGTTTTTGTATTATGTGTCTGCTTTTAGAAATCTTAGATCAAAAGTGGTCACTATTTGATAAAGGAGCAACCCCAACATATCTATTCTATTATAAAGGATGCATTATGTCACCAAATTTAATAGGAAAGTAAGATCACCCTCTAAGTCTCTGATTTCAGGCAAGATCTTTGATTACAACTCGTTTTCAGGTGCAGAATTCAGAAGATTGTTAGTGATGCCCTTAAACTGAGAGGGCTCAAGTTGCAGTAAGACAAACTCATTCCAGTGAAGTTTAAGTGCAAAACACTTTAAAACTTCTATGAACAATACAAATATTTACTAGAAAAGTGGTAACACAATTCACTGACTATTCTTACACCATTTGTGCCATACAAATACCTGTGACACCAGTGATAACTATCCACTTCTCACCATGTATAAGCAGAAGCAGCATGTTTGCAGCAAAAGAATACCTCCCTGCTGTAGTGTTAATTCAAAGCCTCTGAATCCACTTACTGTGAACTCAATTAGATGGTACTATTCTAATGCAAAGGCAACCAAAGCAATGCTATATGAGACAAAATTGCTTTTTAGGAAAATTCATATGTGCTATATGGAAGCAAGTATGATACCTTCTACAGTAAAGAAATGTGACAATTTCGCAGGTTTCCGATGATTTCACACATTCCTATTTACGCAAAAAGGACATTACAACTGTAAATCAAGCTGAAAGATTTTACAAAGGGACAGTAATCCAATTCTTAAATATCAATTAGAGTTAATTAAAAGAACAATGAGAGACTGCCCACAAAGTATAAACCTGTGCAGTTGCTTGGACTTAAATGACATTAGTTTATTTGCACTACCCGGCCTTAATGAATCTCATGCCCATTATCCAAAATGCCATGTTTTGAGCAACTAAGATAAAGATACATACATGAACAGCTATATCATGTACATGAAATTCCTTATGTAATGTTTTGAATATTCTAGTTCTTGCAATATTTCTCAGAAATATTATTATGAGCTCCTTGGCTTTCATTTTTGTTCATACAGAATTTAGTACAACGGCCACTTTATGGTCCCTCTACAATATCAGAAATACACATTTTTTTATCCAGTCTACAACATCTAAGTGTGTTTTTTTTCCTCTGTCATCTGATTTTTCTCATACTTTAAGTAAACAAAAAAAACAAGTCCTGAACTTTTGCAGGCAAATCTATGTTATTGTCTCCACATGTCTTCTAAAACTACATCAGTAACTGGTATATTAATTCTACTGATAACTCGCATAGGCTGTAACTGGAAACTCTACCACTAACCTGTCAACCTGTCTTTCCCAAGCTATTATTCTCACTTTTAAACTTCCTAAGACCACAGTTACCTGAGTTCCAATTTGGAAAAGAAAAAAAAAAATAACAAAAAACTGCTCCAAAGGCCATCAAAAAGATCAGACAGTAGCTGGGGAAAGACAAAGATTACATAAATGAGGAATGACGAACGAAAAATAACAGCAGTTTAGCAAGAGAAATATGACTACATGGCTGTAAAAAAACCCAACAAACCAAAACCTACTACTTCCCATTCCACTTTTTGTAGTGCCCCTGGCATTTCTTTCTGGGTATTCTCACAAGAAACACAATAAACAGCAGGTTAAGATCCTTTGGTTTCTAACATGCACTAGTTTTGATATGGTTGGAATGAAGATTGTGAGATTAATGGTTTCTTACAATTATTTTAAGTGAAGGGGGTGGTTACACACTGCATTTTAGTGTCATTTAAACCAAATGCAGAACATGTCTTACTATTTGAATAAGAGCATATACTTAATTTAGCTAAGGACTATATTTTAAGGAATGACCCCAGAAGCTACACTTAAAGCGGACGAACAAAAAAGCTTTAATTCAGAACTCTATTTCTCAACTTTTAAACCCTAATATTTTATTAAGTCACGAAGGTTTTTAAATACAATCCCTTAGGTATTTTCTATTTTAAGAGAAAAGGCTAAAGAGGCATAACCGCCTCCAACCCATAAAGTGTTCCCAAGGCTTCAAAGTTGTATTATTTGAGAACCAAATAAAACTGCACACAAATCCCTCTCAGGAACAATCCAGCTAGGCACCACCAGGTGTGGTCTTGGCTAGACAACAGTATTATCACATGTATTAGCAACACCCAGCTCCATACATGGTAGGACATGTGCTAAAAGCCCCATCTGCTGTCAGTCTTTTGAATTCCACAGTAGGGGAATTATTTTTCATAGACCGCAAGATTTGCAGTAGCCCATTCCATTTTGCCCTAGGAGATGTGGGCAATCTGAGGTCAGCTGATTAAAATAATTTGGCTAATGGGATTAGCCACATGTCCTAAATTATATCTTCTATCTGAAAAAAATCCTGAGCATCGAAGACTACTGAATTTGAAACCAACAGCCACAACTTCTGCTCCACAACCTGGCAGCTTCTGCAGCTGCCCACTCCACTGGAAGAACATCTTCTTGAATCCTTCCTCAGCTCTTCAAACCTCAAACTGCAGAGCATTCTCCTTGTACTTACCGTGCTGGACTTCTCAAAAAAAAACCCAAAACAAAACCCATACAGCTTTTGAGGCAGTGTCTTGCTAAAAAGATCCACCATAAGAAACTACCTAGACAACTGGCTTATTCAGACTCATTACCACTCTGGCCTGGGTTTTCAGAAGAATGCAAAGGCACTTCTTTTCAAACAGTAATTAAAATAAACAACATTGCCAGCAAAGGATTTATCAACCTCAACAGCACTCGCTCCCAAATTGCTTTTTAGGTCATTGTGGATAAAATTTCAATAAGGCTGTGTATGAACAAAAAACTTTAAAAAGTATTAGTAATAAACAGGGCTCCTTTCTAATCATCAAATTTAATGTCAGGTACTTGCAAGGTACTACATTTACCATTTTTCTTAAAATTTTAAAGCAAAAAAGTGATAAAACCTGCAAGATAAGAATATTGTACTAAGGTTTTCTCAATTCCACCATGATAATTTTTTTACTAAGACTTCCTTGTAATCAAAAATGTGTTTAAAGTTCTCAAATATGCATTTAAAAGTTCTCACACTGCACAGATTAGAACACAGAAATATTTAAGCTTCAAAAATAATCCTTAACTGGAAAAGTTTAAACTGGAAAACAGAAATAGTACAGCACTTATAAAGAAATGGTATGCTGGATATGCCAGAGAGGGACTCTTTACGAGGAAGCGTAGCAACAGGACAAGGGGCAACAGTTTTAAATTGGAAGAGGAGAGATTTAGATTAGACACCAGAAAGAAATTCTTTACAGTGAAGGTGGTGAGGCACTGGAATAGGTTGCCCAGGGAAGTTGTGGATGCCCCATCCCACGAAGTGTTCATGGTCAGGCTGGATGGGGCTTTAAGCAACCTGCTCTAGTGGGAGGTGTCCCTACCCATGAATATCAGCTCTGGCATCTCATACAGGGATAGAAATGCATCAGTTCCAGCTTTTACACCTTATCCAGAACTTGACACAGAACCTGGATATCTGATGCCGGACACAAATACTTCCACGGGCAAAAGAGTAATTTCATATAGCTCTTCAGCAATGTCCTCTGCAATATGCAAGCAACTATTCTATATGGCACAGTAAAAAGTAAATTAATTTAGCATTCAATTCCAGCAGATGCACTTTAAAGAGAGTTGCAACTCCTGTAAGTGGCAGAAAGAGATGGAGAAACAGCACCAAAAAATATTTTTCAGCAAAAGGAACTCTGAGGGATATGGAAACTTATTAGCACAATGTTTTCATATCACTTCCATCAGTTCCCTCAAAAAATAATACAGAGCAACCAGCTGAAGCATTAAAGCATCCCAGGGTCTAGGAGAATCCCACAGGTATTCTGTATTCAGCCATGGGAGTCAAAGCTGAGAAAAGCTAATTAAAGTATTAGGTGGAGCCTTAAGATTTTAATTAGAAAAGAAAGCTCTCTCACCATTTTCTACCTTCAATTCCACTGAAAGTATGAAGAAATCCTCTCTTTTTTCCTCCAACATAATTGTGGTTTTACAACATATCTTGGTTTTAGCAATCACCAAAACCTCTGCAAAAACTGACGTTACTATAGTGATTTTAGTTAATTACGCATAATCTCAAAACTCCCAAACATGTTATTCTAGGCGATTTTTTTTGGGGGGGGGGGGGGGGGGGGGAACAA
>JAOTQQ010000032.1:48706488-48790820 GCA_026546715.1 Gallinago undulata
CTCAGCTGGTTGTTGCGGCAAGGGATTTAGCAGCAAAGCAAGAAGACTGTACACAGCAGCCTATTTATGACTGTATTAATATGCATATTAATTGCCCTCACACTGTTTGAGTGACAGAGCTATACAAATCAGCACACACTCACAGTGCCTAAAACATACACAGTTTGCAGTTCAAAATCATTAGGCAGGAATAGCATCTATTCCAGGAGTCATTCTGATTTGCTTAAGGTATAAACCCCTTTCGCATCCCACAAGTCTTCTCAAAGAGCTCTTTATTTCTGTGATTCCAGTGTAGTAAGTGCAAAGCCATTACCACCAGCCCTTTTCTGCTTATACGCAGTCTTTCTATAAAGAAGAGCTCTACAGGAAAAAAAGGGAAATAAAAATCTGCAGTAATGCTTTAATCAAAACAAAAGTGACTGTAACAAACCTTAATGCTGAATTAATCTGTCATTTTTCCTAGCTTAAATAAATAGAACACAACCAATGGTAAAACTGCAAGAGAAGAGACCTGGAGACACAGCTGATCAGGTGGACTGTGACACATCAGTTAAAATACATTGTTAATTTATTTGTTGTCCTCCACACTATAATCTACAAGATCCCCAGAGTAGTTGTGGTCTCTTTATTAAAACTTGTGGGCATGTAATCTGCCCAGTACCTTTGATAGCACAGATGAATGCTGTGATCTGGACCACAAGAGGAAAGAACTCACTTCTAGTAAAATTCACAGTCCTGCTGAATGACCAAGTTATTTTTCCTTCTTGCATCTTCTTTAAGACACTGAATTCTACAGATGAAAAAGCACAGTATAAAACCTGGTTTTGTAAGAAATTGTCTGCCAGCAAGAACTTGGCTTGGTCTGCAAAACAGGCAAGAAATTGACTCACAGGTCACACTCAGAGAGTGGTAATCAGTGGTTTTTACTCAGGCTGGCAGCCTGTCACAAGTGGGAGCCCCTGGGATCAATACTGGCCCCCACACTGTTCAACATCTTCCTAAATGATCTCGACGATGGGACTAAAAGCACTGATAACACCAAACCGGGTGTTGAGCTGGAGGCATCAGAAGGGAAAGCCATCTTACAGACAGAGCTGGGCAGGCTGGAGGAGTGAGCCAACAAGAACAGCGTGGAGTTTAACAGAGACAGGAGTTTAGCAAGGCCCTGCATCTGGGCTGACATAACCCAAGGGCCCAGTGCAGGTTGGGATCTGTGTGGGTGGGGAGCAGTAGTGGACAAGCTGCACAGGAGTCAGCAGTGAAGACAAACTGGATCCTGGGTGGCATCCACAGGGCCGTTACCAGTGGAGATAAGAGATGTGATCATCCCACTCTACCAACCGCTTGTCAGGACACGCCTGGACTGCTGTGTCCAGTTCTGGCCTCCACAATTCAAGACAGAGAGACAAACTGAAGAAGGTCCAGAGGAAAGCCATGAAGATTATGGGGAACCTGACCTACAAGGAGAGACTGATTTTCTCCCTGGAGAAGAAAGAGAAGACTTGGGGGGAACTCATCACAGTGTTCCAGGACGTAATGGGTGGCTGCAAAGAGGACAGAGGCTCTTGTCACAAGGAGCTACATGGAGAAGACAAGTTGTACCAGGATAGATTTCATCTTGATATAAGAAAAAAAATATTCTACACTTAGAACAGTGAATCACTGCAACAACCTCCCCAGGAATGTGGTAGGGTCCCCATCACTGGAGATTTTCAAGATGCGATTGGACATGGTGCTAGATAATCTCATGTAGGCTTCTCTTCCCACAACAGGTTGGACCATATGGTCTTTTGAGGTCCCCTTGTTTGGTTCCAAAACACCAATATTTAAGCCACAATGACATATCAAAAATAAAAAGTGACTGCTGACCAGGGAAGGCATCTATTATATCATTAGGGTTAGTTTTAAAAGTAATTATTTATATTTAATGTTGTCATTTATTGGCTCATCATACCTTGAAAATGAAAGCATAGGCTTTACCACGTACTCTAGGTAGGCAAAGATTTTAATACAGATTCATCAGTATTTCTTCCTCCCTTGCACTCTAACACCAAAAATTCCAATGAAGCTTGAAATCAGCTAATTGCAACTACTTGTTTCTTCTGTTGTCTCGCTTGTTTTTTTCTCATCATTCCCAAACCAACACTTTTCTTGCTGTTTTTCAATTCCAATCTTCCAAAGAAATGAAGTTCATTCTTGTCTTAACCATATCAAGTCATCTCATTCTGTTAGTGTATGAATGGCCTTTACTTAAATTTCCATTCAATAAATTAACGGCCCTCTCAGAACCCTACCCAATAATCTTATCGCATATGGAAAGCTGACAAATTCCCACAGCTTATTTTTAAAAGCTACTGGCTTTACTACTTCCAACACTGAAATAGATAAGATTCCAGCACTGTATTTTATTAGCTGCCTAGTTACAGTTCAGTAAGCTATGGTTATACTAGAAGTTGTTCTAAAAATTACATTTATGAAGAAGAAGCCATTAGAATTAAAAAACTGGATGGTTTGTTTCCTGGAGTCAATATAAACAATTCCCACTTCCCTTCTGTAGTTATACACATCTCATTTTCGCTCAAGTCAGAGGTATTATCCCACAGTCACATTGATATAACAAAATTCCCATGCTCTTGTGAGCCTCCATAGAATCATAGAAATGCCTAGGTTGGAAGGGACCTTTAAGATGATCTAGTCCAACCATCAACCTAACTCTGACAAAAACAAAACCACACATCACTATACCATGTCACAAAACCACAGTTTCTCTGAAACCTTCTGACCTACATTTATTCTTTGCTGAGAAAGTTGACTACTGATCAATTTCAAGTCAAGATACTGCTTAATGAACAATCACCTTCTGAACTGGGCTGAACATATAACTTCTGGACCATCAGATAAGCTCTCTGTACCTTTTTTTTTCCTTCTCCAGTTTGGGCTCTAGAAACCTTGAGGAAGGTTTTAAAACGTTTTCCAAATTACTGTGTAGAGCACAGTCAGTAATCAAAGTATGCAATCATAGTTCTGATTTAAGACTGAAAATCTTTGGCCCAGATGCATTTCAACAAATTACATGCTTAACTGAGGTTTCCACTGTTCTGCATTGACTAAACAGAGAACCTACAGCAGCAAAACTCCTAATTGAGGTATATCAGTTTGGTGCCTAAAATTAGGTGGGATGAATATAGCTCAAAAAATTATACAGCACTAGTTGATGATGGAAAAAGTCTAAGGCAGTAAATAACAGGCTGATTTGAAGCAGCCTCCTTTAACAGGAACCAAATGGCTCCTACAGTCCTAAAGCTTTTTCCTTCCAATAAAAACCAAAACAGGAAACAATGACCCACGGGTAGAATGGTGCTCTGGGATCCAAGGAGTGGAATTTTTCTCCCTGGTTCTCCATTTCGAAAACAATAAATGTATACATATATAGAATTCCATATATGCAGTACTTCATTGTTTCAAATCCATTCAGACTATGCTATTTAACACACTAGAAGATCATTCGACACCTTGTTGAATGAACCCAGCTATTCTGGCTGAGCTGGTTTTGCCAGAGTAGAAGTATTTGAAGACACTTGAGTATTTTTAACAAACACCACCATCTGACAACAGGACTTTCAGCCTCAGTATTGGTTATCTAACAGCACAAAGGAATTACTTATGACTCATGGAAAGTTGAAAAGTCAAATAAATGCTTTTCAAGAATTCTATGTTTCACTACTTATTTTTCAGAAAAAATTGCAAATGTTACATTAAAATTTCGAATTGTTAAGTGAAAATTTGCAAGAAATTAAGTACAGTAAAATAGCATATTTCAGAGAAAAAAAACAATCAAAACCCAATTTAGGTAGTACTTTGGATAAGCATGTGACATCAGGAAGAACAACATTTTGTAGGGATGGCCTCTGCAAGGAACATGCTGCTTGTTTAGGAAATACAAGATAAAAGAACAGGGCAGTCTCTTAAAAATAGCATATTCTAAAATATACAAATAGTTGTATTGACCTAGAGACATTACTGTGAAACAGCCAGAATTCTGAGCTTTTTTTTTTTCTGCGTTTTTGTAAATTAAATTAAGTTGTTAAAAGGACTTCAAACTTTTAAAAAAAAAAGTATTTCAAAAGGGATATTCATATCAGTATAGCCAAGTGAGCTATTTTTTTCTAGGACCATAAACTACAATAGTTAGATCTCTAGTTATATCAATCAGATGCAGAAAAATGGGCAACTTAGATTTCTTGCATCGAACCCAGGGATAATACAGGGCTATAGCTCAGTGGAGAAAAGCACAAATGCATGTGTATAAATATTGCCTTATAAATCAAACTTCTAGGAAAACAAAAATCTGAAAACAAGGGTAAGACAGAAGTAATTTACCTAAGCATAATACAGTGGCTCCTACAATACTAACACAAAAGGCAGCACAGGAAAGCCTTGAAGAAAGGTGGTGCACCTCCTGAAGAATAACTGAGATTACTTCGATTGACCATTGAGATGGCCCTGCATGAAATGGTCTCTTTAAAGGCAGCAACTGTTAGATGCAGGTAAATTGGGTTTTGTTTGAAGAACAGTCAAAAGGAAATTTCTAAATTAAAGAGTATTTCTAAATTAAAACCATGAAAATTAGTTTTAGTCACATCTTTCTGTCCTTATTTTAAAAATATGGAACACTAAAAAAAATTGAGCCTGAAGATATGCACATCTTAAGAAAACACATATTACTATAAGTACTATTTCCTCTTTCGCTGCTAGAAATGACCTTTTCACCCCCTCTTGCTATCCCCCAAATCTAGACAAAATTGGGAATTTCTGAAGTTCAAATGAAGTGCTGGATAGAGGTAAACAGATCAAAAAAGGGAGGACGAGAAGCAATGGAAGAAGATCTACTTTGATGGAAAAAGTGGTATTTCAATATGCTTGTACCAGAGTAACAATGTTATTGCATACAATGTGTGCAATACAGACACAAATGTTATGCATACCCTAAAAAAAGCAGGGAACTCACATTTCTGCTTTAGTAACGTTCTTCTGCCCTCAAATTGATTCCCCTATTATTCTCATTAAGTGCTCTGAACGTAATTAATACAAGCTAAAACTCTCATGCAGTTTCAGACAATGAGAACATAAACTAATATTTTTGCCTATTCTGGCCAACACCACTGGGGAAGTTAAGTTACTGTTAACTGGAATGCTCCCATCATTTCACTACTGCACGTTATTAAGTGAAACAAAGTAGAAAAAGCATGTTTTCTAGAAAGCCAAGATCTAGTTAAAAAAAATATTGGGTACTTTTCAAGCTAAAACCTGAAGTCTGGACAAACATAAGAGAGATCACAGACATATGTAAATAATTACTGTATGCAATAAAACTTTTCCGTAAACAGTTGCCTCTCAATTGTCACAGCATTGAAGAAAACAGCTAGAAGAAAAAAAAGCACCTGCTGTTCAAAAGGAAGAATACTCAGAAGTGTTGCTGTCACTTGATTGTTAATTCAATGAAAATTTTTAACCAAGCATAACCCAATACCACTTGTCAAATCTGACTGCGAAGTGATGTTATTACCTCAGAGCGTATATGCTGGAGAGACTACATGTAGTGACAGAAACACTCTCATAGTCACTGCTGGAGATGGAGCTGAGGGGGGAATCACGTAAGCCATCTTGAGAACTGAAAAAACATATGGAAACAAAATGAACTGCTGAAGCGAACAAAGGTAAAAAACAAAGCATTGCGAAAACTCATGACTTGTCATGGGTTATACAGAAATAAAAGTAAACTGGTAGTTATATTTTTGCTCTTCTGAAAATGATACAAACTTATTCTGTTTTCTTCCCAAAAGGACAGACAATTTGGCAAAACTTAGAGGGCACACATTTTATAAAAATCTTCAATTTAATTAATGTCATACAGTTAAAACATTCAGGAAAGAACTGAGGATGTTACATTTTCATAGGGTATAGAGAAAATAGCATGTTCACGCTGCTTATTGTGGTTTAATGGTATAACGAAGATATAACAAAACTGAAAGTTCACAAAGTCACTGTCTATTTCAGGCCAAAACGTCCTAAACAATAAGCTTCAGGAACAGCTGAAATATTGTGACAAGTCTGAACTAAGTTTCTTCCAATGGAAAGGAAAAAATCTGTGAAAAAGCAGAAAGCTGGCTCTTCAGTGAAGGCAATGAATATAATGTACCGACTCCCACTCCTAAATATGCTCAGTTCCTTAAAACTGCCATATATTTATCTCAAATTTTGTGCTTTAAGCCAACAGATGAGCAGGAAGGAGCAGTCCCATGATAAACCACTGACACTTCATTAGAGAAAATCCACTATCTATTAAGTAAAAGGGTATGAATAATTTAAATGAATTGCGTACAAGTTGTCCCTGGCATCCCTGGGCTAATGAAAAGCCTTTAAATGACACATCATTTTAGATCTTAAATCATATCATCAACATGAAATAGGATTAGAAAATTATAGTTTCATAAGCACTACAGAACTACATTGGAAAGACCAATCTTTTGTTTCAGTAACACTTTGCTGCTCAGCCACTGGAAATTCCACAGGCTGAAAATAAAATTAAATTATGCTAGATAAGAAAATATGTGATCTTGGGCAGAGGTATCAAAGCTGTATTGTCTCTCGGCAGAGCAGAACGATCATTTGAGTCTGCCAAAATCTAATGTTCAGTGAACAGAAATCTTTGGACAACACAGCGAGAAACCTAAGAAATGTCTTTAGTTAAAATAGATATAATTATATAGGTCAGGGTTATTTTACCTTACTTCTTCACAATTACTAGATTTTTTTTTTAACGTTTTTTTGATTTGTCGGCATATGTGGGGTAGGTATTATAACCAGCTACACACCAAATTCTTTTCTTTTACCAAAATTACTATTGTAGCTATTTTTGCAAATAGAAGTCTGGAAGAATGCTTGAGGGGAATTCTTCAAAGCAGCGCATGGAAAGTATGTGCTCTAATCCCGCTACGAAATAATAGGATTTGTTTGCATACCTCCCACTAATCACTTGGAAAATGTACCCTTTCATGTTCCTCATTTCTGATTGCCAATTTGAAAATAAATCCCAAGTGTACTATGCTTTAGTTGAAAGGCAAGCCGTCGCAACTGGAAAATAATTTTATCAGACTTGAACAAAAATCTATTTAACTTTCATTCGTTTTATATAATTTCCCTTGCTAATTCTGCTCATTATAAAGAGATATATGCATTTAAACAAAGGCTTACTCTTTTATAGCTCATCACCTTTACCCATCCAATCTTACAATATGGTCATGCTACTAAAATGTACTTTTTACTATCTGTTTTATGGCAGCTAAATGATATTAAAAAATCATTAGCATGTGATTTCCCAGCATGATTGAGCAGGAGAAGCTGTCTTGCAAAGATGAAACAGATTGTTCAGAATAAAGTAATCTTTGAAGAGCAGAACCAGGAAACAAGAACAACTAGAAAACTCAGCACATTCTTTTATCTTCTCTCACCTCCCTGCCACTTCCAGATTTTTCCAGTGTAAGAAACCTGCTAGTGATCGGGTAGCAACACTTTTTCTGAAAAATGTCAGGTTTGCTGTCTTTCAGGGCTTTCTGTGAAGCTCTGCCCAATATATTTGAAACCCAATCAAAATATCACTCTCAAGAGTATATAATATTTAATGTCAACATTGTCCCAAGTCATAAAACCACTTTCTATCCTGAGCTAACTTGGTAGAATGGACATGGATGTTTCTCTGATGAGTTTACAAGCCTAATCTCACACCTCTTTCTCCATACTTTTATCCCCATCATTTGAGTCCTCTCACCTCTAACCAGTCACCATCAGCCCAACTTCTCATCCATTCCACTATCTCACCTTTTTTTAAGCCTTGTCTTAAACACCTTTTGCTATTCTAAACTGCTTCATAAATGCCTTCTTTTTCCACTACTCCATCTTTGTGCACAAACCTGGCCATGCTGAGCCATCTGCTGATTTCAAGATTAGATATCCATCTGGTCAGTCATCATTTGGCAACATAAACTGCTTGGACACACTTGACACAAACCCACGCTCACAAAGGTTAGTCTTTTGTAGTAAAGGATGTGTAGTATAGACCATTAAAATGTGTAAACATTTCTCTTACTCCCATGTACCGATACAGATTGAATTTTTGTACCAAAAATAATATTTATTATTTATAATGTTTATTTCTGGTTCATATTTAGGCTGTAACTCTTCAGGTAAGAAATTCTTTGCTTATTTAGTACTAAGAAACGGGAATCCAATAACAATAACTCTGTTTTATACATTCTCAGCGTTATACTAAATAACTTTTTTTTCTAAAAAACATCAACAAAAAAGAGACTCCTTACATCCTCACTGTATAGTTTCCCAGTACACACAGATTCAGGATACCACTTTGCAGAACCTGATTCTCATTAATGTCTGCCTGAAGATTCACTCAGCTTTTCTAAGATGCTGGTAGATCCCAAGGTGAATTGACCTGCTTTTGCCAGTTCACTATTCCTGTTATCAGCTGATGGTAGCTCAGTGCATGTGTTCATTAGCACAATGTTAAGAAGACAAGGTATGTGCATACAGAAACATTCTATAGCTAATAGCAGTTAACCATTTCTTTCCACACCAGCCCACAGGTGACGAACTTCACCACATCTTGTGCTCATTTGAAATTAATTCCATGTTGGATTTGGATTCATAGGACTGTTTAAACTGTGCAAGGTGGCAGAAGTTGGTTTCATTTGTGAGGTTTTGAACACCCACAGTGCTACTTAAAAAAAATTACATTCTAACATGGGATAAAACCAGCATCCACACTCAAAACAGAATTCTTGAGCACTTCTGATAAAAATATAGAATAAAGATTGAGGCAACAGAGCGAAGTGACAAGGGGTGATGTGGCTGCCTCTTTTCATGGAATACTGGCAGACTGAACTAATAAATCTTTTATTTAAAGGTTTTCACCATTTTTTTGTAACTATTTTCAGTAAAAAAAAACGAGCTGAAAGCCACCTTTATTCTGGTTTGTGTGCCCTTTTCTCCTGAAATGGGTTTCCAGCCTCCTACATTTAATTAAACCTCTGGTTGTTACAGGGGGTGGTTTCTTCATGAATGTTATTACTTGAGTTTCAATTACATTCTGTGTTAAATTAGTTAATTGGCACAGATCATCTCTTTTAGCTCTCACTCTACATGAGAACTAAACCTAAAGCCTCACATGTCAGCTCAGCTATACCATATATGCCACTCAAATAAGCGGCTTTTGAAACTCATTTCAGGAACCTGTATGTTGAGAGTTAACAGTTCACTGGGGCTGCATTTGATACGTGGACCTAGTAAAGGGAAGCTGGTACAAAGCACTGACACCTTTTATTGGCACATTAAGGCTTCATAACAGCAGTCAAGTTATTGGGTGGCACACAAAGTCAGGGTTCAAAAACCACAAAATGCCACTTACAATTTGAGACTTGCACTGTTAAAAAAAATTAAGAAAAAAAGGGTATAAAGATTGAAAAAAAAAAAAAACCCACCTCATTTAAACCAAATCTGAATTTGGCTGATTGCACAAAGAAACAGAATGCCAGAAGGGGAACAGAAGAATTTCAATCAACAGCCAGATAAAGGATTGCTTAAGGGAAGTTTTACAGTTGAAAGGCTGATATTTTTTTCCCCAATCAACTCCTATTTCCTTCTTGATGATGAGAAGGTTTCTTATTCCTGAATAGCTAGCTAAAAGACTAATCAATACACAACACTAAGCAGACATGTATTTGTTTATGTGAACATGCACAGTTGTCCATTGATTTTTATAGTAACGTGAACCACAATTTCTTTAAGTCTTACTGTGATGGAAATATTATAGGAAAAGCATGAATTTAAGACATTTAATCAAGTTAACTTGCATTGCAATATCTATCAATCTAGTTTTCATAAAGGAGCACTTAACGAATCAAGTGCTACAAACTAAAAGACAAGCTACAAATATAATTTGTGCGGGTTTGTTTCTGTGGTTTTTTTCTGTTTGTTTTTTTTTTCTTCCTTTTAAAGTAAATGCTAGCCATCCCAAAAATACAAATGCTTCTTTTATAAAGCTTTCATTTATAAAGGTGGAATGACTTATCTTTAAGTTGCTGTATTGAAAATATGAACACAGGTCCCATGTTGCTAAGGAGTAAATAAAATAAAATTCAAGCAGAAAAAAACAAAAATAGAAACCCATTGTATAAAACAGGTCTTCATCCTTTTACAAAGTCATTCTAATATGCTGAGGAAATAAAATTTTCAATATATTACAATATAGACTACTGTAATATATAAATGTATTACAACATATACAATTTTTGACTAGCAGAATTGCAACACTAAGAAATGGGACAACTTGAATACCAAGCTGGGGAAGAATAAATTATTCATCTTATCCTAGAATTGCAATACAGATCAGCAAACAGCAGAACATGCTTTTCCAAGGCTGTCTCATTCCTCCTCCTTACATTGTAAAAGCATATGGCAAAATATTCTATTTTTTAAACCCCCACAAATAAAAGCAAACCGCCAGCATCTAACAGCTGATGGCCACAGCTAGAGCTTGCAGAAAGGGTGAAGGTAAATGCTCCTCACAGCCAATTTCAGCTGCTTTTGCCAATTCTCATGTGGTCTCTAAGAGGCTTCATCAAGACTACACTCACAAAATAAATTAAGATGAAGGAAAACGGAAAAAAAATGTATAATTTAAGATAGACACAACAGACTTGCAGGAGAAAGGAGAGAAGCTATGCTTAGGAATGATTTTTTTATATCAGTACTGTTGCAAGGTCAGTACGTAAATAAACGAACACACAACAGAACCAGGTATTCACAACTAAAACATGAAAACACTAGCATTGCATGACAATATGAAACAAGCTGCCAAACTTGATAAAACATATAGAAGAATTGGCAGTTTTACAAGGACTCAAACTCTGAAAGAACAGAGCACCAAGTATTTCCAGAACACCAAAATATATACGAACTTCACTCTTCACAATTTTCTTTCCCTTCGGAAAAAGCAGGCATAATATGATGTCAGAATGGGCATTTTAAAAAACTGCATGGCTTCCTTCCAGTTGAAAAAGAAGGAATACTAAATACAGATCTTAGAACAGCTTGGGTTTGGTGTTTTCTTATGTCCTGTTTTACCCCAAAACACCAAATGCTGCTTTGTCATAGTTTTATCATCTTCTGTACTATTCTTACATTATTTCCCCCTTTTAACAGTTTGTTTTGCTACATGCAGCCTTTTCTTATCACATTGTCCCATCAGCAGATCAGACACTGACTACATCTTTGTTAGCGCTTTTCTTGTATTTGCATCTCATTAATGTTGCTGTCCAAGGCTCCTGTTGACCTTTGTGGTTTATGCCTTTGACATACTTACAAGTAAATAATGGAGAAAGACACAGCATCAGCTATGATTTATAAACTAAAGCAATAAAGAAAGTAGAAGAGTATTTAATCTGTATTTTAAACTCCACTGAATATTGAGGCTAGATAGAGAAGCTTGAAACATCAGGCCTTTCAGACTTAAAGGATTAATTACAGTAAACCTGACTGGATCATCGAAATATAAATTTCAATATAAAAACCTATAAATAATGTCATATTGTATTGCATAAGAACTGATTTACTAAAAGAAACAGTTTGTGTCATCACATACACACTTGACAGCTGCTTGGCTTGGAAAACGGAAAGAAAATGTTCTTCTCCTAGTTGGTGACTTACAGTAACTAGAAAGTAAATGCAT
Source organism: Gallinago undulata (assembly GCA_026546715.1). Classification (NCBI taxonomy): domain Eukaryota; kingdom Metazoa; phylum Chordata; class Aves; order Charadriiformes; family Scolopacidae; genus Gallinago; species Gallinago undulata. Next base: position 48,718,289 of record JAOTQQ010000032.1, read on the forward strand.
TTATCAATTTGATGAATGAGCATATCCCGCAGCTATTTAAGGTATATTACATTGCTTATTGTTCTAGCTAATGGGTCCATCATTCTGAAAATAATCTACAGCCTCCAACATTTCCCCTATGGTTAAGTTGGCATTGACAAGCATGTAATAGGGAGCAGTCACAGAAGTCTAATGTGATCTTCCAATTTAAAAATATCATTGAAAAGCAGTGATTAGTCACCACTCAGGCAGCATGAGTAAGAAAAGGTCCACAAAGTTCTGTTTTGTAACTGAATTCTCTTTTCTACCGGTAACATGACTACTGATTCAGAGGAAAAAACAAAATATATATATAGGTACATATGTATTAGAAAACCAAGTATCTGCACTCATGCAATTTTTTAATCTAGTCTTCAGCAGATACTCAGCAACTCCATCTCTCATACAACATACTGAAGAAGTTAGAAGTTAATATCAGAACATTTCCAAATAAACGAACAACAGCCTAGTAACAGAATACCTCCATCCCTATTTCTCCATTTCTGCAAAGATGAAATATTTGACAATTATAACAGATGCACTGCAGTCTCAATAATGAATAGAAACAATTAGACGTAAACAACGAAGTAACCGTGGAACAGGCTATGGTGAAAACAGACAAAGCCCACTAACTTGTTAACAAAATATTCAGAAATATTCACCCAAGAATTTTAGGAGAACTCAAGAATGAATCAGATGAATTATTAACCTCTCATTTAAAACTTCCTTGATGCCTGGAGTTTAAAGGTGTCAATCTCTAAAAATAAAACTCCAAGGGGATTCAAACATCTCTAGTTCTGTGAGCCCCATATTCATACCAAGCAACTTAACACAATGTATCAAAAGCTAAAACAGGTAGATAATGATATGAAGGTATGCCTGGGAAGCACTAACTGCTTCTGCAGAAGGAACCTCTTGGGAGCTTTGAACAGATGTGAACATCTGTGAAGAATGGTGATTTGGTTGGTAGCCTCTGAGTTCCAAATTGGTTCCAAATACCTCACTAAAGGCTTTTAGGAAAACTAAGGAGCTACAGCTTAAGAAGAAGGGACCCAAACTGGATAAATAATTCTTAATAGAATAGGGAGGAGCTGTTAAAAGACCACATCTCAGAAGAGCAGTGTGTCAAAGCTGAAGATCTTTAGGGCCCTGGGTTTTTTTTTCACATACGACCTGCAAAAATGGAGAGAGCAATGAGATCTAAAAGGTCACTACTGGTGCAAAATTATTCAGGGTAATAGTAACAAAAGCAGACTGAAGAACTGCACAGGATCGTAAAGTCTGAATAACAGGTAGTAAAATGGCAAGATGGGATTCAACTGGTAAACACAGGGAGAACAATTTTAGCATCATATAAACAATGAGAGCCTCTGAGCTAATGAGCAGGATCTTAGGGCTTTGTTAGGCAAGTTCAAAAAACATCAGCTCACCACTTGGCAAAATATCCAAAGTCAAATATTGGGAGCAATTGGAAAAACAAGAGAAATTAATTATGCCACTAAGCAAATCCATGTCAAGTAACTGTAGCTCTGATTCACCTATTGCTAAGAGGAAACAGTATAATTGAAAATGGTTTAGAGAAAGACAAAAGGAATGATCGAAGTTATGGACAACTTCTGATAAAGCAGGCTGTGACTCTTCCAACCTGAAAAAGTTACCACATGCGTGAATTGTGACTGAGGTCTACAAAATCACAACCAGCACAGAGAAGCCAGGCAGGAACTAAGAGCCATTCAAAGCTCCCAAGAGCCAGATCCACAGCAAACAAAAGGACACAGAAGAACATGGACCTACAGAACCCTCTGTAAAATGACAATTGTCATACAAAGTTTTCACACAATATTAACAGAAGCTGGCCAAGTACGTGGAAAGGGGGTTATTACATCCACAAACCATGTGAGGCTGAAAAAGAAGCTTACACATAATATTATTGTATTTTGCAGACTTGTTCTCACAAATTTCACTTAATATCCTAGCCAAGACAAAAGTTAGTAGACAAATTGTCTGAATATTATACATGATGTATGATTTATCAAGACACTACTTAATTACTTTTCAGCAGTATTCTACTTGAAGCATTGCAAAAGCACGAGATGTCAGAGATTTGTGAATGACTTCTTAAAATGAAGTCCATTCAGAAACCCTGTTGTAGGGTCTTGCATATGATCATACTTGCAAGCTTAAGATTGCAAATAATCAGTATACTGAGGGAGATAAAATTATCTTCTCAAAAGTAGAGTTTTGTGCACACTAAGCTGTGTTTTATGTAAAGACGAATTAACTCCAGAATGAAGAACTCTTGATTCTTTTTCCATTACCAGTAAAATATTTCATAATTCAATTGGTATGTTATTAAACTAATGTTTATTTCTGTAGCCTTTATATTGTGGTAATATTTCATGGTTCAAGCTACCTCCACTGTGTTATCCTGAACTCTATACACATTTAACAAAGAGATCCTGCATCACACATGAACTCTGTAGAACTGACACAGGCACAAACACTGTCGTTTCACAAACACAGAAAACTACAATAACTTATCTAATTTCTTCCCTCTGCTTTATGATATTTATACTTCAGGGAAACTGAGCACATGACTCACCACAAAGCAGGTTATCCTCTAAATGGTAAAACAAAATTAGGCCTGGTTTACTAGTGATGTGAATAGGACCCTTAATCTCTAATCAAAATTAAGTTGAAGCACAGCGTTTTCTTTATTGTTATGGCGTCTCCCTGTTATCTAGTTCCTCATTGTCATTAAATATGTAGAACCTTAATCCATGACCTCTATTATTCTATCAGCTTTGGCTGAAACACTCCAATAGGTTTAAAAGCTGCTTCTGCACTAATAGTCTCCTTCAGCCCACAGACATTCACAGGTATATTCATGCCCACAGGCAACATGATCAGATCAACCTCATTCTCTCAAATGAAGCCAAGGTAAGATGTGTTTAGATCTCAATTTAATCCTGTGCACTAATGCAGAAGTTAACATTTTCATATCTGCCAGACACACTTTTCCTGTAAAACAGCAGGGTACAGAAGCAATGACCCACGTAACATTCAGCAGCAATACGCTCTACATTAAACTGGTAAGATTAGTGCACTTGATTTCAACGATGTAGAGACATAATATGATTAAAATCCAGGTGTTCTCCAAACGTTTTCAAAGAAGCTGATGAAGTCCAATAAAAAGCTACTAAAAAAAAAAGGCATTAAAAACACATATTGAAAAATTTCTTAACCTGCAACACACTATTTTCTTTAAAATCAATATTAATTATAACACCAGTCCCTAAAGTACAATGGAAGTAAATAAAGGAATTTGCTTACGTGCAAGTTATAACAAAATGTCAAGTTGCTCTTACCTTGAACTAGATCTTGACTTTACATCTTCCTTTGCTGTCCTTTCACTACCGGCATCTTCATTGTTATCCATTTTTTTCTCACATAGTTGTTTTCTCTTCTCCCACTTCTGCTGATTTGAGATGCTTTCTGCTTCTCCCTGTGAGTCATTTTCTGCTCCTACCTGTGAACCTGAGGAATGTGCCAGGCACTTAGAGGAGATCGGCAGCCTTTGTTCTTCTCTGCCAAAGTCTCTTTCTGCTAACAAAGCAGAAGTTTCAGGTATCAACGTTTCCTGTACAGGGATTGAAGTGTCCGAGTTATCTACATGGTCCATTTCCTTAGACTTTACTAATGTGTATGAAGCATTTACAACACCTCCTGCAGAATGTTTAGTCTTTAAACCCTCAACACTGTCCTCCCTGCTGTCTTCACAGCTGCCACAACACACACAGGAATTAATGAGACAGTTTGTGGCAGCTATACTGAGTTTATGGGATTCATCCTCCTCCTCATTCGCTAATGGATTAGCGGATCCAGGAACACAACTAATAGCTGCTTCTGGAGTGGTTACTGGGGATTCTGAGCTAGAAGGAGATTTAGGATTGAATATCACAGTAGCAGATATTTTCATTCCCCCTGTCCTGTGAGCTATCACTTCTGCCATTTCTGCATCATCAGCATATGCATCCCAGCCATTGAGGTATAACTGTGAGTCCGGACCTTCTAGACAGCTACAAGAATTCTGAACCGAGATGCCAGACACCTGTTTGCTGTCTTCAATATTGTTATTATTGCTCAAGTCACTTTCAGCATCTTTTAAAAGCAAAGTCTCCTCCGTCTGATGGCCGTTCTCATACAGCAGAGCATCTCTATATTGCAGGTTCTGTTTTGAATCGTGGCAAGGGTTATTCACCCAAGCAAAAGTATCACTTACTGAATCCAACCCAGCAAGAGCTTCTCCTGCTCCATCTAAGTCATCCATAAAAAACACTCTGTCCTCATCATCAGTTAAATTGTCAAGATGGTGTCTTGTTGGTGAAGCTTCTATGCTAGAACTATTTCTTAGGCTAGGTCTGTGAGCTGGAGACTGACAGATGCTTGGAGGGGAAAGCAGAGAAGACATTTCATCTCCGACTCTGTGTACCATCCTATTCAGCTGTTCCAGCTCCTGTTCATCATACTGCATAGAACACGCCAGCTCAGCCTCTGTGTTTTCAGCTTTTGCTGAAAGCTCCTTAGCAGGCAAAGTTGCAGTTATGCCCGGTGTAATGACAGAGGGTACTTCAGGATCCGCTCTGACCGGAAAATCCACATCTTGAGAGATGCAGAGGTTACGTTCCAGTGTGTGCAGTTCATCCTCGGTTAATGTCTGAAGTAGATCCCTGAAAATTAAGAAATACACACATCACTTGGCATTTGCAGTCGTAAGAGGCATAGATGTTACAGATTTTTTAAAAGCTTTTACTGTTAGTACAGAAATCCAAAACTCGGTGGCATGGAGTACTTTCAGCTCTGTAACTCAAGGTGTATTTGACATCCGTATTCAGAACACATGTGACTGCTGAATTTGAGATTACTCATGCAAATACAGGGCACCAAGCTATTTACATCCTTGCAATGAAGCCCCAAGATAAATCAAAACACACTCAAAAATGGATGTCTCCCTTTCCCCATCTATATATACTCAAGGTGTTACCCACAATTAGATATATTTTGTCATTTTATTTTTTTAATTCACAAATTTGACTGCGTTACCAATTTGTCATCCTTCATATTAGATGCTGAAAATTATTCTGCAAAAAAATACTGCAGAATTTTCACATCATTATATTGTCAGATAAAGAGAATCCATTAAAAACAGTAATATCACTTATGCAACGCTGATGTCTTGGAAGGTTATTCACTGAAACGCGGATTGGAAGCTGGCTCTCCTGCCTCAAACACCTAACTCTGTCTTTAGGGAGCTAAGCTGCTGTATGACATTAAGAATCAGGTAGGCCTAAAAGCAAATATTTAGGTATTTACTAAACTATGTTTTCTAGATATGGGCAGCATGCTGAATGTTATCAAGTGTACCTAGTATTGTAGTTTAGGACCCCAAACACATAAAAACAAAGTGTTACTTCAGACTGTTATGTTTCAGTGCTTTATAACTTGAAAATAAACCCATAGAAACAGCAGCATGTAGTTTTAGGTCTGAATTTGATTTACAATACACTTCTTAATTAGAAACCACATATAAAAACATCTTCTGTCAGGAACTGCTGTCAAAATTTTCAAAGATCAGCAAGTATATTTTAGCGTAAATGAATGGATGGGAAAAGCAAGACCTCCTGCTTAAACAGAGGCTAGAAGCCCATTATTTCTCATGTGTTTAGAAATCATTGGCTAGCAGGTGATGTAAAGCTACAATAATAATATGCACATGTTAAAAGAATTCCCTTAAAGGAGTAATTTCAGTCTTAACAAGACAACCAATAAAAACCGTAAAGAAATATTCAAAACATCTCACATCTTGATTTCCAGTGAACTGCTTGCATTTTAACTTCTTAACTCAAAGACCAAATATTTTTCCAATTACTATTACTGAAAGATCACATTGCCCAGAAATCCATCACCAGGATATGACTTGATTATCCGCTACCCTACAAGTTTAAAAAAGATAACAGTATAGATAAGCAGGCTTAAGTCGGAATAAGTATAGAATGTACATTTTTATGGTTCTGTACATTCCATACAATTAGCATCTTTTAAATCAAAGCATGATTTTTTTAAAATAGTTATATGACCCTGAAAAAAATTCTAAACCTATAGAAGTAGTACCTTATAAGAACAATTGCACCATCATATTCTTCCCTTTCCACTTGTTTCCACATTCTCTAATGAAGAAGTCAGTATTTCTTTAAAGCATTCCACATGCATTTTCAAGTCCCATGTTTGACATTTTTTCAGTCATATACAAGAAAATAAAATGGGCAATCTTGTTAGACCCACTTACCTAATAAAGCTATAAATCAGTATTGCTATCTGGCACACTAGATCATTTTAAAATACCTTTACATTCTTTTCTTTGGTCTAAGTAGTATGTAATGATACCATCTCATTACTCAGATCTTTTATTTAAATCGTAATCAGTGTCTGTAAGAGAGCAAGAATTTTAATATCATCATAAAAAACTCACAGAATGTTTTCAGTCTTAAGTTCAACATAAAAATAGCTACATTATCATTTATTTTTGAAATAATTATACCAATATTGTCAAAAAAACCAGAATACTATGAACTTTCAGTTCGTCAGTTTTTACAGGAATGCTGTGATGTAGGATTTTATAAGCAGAAATGAGGTAATGTGGGATTTTATAAATAGCTGTGTTTTTAATTAAAAACAACAAATGGAGTTAGCACATGGTGAAGGGTTTAAGCTTGTCCCTCACCTATGCAAAGATACTAAAAACTAAGATATTTCTGGGTCAGGCCAGGGTCCATCAAGTAGATAAGCCTGTCTCTCATAATAGATTCTAAGGAAGAGCATAAGCACAAGGTAAGCAGACATGAACTTGTCTGAGTACATCCTACTGGCTTCTACCAGCCCGTAACTCGGGGATTTCTGAACCAAGGTGGCAGCCTTGTGTTCAATAATCCTCAGTAAATTTCTTTTGCATGGTTGAAAACGTTCATGTCACAAACTGATCAACAGTCGACTGCTTGAACATCAGCTAAGCTTCTCCACACACCACAGTCATACCCTCTTCTCAAAACACGAGACAAGAATTATCAACTTCTACAAATACAGACTATACCAGAAATATTGAAAGGAATTCACTTCACATCCAAGCTCATGAGCATAACTGGTAATGAAACGGGCCCAGGGATAATCTAAGACTGAATCTTCTGACTTTCAGCACTTAGTCTGGAGTTTTATTCAGTCTCCAGAACGTCACATGGCAGCGCCTGGGATTAGTGGATGTCTGGGTGCCCAGAGCTGCTCTACTTCCTTTGTGAAGGCACAGAGAGCTTGACTGCTCAGAACTATCTGATACTTAACCGTGAATGTGTTAAACCTTTAAGGCCTTGAAATGCCTTTTTTGCATATGCATATTTACTCTATGCTTGCTAGCTTCACTGACTTGAATAATGAACTCTTGGTTTCTACCAATAAAAACATGGCAAAATTTAAGAATAATTGCATGCAGTTTTGAGGATACGTAAATAAAGCTTGACTCAAAAAAAAAAATACCCCACACCGAAACCCAATGAAATCAGCTATCAGTCCTTCTGTCTCAAGTGAGTCAGTTCCATGCTGCCATGCAAGAGCTGCTCTTCATAATCAGTTGGATTAGATGTGATAGTCCACCAGCCCTGTTATTTCAGTAGAGAAATAATCCTGCTTCAAATTCAAAGGAAATATGCTCATTTTCCCAATTCAAACACTAGAAATTTTACTATTAACAAATACAGCTTGTTCTAAAAGATTTATTCACTTACTATGTTCACTTCTCTGCATAAAAAAAAAAAAAACAACCCCAAACCCTAGATTCACTGGGCTGTTTTAAATACAAGTTTCCTTGCAAGGTGACAAATCAAGTTATCTTTATGATACACTGTATATTAGATTATACAGGATTCACTACGTGGCATGTTTTAAAATGCCTTTGTAGATACTGAGAATAAAATGACTGTCAACCAGTATATGGAAAGAAATGCTGCATCTCACTACTGAAAGTTTAAAACTAAACACCAGGCATCATTATTAAACCATAAGGTTTAATTAAGCCATAGCTACTTCCACGGTTCATTTCCTTTCTGCTGAAGCATCTGTAACTCATCACGGGATCTATGCAAGTGCTCTGTGTGTATGGAAATAAGAGTTTCTCCCTCTGCTTTCAGCATTCAGAAGCAGCAGGTAAAGAGAGCTTCTGCAATGCATCCTGACAGCCATCATGTGCTTCCTTCTCACAGAGGCTTTAGAAAACACTGAATTTAAAAAAGGCACCTGTTGAGCTTGCACTCGCTGTACCAAAAAGAGTAAAAGCATCACAGGACAGCAATCTAGCCTTGAAAATACAAGGAACATTTTTCTTCCAGTGGCTACAACCACTGGCAGAAAAACAAGGCAAGTTGTTAAGATGCACTCTGCTTGTTACAAGCAGTAGTAGAAATTTACCCTGCCTACTGCAAAAGCAATAAACATATTTTACTCTACTGCCAATATCCAGGGTGCAAAAATTACTTATTCAAAGATCTGAGGCCAGATATCCATTAAAAGACAAATTCAGCTAAAGAGAGGACAGGGCCACAAAACCCAAGGTGCACTGATCTCAACACATTCTCCAAACCTCCTTCATTAACTTTGCTCCTATTCTGACTAGAATCTTAACCTCCGTGTTTTCAGAGAACAGCATCATTGTTATTGCTAGTCTGTGCTTCAGCTCGTGCTCTGAACAGAGCACAAAGAGCTGTCTTTACAGAGCTGCCACCATAAGAACATGATGTAGGTACAGGAATGCAATTTGTATCCTCCTGCTCCTGCAGCGCTGAGTTCAGCACACCGAAGCCCGCAGATCTGACACATCAACGCTAAGAAACCAACACTGATCTATAGCAAATATCACTTGTACTCCTTTACTGCAAGAGTTTAAAATTAACTCAAAGCTTTAGAAACAGTCATATTGGAAAAACTGACCAGTTTTTCCCCAAATCACTGTGCATACCTTAAAAGCATGAGTTTGACAAGCACTCAAACCCCCCTGTTCTTTAATATACTGACAGCAGGTATACTGGATCGGATCTCTCATCATTCATCAGAAAGGTTTCATCGTACTTAAAATGGAATGATACGATACTCTGATTCTGCACTACTTCATCTGCAATCTGCTTGATTCTGCACCACCAATATCCATAGGAACTCTGCCATCAATTGTAATGGTCCAGAAACCAGGATGATGCAAGCAGAGGACTCTGATGAAAGGTCAGAATCAGAGAGTACTGCAAAATTCCAAGTTTGTTAACCTCTGAAAATCTCTGTATAACAGCCTCAAATGTGTACATAGTATAGGCAACATTTTATCACAAGAATGTTCTGTGCCACAGGCATCTAAATTAAATATCTATGCATATATCAGATGATATGCTTTGTATACTTCTTAGGCAGAATCCTTACTACTTTTGCTCAGAATGTCTCCACAATCTCTATTACTCTTGAGGTTGCCAGCCACCAAAAATTTTCCTAGCCACTAGATATTTTTCTCTGCTAGTTTTGATTTAGTTATGTGGATCCACTTAAATACAATGCTTATCATAGTCTTTAACAGGAGGAATGATTTAGGGTAATAAATCTTAAAAATTACCTGTAATCCTACAAAATAATCAGCTATAAATTTGTTGTTATTCCATGAGTTAAAATATTTAGTTGGCTAAAAAGTTTTAGAACTTTATGGAGAAATTTACTGGGATACTGTGCAGTAAGAATGCTGTTCTATATTCTTACAACAGGCACATAACTACAAGATGTAGCTATTTTAACAGAGGACTACTTTAATCTGTTTTCATGCCTTAACTATTGGTGATGGAGACTGGAGAAAGACTCCCAGAATAAATGTTCCCTTTTGCTGGGGATGAGCTCAAATACCTCGTTCCATCTTCTCTTATAGGTTTTTGTGAACATTTTCACCCAGTAGGAATTGTAGCCTGCTGAGTTAAAAAATCCAACTAAACTAGAAATCTTAGGTATTTAAAAAGTAATTTAATTATCCTACATGAACTGCACACTTCGTTTTATCTCATTGTTTTCATTCAATGTATTTTTCTTTCAAGAATATTACTAATGGATATTTTTGAGCCCAGTACTTTCAAATATTCAAGTCCCTTGACGTTTTTTCAGAGACTGCCATCTTAACTTGCATTAAATTTTTGGTCTGATAGATGCTATCTCACCAAGAACACATTTCAAACTTTGCCTGCTAGACAACTAAAATCACATTTCTTAATGCTCACTTGAAAGAATAAATATAAGTGTGGAGAGCGAGAAAGTTGGAGACGCACTGCTGAGCAAGAGGCTTGGCAGGTGTTCTTGTGTTGATGGGAAGGAGTCCTTGAGATCAATAAAACAATGTCCTTGTATGCTGATGTGTGTGTTGTGAAATGTAGCAAACAGATAGCAGTGTACCAAAATAGTCATGTTTTGTTAGCTAGGCGGGATAAACATTTCAATGTAGCCAATTGTATTCCTCACAACAGTGTATGGACATCCACTTGTAACCTATTTGTGAAAAGAGCACAACGCATGATCAAAAGACAGAAACTATATATGCTGGAAAAGTGCAACAATAAACGTCTTCGCTTCAACACTCAGCAGAGTCCATGCCTCATGTGACACATATAAGTCTTAAAGTATATCAGGACCTTTTCAAAACACAAATCTCAAAGTCTTCTATTCAAGTTTGCATTGAAAGTTGTAGTTATTGAACAAACAAGCATTTCCCTACTGTGTTTTCAAGCCACCCATTAAGTTCAGAGTAACAGAAAATTAAATGGATTAAGCAATAAACTGACTTCATTGATTTTCATTTTCTGTTTCGTGAAATGTAAGGAGCAAGCAGAAAGAACAGATTAAAAGAAGTGCATTAGCTTTTAAATATTCTTTTGGCTTTACTCACCCAGTGGAACACTGGTGAAAAATTCTGTGATGGTCATATACAAGGAATAATGTATTTTAATGTTAACTTCATGGGCCTTTTAAGCTTCAGTACCATTAATTTTTTTTTCTCCTCTAGCTAAAGTTTTGCTCCTCAGTTCATGTTCTTCTTTCTAACTTAGTGCTTTATAAAACCTTAATCACTCAAAAAACCCAAACATATTGATATGTGAATTTTACATCTCAGATTTCAATATGAATTCCATTAATGTACCTAAAAATAAAACTTAATCACTTCTAGACAGAAATATGCCAATATCTTCAAGGGACACAAAAGGATGTCATCTGGATATCATAAGAGTTAATTTCAGAAATAGGTTCCTCTCTGAAACATACCTCCTATTTTCCCTCAGGAGGTGCCTCACCTCTAATGTCTGACGGGAGATTAATCTGAATAAACTTATCTATGTGAAAACGATTCATACATCAAACCGTCATCATGACATACAGGGAAGGCAATAAACAGGTGAAAATTAAACACAGGAATGAAAAAGTTCAGCCAAATTATCTCTAGACATTTGCTGGAACACAATCTGCAGTTAGTATATATATTTGAACTTTAAGAAAATAGTAGGGCTTACAGATTTAGAAAATAGCATTTTTTTAACACCCAGAGAAAATACCTTAATGGTGAATATAAATAAAATAATCTCAATTTAAAGATCCTTTGAAGAAAAAGCTTGATTTCTCCAAAGCAATAGATGAGTCTTCAAAAAGACCTCAACTAAGGAAAAAAAAAAAAAAAAAGATTTAATGCCTTTTATACATAAGTTGAGCCAAAACCCAGATCTCCAATGGTTACCAGAACTGAAAGCACTGGGAAAGAGGTATATATAAAATGATCTATCCTGTACAAACAGATCCACAACAGGATAAACTCATAATCATTTCTATTAGATTATGAATGATCCAAGTATTGCATCATAACATACAGAGAAAATGTAATAAGCCAGTTAAACAGAAACATTGATGTTAATTAGAAACAGGATCTCCCTAAATAACCTCAACTTAAGTATTTCAGGTCTCATTCAACCATAAGGAAAATATGAAATAAAATGATATTCAGAAAAGAAAAGAAACTTTCACAAAGATATGAAAAATTTATAAAACTCCCATGAAATTAAAAACTAGATCTAGTTATTTCATGGGTATATCAGGCAGATGAGAGGAAAATGCATTTTATGGTTAACAGTGTCCTGGGACAGAATGGTTAACAGTGTCAGCTGGGATAGAATTTATTTTCTATCTAGAGTAGCTACTGTGTTTAGTATGAGAATAATGCTGATAACACAGATCGGTTTAGTTGTTGCTAAGTAATGCTTGTATTAAGTCAAGGACTTTTTCATTTTCCCATAGAAGTTGAGAGGGAGCACAGATAGGATAAGCTGGCCAAAGGGATGTTCCATACCATAGACATCATGCTCTGTATATAAATGGGGGTTAGCTGGGGTGGGCAGGGATCTGTGATCACTGCTTGGGTGGGCTGGGAAATTGACCATCAGGTGGTAAGAGTCATGTGTTGTATTGATTCCTTTCGTATATTCTTTTACCATTATTATTTTCTCTTTTTTAACTGTTACATTAAACTGTCTTCATCTCAGCCCATTAGATTTTTTCTTTTTCTCCCTCTTCTCTCCATCCCACTGATGTGGGTGAGGGTGGGTCATGGATTGAGCAAATGGCTGTGTGGTACTAGTTGCCGCTGGGGTTAAACCACGACACACAGCAAACAAATACTTTTCTAAGCATTTATGTGTTCTTTTTAGGCCTCTGATTTTTACTTCAGAAGAGAAACACCGACAGCCATCTTATTACTTGCCTTATTTTTCTTAGTAAAGTGTGAAAAGGTCTGAAGAGTTCAGACATATCTTCCGGTTTATGGTCCAAGTTTAATGGTCCCTCGGAGTAGACAACAAGGCCACTGTAATTCAAACACAGGCACAAACACACACAAAAATGAAGATTACATTATATGGAGCAACTACTGAATAAGGAGTCAGAAAAGCAACTCCACATAAACATTAGAATTGTACTGAAGTTACATATTGTTATCTTATTTTTCTTATTTTAAATGCTGTTTAAAGCAACAGGAAGAAGACCCCCTCTGTCCACGCCCCCACAACACAGACATGGGAGAAGAGGCAATGGAAGCTTAAGGGAAGAACAGACATTTATTTCATTCCTGCAGCTGAGCCATTAAAAAAAAAAATATCCCAAGAAACTGATTATCAAATAAGCAGGGGAAACTCTGCTGACTTGGGAGAGACTGTAAATGGCTTTTTCTTTCTCTTTTGCTAAATCACATAAAACCCCATTTTGATAATGCTATGCTTCTAAATCAACTCAGCACTTGTAGACATTTTCCTGGAAAGAGGCTAGCTCATGGTCCTGAAAGCCTCCATGCATGTCACCGTAGATATCTTGATAGTTCCTCCTGACCAAATCACTACATCCAAACCTGTCCGTATGTCATGAATTAAATTAAGTTCACTTTCTTCACCGTATCTGCTGCATCATAGAGCACTGTACCTGAGAGTGGATTCCACCCACAGCAGGCACCACTCTGCTTAAAACTATTTCATCCTCTGCCCACTGCAGAAACAACGCATGTTTCTCAAAGCAAAACAGATCACGCATTCTCACACTGGACTTTACACAGGTTTTATTTTTCCCAGGCCTTTTTCCCCTTCCTGCCCTTGTAGTCAGTGCTCAGTTATCCAAGGCATTTCAAAGGTATGTTTCTTTCCTTACACTCAAATTACATGTTGCTTCAGAGAACTTTCTAGCTTCTCTGTCTCTCAGTCATCCAGAGTAATGGGGACCCTCAGCTGACTAGCAAGACTGTTGATGTCTTTCCCTCACTGGCTATTCAGTAGCAAGCACTTTGTGTGACCACCAAAGGCTGGGACACAGCAGCAAAGCTGATGTCACAAGTCATATAAATCCCACCGAAGTATTGGGGGGAAAGAACAGGGAGGGCACACAGAAAGGATCACTTACATTCTGCTTAATGTCTGGGAAATACTGGTCTTTTCCTTCCATTTATAAACCCAGAGTCTGGCTCATGCCCTGGTAGGAAGTAGTACTGCTGTCTCCCATCAGGCTGGAAGATGGTGTATTGGGTTTGTGTGGAAAGGTTTTGGTAGCAGGGGAACAACAGTGGTGGTTTTGTAAGAAGCTACTAGAAGCTTCCCCTGTGACCAATGGAGGCAATTCCAGACAGACTCATCACTGGCCAAAGCTGAGCCCACCAGCAACAGTGGTAGCACTTCTGGGACAACGTATTTAAGAAGGGGAAAAAAGCCAAACTGAGCAATTGCAGCTGGAGACAAGGGTGATATTATGGAGAGAGCAACAACTCCGCAGACACCCAGGTTAGTGAAGGTGGAAGGGGGGGTGCTCCAGGCACTGAAGCAGAGACTCCCCTACAGCCCATGGCGAAGACCATGGTCAGGCAGGCTGTCCCCCTGTAGCTCATGGAGGTAAACAGTGGATCAGACGTCCACTTGCTGCCAGTGGAGGACCCCACACCAGAGGAGGTGGATGCCCGAAGGAGGCTGTGACCCCATGGAGGACCCATGTTGAAGCAGAATCCTGGTGGTATCTGTGACCCCTGGAAAACACACGCTGGCATAGTCTGTTGCTGAAGGACTGCACCCCAAGGGAGGGACCGATACTGGAACATGTTTATGAAGAACTGTAGTTGTGGGAAGGACTCAACACTGGAGAAGTTCATGGAAGACCACACCCACAAGAGGGACCCCACACCGTAGCAGAGTAAAAGTGTGAAGAGTCCCCGAGGAGGAAGGAGCAGCAGAAACCTTAGACAAAAATTAGTCTGAAAAGTATTGCTTAAAGCTTTGCGATTAGAGGACCGAGGGGATCCCTTGCCCCAGACCCATCCTTCTCATTAAGACACAGAGGAACAGCACAACTTGGATTTCTTCCAGACAAGAGTATATCTGGTTGGTATAGTTATTGCTGTGGAACTTCACACAGCAGTGATTTATTTTTAAATCACTGGATACTTGGGAATAGTTAAACTCTTTTCACTCTGTCCTTCTTCGTAATATGGGATTGACATGGTGCATTTTCCAGAGTCTCCTTGGTTTTCCAGTTAGTTAAGATGTGTTTTACTTCATTGTGTCTTCCAGCAGTTTCAAATTGAGTTCTCACATTCCTGTTGTCTTTTGATAACCAGATTATTACTGTTATTATTTTTAGAATGACAGTTACAGACAATATGCTATTTAACAGGCACAATGGGCCATAGAGATTTCCTGAGGAGAAGCGTATTACACTCAGGGTTTGAGGTTTTTTTATTTCCCTCAATTATACTACTTACATTAGCTAACTTTAAAACATTCACAATGGTAAAATATTAAAAATATGATGGCTTTACTCCAGAGAAACTGTTGTCTTATTAAAATATGAAGACTCATTAGGAAAAATGCATCCTATTTCTTCAAAATTGCAAAAACTGCATGAAGCAAAAGCAATGTTTAATTGTCTTGAATAGTCAATACAGGACACAAATCTACATGTAAGTTATACATGTTAATACTTTCCTTGAAAAAGATTTAAGCCTAACTCAGTAGTCACAATGCAGTTTGTCACAACAATTCCTTTTGAATCTAGAGTCATTGAGAAAAAAACCACAATTCCTATTGAAAATTTCTGGTTTTCAAGACATGTATCCTTAGGTCATATTATTTTTGAGTGATACAAAATATGTGCTTTCAAAAAAAAAAAAAAAATATCTGACAATGTGACATTCCATAGACTGATGTTCTTAGTTTTTTAGTTTCTTTCTGGAGGACGACTGATCAATTGTTCCAGGTTCCTTCCTTCTATATTTTGAGTTCTGCCTTCACTTTTCTTTTTTTTTTTTCCCCCCTCTTGATATTGTACATTAAACTGGTACTGGTTTAAGAGACAAAACATAATCCTTTTCCTTTAATTGTTTGGTTTGTTTTTTGGGTTTTTGTTTGTTTGTTTGTTGTTTTTTTGTTGTTTTTATTTTTAACGGAAGTACAAGCAAACTCAGGTAAAAGAAAATATGTCAAAATTCTGAAAAAAGTTTGAAATCTTCAATAAATATTTCAGTGAGACAGAGCGGAGAGTAGTTAAAAAAATTACTTACCATACAATGGCTAATCTTGGAATTGTAAACATTAAAGCTGGTTCATAGTCATCTATCATATCTTGAGTGAGGTATCCAAGCCTTAAGGCTCTAAGCAGAAGAATAGTTATTTAGTTAGAGATCAAACTCTCAAAGAATACATTTCAATAGGAAAGAATCTGTACAAAAACAGTTCATGAGTTAAATACTAACAATTTGGTTTTGCTTATAAAATCTTTTCCGATCTACAACACTGTGTATATAACTGACTATAGTCACTGCTTTAAAAAAATGAGACAAAAGCAATCTTTGAATACCTAAAGCTTCTATAGCCATCTAAAACCAAAATAATTATGCCCTCTTTCCTTTCTTTTTCCTTCCATGCCAAGCTTGAACTTGTTACTGAAAACTACCTGTGCTTAGAGTTTTTCAACTAAAAGAAACATTTTAAGGTAAGAGGGGAAAGTATTTGGTTTCATTTTCAAATAAAACTTGCTATAATCATTTAAGTCAACCCTCCCTAAACTAACAGATGAAACTGAAAAAAAAAAACCCAAACCCAGTTCTACACAGCAACTATTATTGAATTCTAAGGATTTAATAATTGGGGGTCACTCCACTGTCCTATAATAACGTTTTAAATATCTTAAGTCCCACTTAAACTAAAACCCAATTTCTTCAGGTTTGTCACTTGGCTATGTTTTCCAGTTTTCATCACAACTTCTTACTATTCTCATACATTTCACGATGTCCTCAAATCTCTTTTCTGATTTGTCCATATCAGTGCACAACATAAGTTAAGACTCACAACTGCACACTAGTCCTGCTGAGATCTGACTGGTCCCAAAATGAATGGAAATAACTTTTCCTTATTCCTTGTCAGTACTTGCCTTGTCAATACTGCTGGTGGTGGACAGCAAGCACTGCTTTGTACCAATGGCAGATGGACTCATTGCATGTCCCACTCTCACTCCCTGTTCCTTCCTACAGTCTACTGCCCGGTTATCCAAAACTGCAAATGAGAAACTACCTTTTTCCCCTAATTGGACAAATACGTGTATATGTAGTAGCTCTCCAAGTGACAGAATATAATTCCTCCTACTTGTTGTGACCATTTTGAGTTGTAAAACTGTCTTTCAAAATGCCTGAAAGACCTCTGATCTCAGCGTCATCTACAGATTGTGGTAGCGTGTTCTGTATTCCTTCACTCCTTAATGAAAGTTGCGGTGGTTTGGGCTAGACTGGCCACTGAGACAAACGACAGATGCTCCCTGACCTCCCTCCCTTCAGACCACACAAGACCCAGGGTTCTACTTCACTAGTTTTCCTAATATGACAGTAACTTCAACACTTATTCCAAGTGCATTCCACAGTCAATTGGTCTCTAATAACTCCACCCAGACTACAGTTCAATAGTTTCCTTTAGAGAACAGTGTTGCCCTGCTGAGAGCCTCACTAAGGCCAGGCATTTCACACGCTATTCCCCTCTACTGCTCAACTGTTAGGCTAGTTACTCTGTCACAGGGGAAACAAAAAATTTCTTAACATAGCACATTCCAAACAAATTCCCATTTTTCTTATCACCTTATACTCCTAAAAGAACTTATGAATTGATGGATTGTCTGGGGTTTTTTTAACATCATCTCTTCATACGTATAAAGTCATGGCTCCAGCCCTTTAAGATTTTAAAGGGGCTGTACAAGTTCTTTATGGTAATCACTAGAGGTTTACAGACGATTTGAATAATCTCTCCATGTATTTCTGAATGAAATAAAATTAAGTCTTGATACCTTAAACAGATTTAGCTTATTTAAATGCTTATTCTTCATTTATACATAACTACACATAAAAAGATATTGTTATTGTTGGTTTATTAACTTTTGGGGTTTTTTTTGGTCTAGAAAACAAAAGTGCATAGGCTTGTGCCTGGCAAGCATTCTTAACGCTTTTCAACTTTGTACTTGGATACTTACTAGAAAAGCAAAGTACCTGGTGTTTTATGATGCTTCTTAAAGACTGTAGTTAAAGTATTTCTACAAAAAGCTCAGACTGAAAGTAAACACAGAAATTAAAATTTAGTACTTAACTAAAATGCTTACCTTTCCACAGTTTCACAGAAAAGTACGATTACCTCTTGCTGTACATAATATTCTTTTGGAGACTTCACAGGTACCATGGCCGACACATAACTACAAAGATTATAAAATAACATAATACTATTTGACATTGACAGATTATAAATAAAAACAAACCTAGGACAAATCATCTTAGAACCCAAACCTTACCTGTACCTTTTTGTATTTATTTTGACAGCACTCACCGCAAAAATTGTACAGTGTAAAACTCTATAAGAAATGCAGCTGATTGACTTACTGCAGATTGAGGCAGTGGAACTCAGTACTTTAGAAATATAATTGCACACATTTAGCAGTCAGAACTCCATACTGTGGGGCACAGGAAAGTAGGTCCTAAAAGGATCTTTATTGCTGTATCTTGAAGATAGAATAGTTTACTCTGCATTTCCTTAAGGAAAAAGAAACCCAACTAAGATGCACATTTTCTCTAGAAAAGTTTTACCTTAAATTATATTAGTGAAATTCAACTACCCTGCAGAGAAATATAGGACACTTAAAAGTTGGCCTTGTTTATACAAGGAATTACATGCAGAACCACTAATTCACAAGGTAAGAAACACTGGTGTATGTAAGTGGGTTTCTGTCACCGCGTTACTTAATCAGTCATTTATAGACTACAGGTAACACATGAAGGGAAAAAGTTACTTGCAAAACAATGGCAAAGAAAAACGTGTGTAGAGAGTTGGTATGGACAGGCCAGGAACTGTGCACAGGCACTGTCCACAGTGAAGCTGCTGATTGTCATTGGTGTCCACACTCAAAGCCATGCTTAAAAACATGGTTTTAGCTGATGTTCTCGATTGAAATGTTTTTCTATGTAACAGTATAATGATGGTTTTCTGAATCAGAAAAATTGCTTGAGTAAAATAATACAAAAGAACATGAAGGAAGGATAAAGAGTAATGAGAGACATGACAGTCTATGGATTATTCCCAAGAAAAATTTAAAACAATGTTCAATTCTAAGAACCCTGTTCTGCTGAAGGTAGAAATGGCTTTATTATATTAGATCCATAAATTATCTTGTCTATTATCCTGTCTGTAACTATGCTTAACACCACAAATATCTAACAGACATGCAGGAAACTGGCTTCAACTCGGAAGCACAATGCAAGACTTGGTCAACGTGACCTCTGATGCAATGACTCACTTTTCACACCCCAAAAGGAGTTATGTTTATATTTGTTATATATTTTTCAATCCCAAGCTTTCAAATCAGTGAGTTCCTGCAGTTAATTATGGCTTCTGTAAAAGCACTTCCTTCATCAAATCTCAATTTGCCTACTTCAATTCACTGGGTGCATCTTGCTTTTATCTATAAGCACAAGGGAACAAAACCTCAATCTAGACTATTTTTATCATACTTCCTTTTTTTTTTTTTAAATGTCTCTTACTTGTCCCCTTTCCTCCAACAAAGAAAACATCAAGGGAAGAGATTTACAGCTTCCTTTTGTGTCTTGAAAAACCTCCCTAAAATGCCATATGCCAGTATGCAAATGGAAGATTATAGTTTAGTTGAAGAGAGCACATGTTGATTGCTAAAAAGCTCTTTAATTTTGTTTTCATTATTGTTACACTGGAAGGGAAAAAAAAATCTAACAATACAACAAATTACTGAAGAATTCAAATAATGATAAATAAATTACATACTTTTTCCAGAAAAAGAAAATAGAACAACACAGTCAACTTCCAAAAACAAACAAGCCACACAACAGCTGTAGTAGCCAATGCTCGTAACACATTCGGATCTTTTACCTTAATTCAAATTCAGCAAAAAGGACGTCAAAATGTTTGAGTGACTCTTTCATTTTCTCTGTGTAGAGGTTCAAATCCCTTAGGGCCTGGTCACGAATGATATTTCTAACTTCCTCGAGGCTTCGGGTCAGATCCTTGGCCAATGGCCTCATAGCCATACTTTCAATTTCACGATTCATAATAATTGAACCAGCAGCCAAACACTATGAAATAGATTAACAGAGAAAACATTTTTATGAAGTTACTTTTATCTTTTTAAAAAAAGCACAAGATGGGACATGTAATACCTTGAACAAGAGCAGTACTTAGCCCCAATTTGTTGCAAAGTATTAAACAAGTGAAATATCTAAGACTGATCTGTCGAGTCATAAGCATTCATGTAAAAGGTCAAGTAGCAACTCAGTCAGGGAAACATGAAAACAGTGGAAGGGTCAAGGTTTTTTGGTTGTTTTTTTTTTTTTCCCCCATTCTTTTAATCTCCATTTATGCTAGGTGTCAATCCCTTCTTTCCTGCACTCCCCTGGATAGGAAGCATTTCTGCAGTTCTGCACCACCCAGAGAAGTGGTAGAGTCTCCATCTCTGGAGACATTCAAAACCCATCTGTGCAACCTGCTCTAAGTGGACCTTAGTGCCTACTTTGGCAGGAGGATTGAACAAGATGATCTCTAGAGGTCCCTTCCAACCCCATATCATTCTGTGATTGTGACCTGCAATCTCAGCCCTTGCTTGGCAGCCTGATGCACTGATAGACATTTTAAGGGCGCTCAGGTAAGATCATGTTCTCCTCTTATCAGCCAAAGGAGAACTTGTGCGAAACTATGGATAGGGCAAGTCTTACCTGTTGATAGGTAGTCTTAATCTGAAAACTCAGAGCAGTTGCACTGACGAGGACACATAAGTGTATATTCATAACAGTCCACACAGTCTTCCTTACTACATGAATTAACAGGAGGACAGTGTCTGCAGTAGTATGAGCTGGCATTACTTCATCACTGCATACATTACTTTCTCTGAAACCAACAGGTTTCTTCAGTCTGTTTATGTTACATAAGCTAAAGGGCAGCATTTTTTTTTCCTCCTAGAAGATACTGGCTGTCTCAGTAATTTCCTCAAGCATTTTCCACAATGCAAGGAGAAGTTACTCCACTGACTGGCATTACTCTCATTTGCTCATTGCTGTAATCCTAGCTAGTTAGTCCCTTAGAGTAAGAAAGGGTGAGGGGATTTGCAGACATTCATTATGGATGGTTACAGAAAGAATTACCCCATTTCCTCCTGCATAGCTACCAAGGAAGCATCACTAAAACCAATGTGTCAGACTCTCAGCATTTTAGAACAGAGCATAGAGTCATCTGGACAACAGCAGTGAAGGTCAAACAAAAGTAAAAAAAGGTTGCTGCTGGTTTTGCTGAGGACGGGATTATCAAATTCATTTTGCAAATTCTACACAGGACTTTCATGACTCCGAGGAGCCTACAATTAGCAATTGTCAAAAGACAGTTTTAGAAATGAAAACATGGAGGCATACAGGACCAAACACAATCAGAACTACGGACGGAGAGCATGCACTTCCAAAAGAAAGGAGAAACTGGTAGAGAAATGAATGAATAGCAACAGGAGCCAAAGGGTTGCTTCAAACACAGGAGAGGCAAAGCTGAAAACAACATGCTCTTGTGTGGTGGGATGCCTAGACTACTGGCCCCTCTTACACTCAACAAAATCATGGTGCTTAGTCACCTTCAGGCTAGCAAACCTGAAGACACTAAATTTATCATTAAAGATGCCACAATGATTTTTTTTTTTTTTTAAGCCAACAGACATCAGTACTAATGGATAAGTATCTTACATATTACATTGTTTTCCTGACACTTCAGGCTTCCCTTGGATAAAATAATTAAAGCTTATTCACTCAAAAAAACCTTTGTTCCTACCAGCCGCTGTAGAAGCAGGTCTTTGAGATAATTCAGGTAAGCGAAAAGTGGACTTCAGCGTTTTGCACAGAAACCATTGTATTTTTAGCATACAAATGGAACAAGTGAATTATGTGTAACAGACGTCAGCTCAACAAAACCACGTATGCTTCGTATGAGCATAATACAGCCATTAAAGTAAGAGCATACACTTTGATTTGCTGGAGATAAAAAGTTTATCTTAGTAAAATTCCTTTATGTATCTTTATGTTTCTACAATTTTCATACAAGATGGTCCATCAGAATAAAAAAAAATTTAAAAATATTTATCATATGCTAATTCACAAAAGAATAGTTTTTAAAAGGTGGTCTAATGACAGCAGACAATTATGAAAATTAACCGGTATGCTGTTAGCCCAACCAATACCAAAACTATAGTTAAAGAATCCCCTTCCACTGAACATCTGGAGCAAGTTGTCAAAACCTTTACTGTGCTCTGTAATTATATGTACCATTTTCAGAAAAGTCTCAAGATGTACTTTAAATGTCTGGCTTTATGCCACAGAAAATTGTCCATTAACCCCAAGTAATAGAAATATGAGAGACTTACTTCTGCTCCAAACCAAAGCTGTCCTGCAAGGTTGTCATGGCGTATTTCCTCTGGAAACTTAACACAAAAGTCACGGTTGGCCCGTTCATGTGGAATGCATTCATCCATGATTTGATTTATGATGTTCAAAACATTATCCTGAAGCAAAATATAGGATAGCATGTATACTGTTCCCACAGAAATTCCACAATTTTTTTTTTTAACTTTTAGTAGAACTTAATAGTGAGTCACCAACTAATTAAGATAGAATATGCAGTATTTAACTCTTATGGTCATCATAGACACAGACAAAAAGATAATACTGCATGGAAGAATGGCAAACTTGACTTTTCCCATTTTTCCTAGAAACTGTTTCTCAGATTCACTGCACTTTGACTACATTAGTGGGACTTCTAATGAAGAAGCATGATTTTAAGAGCTCGTTACCTCCAGATATCTGTCTGTAAAATATCAGTAAATAAGCTAGAAGTACAAGTAGATTTCTCTCATTTCCTCTCACCAGCCCCAAAGTGGAGATATGCATTTCATTCTTTCCCAAAAGAACACCTGACTGAGTACCCTGGGGGTGCTGAAAATGTTTAGAAATTGAGTTATATTGGGACCACTGGGGTTGAACAGACTTACACTCGTCCTGGGGATCTAAAGTAGGTACTATCCACACTTGAATGCCCACTGGGCAAGGGCTGGGATATCTGCCTGCCATCTCACCCTCCAGTCATGCAGGAGGATAAGTTAGAGTCTTAATGTTAGTCTTAATAACTGCTCTGATCTATGTCTGCACCAGGACAAAGATCAAAGACCTATAACCAGCTTCTTGATATGCAGTAAATAATCTGTATTCATTTATTTGAAAAGACAATTTTCGCATACCCCTGCTGGGAACTGCATGGAATTTGATTAACATAATAAAGGTAGATTCAGAGCATGAAAAATGCTGAGTGCTTTCTTTAAACATGTTTTGTCTGTCTCATGCTTCTTCAACTATTTACAAAATTCATGTTCTATTTAAAATATTTTTCAAACAAATAAAAAAAATCTGTCTGTATAGAACTGTTTAACAGCCAGAATTACTTTAAGTCTACACTTCAATGTTTTATTTTCCTCCGCATTTACAAAATAATAACAGAAGACAAGAATTTTGAAGGAACCTGGCCCTTCCAGGATGTTCCCAAGTGAGAAAGTCAAAACCTACTTTAGGTACAAAGAATTATTCACATTTTCTGTAATTTCAGTGCAGACTGCTTTAACTGCTTTTGCCACATAATAATCTTACCATCAATGCTGTAATAATAGTTATCTTCATCCCAAATAAAGCATTGGCAATATTTATTACACAATAGTGTAAGGTACTTTGTTTTAACATTACAACATCTTTACATATATGCATTTTTTGCATGTCTGTCATGAGGCAACATGTATCAATAAAGTTGTTTAAAACAAACAAACAAACACCCCATACATTTAAAACACGCTGACACACATAATGTATAACCATCTTCTCTGGAAACAAAACTGAAAACCAAATGCTCTGCAGGTCCTCTGTGATATCACAGACTTTGGCCAACAGATATGAGAAGAGACAAGAAAACAAAGCTATATTCAACAACATATAAAATACTTAGAGATGTATCCCTCACTCTGCTGGGTATAACATACTGCCAGGATGAATGGGGCACCTGGATCCTTAGGAATTCAAAGAGATGCCCATTGCAGAAACTGAGGGAAAACCCAACATCACAATAAACCGTAGTGTAACTACAAGGGGAACTTAAGTTCAAATCCTGGAAGAAGACACATCAGAGCAAAGATGCCCAAACCCTGTTTTGCCACCACCATCCTGAACCATTTACTGACACCATCTCCCCTCTCCAGGATAAAATGGAGACAGTGAAGTAATCACATGAAAATTAATGTAACATTTAAGAGTGACAAAAAACGGAATAATAGCAGGTTTATTATTTTCTTTCCTTCTTTTCACCTCTTAATTCCTAGTATTGAGTATACTTCTCTCATTATTTCAGATAGATCTGGCTGGGGAATCAGAATATTTTGAATATAAGTCCCATAAGAAAATCAACTCCTAGAACACTTAGTTCCTACCCAAAGTTACAGAGCAAAGAACAACAATAAGGATTAAAGTATTTAAATTGTAAAAGGACAGAAGTCACACATGAAGTATTTTAAATCAGTTATTACTGATATATTTTAAATCAGTTATTACTGATCTGTTTTGGGATCAGCTGCTTTGCCTGTAGCTCCCACTTTATCACCAGAGCAATACAGTTTGGCACGTTGGGATGAAAAAGCCTGATTCCTGTTTTCAGAGATCAAAAAAAGTTTGCAAAGATCTTTTAGTGTTGGAGAGGTACAGTGCTAAAAAGTTATCCTACCAGTTAAATTCTAGAAAAGCTGCAGGAAATACCAAGAAATATTAAGGCAGGCAACTCTAAAAAGAATTATATTTGAATCTAATATCAGATTTTAAATAATCCAATTCCATTTTAATTTAGGACATGATATTCCTATTTATTTTACTTGCCACCAAACTTGAATATCGAAAAACCTAATTTTCAATCTCTTTTTTTCTAAAAAGCTACACAGAATAGGATGAGGCCTATGTTGAAAAGCTTTCCTCCCTTTTTTTTTTTTTACTTTAATACATTATTTTTTAAATTTAAGCTTTTTTTTTTCAGCAGCTACAAGACAGATTGAATTCCCCTTTTATAATCACTTACTTATATACTCAAAATTCCTTATATATCAAGGAACAATTTAGGCAGAGGAAAGCAACAGGACCTATAGCTGGTGGCAAGCAGCTGTTCTGTATTTTTGTTCTGTTCTTCTAACTATTATATCTGTAAAAATGTACTAAGATTCTGTCTAACTCATCACAGGAGATTATTATTATAAGCATCATGAAATTTTGTACCTTAATGCACTCATCTCAAATCAAATACTGCAACTGAAGGTAATACTGTATCATATAAAGATAATTAAACTTTTTACAATGCAAGAATAATACTAATTTTTCTGAATATCATCTGTTTGCCACCTAAATGACATTTAATATTCTTCCTCATGTCTTCAATATTCCTACTATCTCCAGATGCTTCTGCTCCAGAGCACCCAAGATCTATCAACACATGTCCATGTATGCCAAATTTACTGAGTCGGTTTAAAAAAAAAGATGTTATTTGTAATTGGTGCAGTACTAGCAAGTTAAACCATAGGCAATCAGAATTTTAACATACACTTCCCAATGGAGATAAATCACAATAGCTCAATCTCTGTACTACAAGTTGTTTGTAAAGAGTTACCTGGCTTCATATAGGCAGCTGATCATTGTGTCAAAAAGTGAAGTGAAAAAGCCAATTAAAAAGATAAGCAACTTTTCCCACATACTCTGTCAGTGATAGTTGATGGTACTTTGCCATTTAATGTATAAATGTTGAAAGAATTCTACAAGTTGAATTGCTTTTGCTGTTTTAAGATGTGCAATAAACCAAATACTCTGATTTTCTACAGGGTTTATTTTATCCTACTACAGAGAAAAAAAAAACAATTCTCCATCACTTCCATTCCCCCTTCTTATGATACCCAGAGCAGAGTAACCTAAATAGGAAATCTGGAATACTTGCTCCCATAATGATTTCAAATCTCAGCTGCTTTGAAACTGGAAGGATGCCAGCCAATTTAGACCAACTATCCAATGCACTGTAAGCAAATTAGTCTTTTCTTTAAAAGAGCTTCAAGAAACATTCAATTTAGTTAATTACAGTATTTCTGCTTTGTAAGCTAAGAACGAATAGGTTCAGATACATGGCAACATTGAGATTTTGCTCTAATTTAAGCAACAGAAATCAATTAGTTGGAATTGAAGTAGTAAATCTTTCACTTGATCCATCTTTCTGCATAAAAAGCCTCTGGATTTTAATGTATCCTTTGGTGGCTTTATCTGTTATCTTTTGGTTATTTGCATACCAGGGTGAGTTTTGTTTCAGCTGCTCTGTTTAGGCTCTTCAGCAGCTGCGGCAGAGATTCTGCTTTGGGATTTACTCCAAGTTCCTCATTTCCTGGAAAACAGAGCTCAGTGTTTCACATAATGGAGAGCACTTATATTTTATTTTGATAGGAAAGATGAGTGGTAGTGAGATAATGTATATAGTCAGCCACAGTAGAGGACAAAAAGTTGGTTTATTTTTGGCCCAGCGGTAATTGACCATATACTCAATAATAAGAGCATAAAACTAATGGCAACTGCCGCATTAGCTTTTTGAATAGGTACAAAAAGTAACTTCATTTTACTTATGCTCTAAAACATATGCTTAGATCAACAAAAGGCAAACCTCCCTACTTTTTTGTACATGTCCTTGATAAAATAGATGTTCCTCTTCCATGCTATTAAATTTGAAATTACTTTCTTGAGGTCTTTTGCAAGATTTCTTCAGAGGAAAATAACTTCCCGTGTCGTTCAGTACCTCTTAAATATCCATTTTTTGAATTATCAGTAAAATCTAGCCCAGGTAACACAGTCTCTGAACATATCACCATGAGCTTAATAGAGGGTATTTTCAACTCTTCATTTAATTATATCCTCACATTTTTAATTTCTTTTTCTGGCTTACTGTTAAGTTGCAGACCTCCTCCAACATCACATTTATGACAAACAAAAGCAACTGATGAGCACTAAGGCCAAATATAAAGGAAGATTTTGTTGTAATTAAAGCAATTAGCTACTAGTCATTTTTTTATTGGTTCCTTTCATTAACGGGAGACATACACTTTGATGTAAGTAACAGGGTTTCAAAGGAAACTCTAAAGTCCTGGCTTTAGAACCCAGCAGGGTCTCTACACATGACGGTTTCATCTATCAGAGATCCAAAGTCTTCAGACAGCAACAAGTTCGCCCTCTTTACTCCAGCCCACCTTGCACAGATCCCAAAGGTTGGGCCTTCAGTCTCTCTTTCATGCCTGATGATCAGCAGTTTGACTGTCTCCCACTGCCAACTTCCAGATGCTCCACTTTCAGAAATTAACTTAGGATTTTGCTGCATATGAACTTTGGACAGCAGATCCTAGTTTAACCCCACGCACTACAGAGCAGTACCAAAATTCATCAGTAATTAAAGGCAACTCTGATCTCTAGCAACTTAAGTGCAGCAACGACCGCTGCAGTTTGTGTTGAACTGCAACATCAAGGCTTCTCTTCCTGAACTCTCTTGCTAGTGTACTCTCGTGAAGGCACTAAACACTTCAAACATCACAGATTTATTAATGGAAATTTCAGTCTTACCTCCTGCATATATTCAAAATTGATTATGCATACACTGAATAACTACATCTCCCCAAGTGGAGCGATTGTTACATATGAAGTGGTGAACACTGGCACGCCAATTTTCAAACAAAAGAGGTCACAGATATTTGAGCATAGCTTCCAATAAAAATAGTTATTTAAAAAAGATGTAGTATTTATTTTTTGACTAAAATGACATTTTTCACTAAGCCAGTGTGCACTCTTTTGACAAATCACATGTAAATTTAACTTATCTGTTCTGAGCACCTCCATCTCTTTAACACAAAGACCTAATCATGGAATTAATTTCTCTTTTCTTACTACCCGCCCAAATATAGCTCTCAGTAAATCAAAGAGGAATCCTCATTCACAGAATGGCTGTTCATAACTAATACCAACTTGAGAGACTACATAAAGTACAGCATTGTTACAGTGCATCATCCTCTCTTAGCAGAAAAGAACACTTTCAGATGTCAAGTCTCAAATGTTCCTGATGCTACCATAAGAAAAAAATAAAAACCCGTTTTACTCATCCACACCAAAAAGCCATTAACTAATACTAGGCATGACTGACTTTACTGAAAATGAAGTATACCCAAACTTGTAACGAAAGACTGTTCTCAATAGAGAGCTTTTCGGTCAGGCTTCCTTTTTATCACTAAGTGTAACAATAATTTTGTCCACAGTGACTCAAAATATTACTAAACAAACATTGTGAATACAGACATGCTCTTACAGCAGTGTATGTATACTTAAGCCTTTTCTATAGAGATTCTAAAAAGTTTGTTTTATATTAAAAGACACTTGAAAATAATCCAGTAACTAATACACTAACATCTCCTTTTACATAGCTTCATAGCAACAGAAGAATAAAAGACACTAGCTTTGAACATGGGTATCTGCTGTGATAAACATAACACGGGCTTTCTCCTCCACCAGTACCAATCAACTACCATTCCACCATGGTGCAGTGATCCCAAAACTGCCCTAAAATGTACTTCAAGGTTTCCCAAGCATGACAGAATTTCAGCCTGGCACAGAACTGGCAGCACCTTCCTCATATCGCACTAAAGCTGCTTCGCAGCTGAGGCAGTTCGAGCAGAACAGCGGTAATGTAATGGTCTTATTGCCACCTTCACTTTCTCTTCCCCTGCTGCAGAGCAAAAGCATCCTACATCCCCAACACATTCACCGTGGCGCTGGTGTGGAGCCAGTGTTTCTCTCTATGGTTCTCTGCTGCAAATTAATTCCCTGACCTAGAGTGCACAGCATTTTCAATCCTCTCTGCTCACAGTCTTAGATAACAGGCAGTTTCTCTGAATGACCTATTTGATCCATATGAGCAAGTGGAAACACATGAAAAAACTTGTTAACATGGGAAACCACAATTTAAGACTAGAATAGGACATGCTATTATGATCCTTTTTTTCCCCAAGAAAAAAATATCTTGCAGTATTAATCACTCCCTGGAATAAACATGAATCCAAAATGCAGTAAAGAAATAAAACTCTTGTTTATAAATAGAGCTGTACTCATGGCCCAACTTATGGTCAAGCATTTTATATTTTCTACTCATCAGGCTAACCATTCCAGTGAAAAATAATGTAACTGATCAAAAGTTTCCCAACAACAACAAAGAAAAGCTATTAAACAGACAAGACTTAAAAAGACATGATTAATTAATTAATTACTAATTAGAAATGTTTAATGCTGCACATTAGTTTTTAAACTAGCTGCATCTTTCCACTGATCACTTAAGAGTTCTGGAGGGAAAAAAGGTAAATTTAAAATCAGGATTTATAGCTTGAGTCCAACAGAAAATAAAAAATATAATTTTTCTGATAGTTATAGGCTGTTTAGCATGTTTAGTACAATTATACTGAGGTTCTTATTCTTCATTCACAGTGCTTTGAAGAACAATAGAAACATATGAAAGTACTGACAAGCATATATGTTTTTAAAAGAACCCTTACGAGGTGCAAACAGGTACCTGACACCAACTGTGTGAGGGTGTCAGGCAGCACAGAGAAGACATCTGTTGGAGCAATGCAACTCAATTCACACAGCTAATCATTACTAGGAGTAATGAAATGACAAATGTTGTAATCCATTACAAAACAACTGAACTGGAGATTAAACTCTATAGAAAAAAACCCACCATCTTACAAGCTCTATTATCACAGATAAACAGTACAGCTGAAATGTGCATTGTCTGAAATTTAAGGTTTATCTTCATATCATCACTTAAAAATAATGCTTTTCTTCTTGATTTCGCTTTCTTTTCTAAACTGGCAATGTCCCCACTTAAATTAAATGGGAAGACACTGTATAGAAGACATAATTTTCTTTTAATAAGATTTGGCTCACTCTCCCATCAGTCAATTGTGCAACCCTTCCGACAGGAATTTCTGGCTTTCCTACATCTGCATCAAGTCCTTTAAATATAGCCCTTATGAGAATTTCTCTAGACCCCAATAGTTCTATTTTAGAAAAAGCCTCATAAAGTGGTACAATTCAGATAACAAGCATGATTCCCACCTCACTGCAGATCAGTGAGTAATGCTCAAGTGTTCCAATAAAACTGAATGGGCTGGAGAAGATCTGCTTTTGGTTCCAACCCCCCCCCCCCCCCCCCCCCCCCGTTAAAAAACATCTTTGTGTACTACAGTTTCTAAACTTCAGGAACACAAAGACATCCTTCAGTCCACTTCTTCCCTCAATCTCAATAATTACCCTGCTGTCTCCTTCACCGACCTTCACTAACACAAGTAATATAATGTCTTCAGGGTTGCAAATTAAGCAGGCTAGAAAGACTTGGCCATTACTTTACCTAAAAGTACTCCTGGCTCAATCCACACTGTTTAACCTTGATATCTATTAACAAAATAACATCAGGAATACATTCTTCCCAATTTCTAACCAATCACTCGGTTTCAGAATCCAGCAAGGAGTTTCTTACAGCTTTAGTCTAACTTGTCTAGAAAATGTTCTTCGATGGACAGCTGCAATCAAACATGAAAACATCACACCTCTGAACTGCCTTAGTGTTCACAGTGATTACGGTACATACTCCCAATTAGCTCTTGTCAAGAATGTTAATGAACACAATTAGTATTTCTTAGGTAACTCACTGCCAATCCACTATGACACTGGAATTGTCCTCCGAGTTATTTAACAGCTCTTCACAGATAACTTCTTCATCAACAGATCCTCATTAATGCTGACTTTTTAAAAAATTGCTTTCTCTTCAGCATGGATACAATCCAGATAAAGCACAGAATAAAAGCGCCTATTTTTTTTTCCTAGAGATTCCTTATTCTCATGACACTTAAACTTATCAGATAATAGGAGACACATTCAGGTAAGTTTCTTTTAGACCTGAAATAGAAAGCTACTTTTCATCAAAGACAGACAGCAAATGGTGTAAGGCCATGTGAGTGTTAGGCAGCAAGGCCAACTTGAAAAGTTAGCCCTTTGTCCCACCTACTTTGCAACTTCTCTTCCCATCTCCAGGCTGTCTCAGCAGCACTCTCTGCTTACTTGTACTGAGGGCACACATGAATGGTTTCAGTGCGCTGATTCACAGTAACCCAGGTCATTTTGCTATTCAAGTTCACAGAATGACTCTGCAAATACACACAGCTGAAGATGTGCTTTCCTAGAGAGATCTGAAGCTGACCAGAGTTTATTTAAAACTGGCTATGAATAAGGTTCTCTACACCCACCCCTCTCTTTCTGCTCCTATCTGCAGGCTGCTCCACCTGTATGTCAGCACTTCATGCCATCCTGCACCCTCATGGACAGTGGATCCATGTGATCATTTGGCTGAGAGGGTGACCCCACCAAAGCCTCCTTTACAACCATGCTTTCAGGTGATCTCACCCACTCTTGTTGCTGTTCCCTCACTACTAGAACAAGAGCCAGGTTCCTGGAACACATGGACTGGTGCTGGAAGGAAGACAAGGCTACCTCTTTTGATGGCAACACAGTCTCAAATCAGTTTAAGTTAACAAGAAGCTGTGCTTTGAGGGGGGGTGCCATCCTGAAGGGTGGCTATAAGGACATGAATAGCATAAACGAGGAATGGAAAAACTTTAAATTGACAGTGCCAAAGGAATTATGCCTAAGGAACTATGTGTGATAACACAGAAATAAGTGTTTGTGCGGATATATTTTTAAAAATAAAATCAAAGCTTATCAATGTTTGCCCGTACTCAACCACATATCCAAGCAATAAAACAAAGAGATTTACTGAAACTAAAATGTTTGTAACATTTCTACCACGTGCCTAAGGATTTGCTTGGACCAAAGACAGGGCAATCCATGCGCACAGCTGAAGTTATCATCAGACTGACCAAAACCACCCACATTTATTTAAATCCACCCCACCCCACCCCGGAAATCACTCTGTGCATTTCCATTACAACAGTCATAAATCCTAGCAGCATTAACCCATGGCACTGGTAGATTACAAGCCTTTACCTGCTAGGTAACAACAGGCCAATATCATATTATACCACGAATGAAGAGTTATATCCAGCAATAGCTCAACTCAAAACTGCAGAGCCTAAACCTTTGGAGATATCTATTCTGTTCAGGCCTAGAATCATTTCTACTATCTGCTTTAAATGAGTGATTTAAGGATGTCCTAAAAAATTTCCATAAATATAATACTGCCTTCCTTGTTGAGGAAGGACCTCAACACTTTATTTTCTCGATTATACAATTCTTGTAGACTCTTATTTGCATTGCAGAATAAGGGAGACAACCACAAATATGTTAATTAGATCTACTGAGAGAACTTCACATTCAAGCTACAGGGTTAAATTATTTTCCAGTCAAATTTGCAAAACCCCTATGAAGGACAATAGTACAAATAATAAACGGGGCTGACACAGAGGCCACAGGTTTATAGGAATGGCTGAAAAATGAGAAATATTTTTTAATCCCAGTTATCAAGCAAGTGGAAAGTAGACATGAGTCTACAAGCCTGGTAGAATTATGCTTTTTTTATTTATGAGACCACATCAGATGTAACCAGAAAAAAAACCCAGGCCTCTCACAACATCACAACAATTCTAAAATAAACAAGTTCTTACATCAATAAGACAGTTTATCTCTGTGCCTTGGTTGCACAAATCAATTCAGCAAGCTTTGCAGCCTAAAGATGATCACTTGTGCTTCTACATGAACTAATACACTGTTGTATTATGAGCACTATATAAGTGGAACAACAACAACTTTAACATGAGGTACAGATACAATGTATTCTCAAGGCAAATCCAAGAATTTCTGTTGTCTACATCATGCAGTTATATCAAGAGCACTACAGTTTTGAAATTAAATTCTGGGCTTTTTCCTGAACTACGGAACAAGGAGCAGTATCAGCATATAAGAAGTTAGCTAAATTTGATTCAAAGCAGAAAGAACAGTGTACATGTGGTAATACTGCTGTTGTCCCTCTCAACACTACTTTTAGAAGTGTTCAAAAAAAAAACCAACACACTACTCTGTTAAAACTAAAAAATCCAGCAGAAGAGAGTAGATGGCATAAACAAAAAGGTAAGCATTCTTAACCAAACACAGAATTTTTGCACAATTCATTTCACACAAGAATTTATATCCCAAAACCTTTAAAACAGGAAACTTTTGTGTGCATGTAGTGCACAAGCACATAGTGATAAACCTACCTTCCTAAGCCTGCTCTCCAATGAACTTTCCTTATCACAAGCTGTTTTCATATTAACCATTTCAAACTTCTTTGAAGCAATACTAACTTGATAATACATGTAAATTCTTTCAAAAATGAATAATTTTCTTTTATGACTGTCTTAAAGTCTGTGTTTTTCCACCAAGAACATTGTGCTGCAATAAGCCAACACAAATTCTTCAAAAGTTTGAAGCAGAAGACAGTCACTGTTATCTTTACACCAAAAAAAGGAACTTGGAGTTATGACTGAACTATTTAAGATGCTTCTTCTCTCTGTCTAATTATAAAGTTACAATGTCTGCACAAATTACCCTAATGGGTAACAGTTTCTTTTCTTCCCATCACCTTAACTCCAGCCATTCTATTAGTAGTTTACTGTAAAATTATACACCAACAGTAACAATAGGGCAGTCTAAAATTCGTCTATCCTCTCAAACTCCAAAATATTCTGTAATCCCTCCTTTTACTAAGTAGAAGGCCTTGTTGCGCCTAGTACGTGATATTCGTAATATATATACATATGTAGGTAAACACCTAAAGACTCCCTTTTGTTTAATGAAAACTTACTTATGGCAACTTGACAAATGAGAAAACAAGGTGCCACAATATTCCACAAAATATTCTTCATAATAACACATTATTCATATTTGAAACACACATATAGATACAGTGTTATAATATTGGTTTTATATCCCTTGAAAATAAATTAAATAGTTAATGATTGGTTCACTATTTCATATAGAAAAAGCCAGCCTTTATTTTAACTTTTAAGTATGCTAAGATCACAACAAAACTTAAATTTCACTGCTAAAATTGTCTTAAAAAATAATTTGCCTTTTTGTCTTTCTTATCATACTTCCCCAGCATTAAAGAGAAATTATATTAAAGAAAGGGGTTTTTTCTTAAGTGAAAAAGCTTCAAACAGAAGACAACAGACTTAATTCCCAAGAATGGAAATATCACCAAATAAATAATTTGCACGTATTGTTAATCTTGATAACATGGTGCTACCACATATATATGGAAGAAAGAAGGGAAACTCCAGCACATTTAAGTCATGAAACTACATAAACAATCCAGTGGATGATACTAGAATTTATCCTACCTTGCAACAGCCAAAAAAAAAAATTAAAAAGGAGAGACATGAGCTGACATGAATCCTCTGATGGCACCGTTGAAGAATGTGGAAGAACTATAAAGCCCCTGATAGACACATCACATGACATTAATACAGAAGCAGATCTGGTATAGTCTCATACTATACAAATGCTGAAAAAAGTCAGTTTTAAAATGACCTGGCTCTACTGTCCTCATTTAGCCTTCAAATGCTCTGGGAATTATACCAGTGTGTCTCAGGTTCACTACATCAATATTCAGCCAAGACACCAACACTACAATTTTTCTTAATATATAAAAAAAAAATTATCTAGGGTGGATAATCATGCATTTAGAAATGAAACATCATTTTATCTTTTTAAATAGAATGTTAGAAGACTTTATAACCTCAGAAATTAAGAGCTTTCTGTAGCCGGGTCCTCCTTCACAAAGAAGAAAACATCATATTTTTTTTTAATTTGAACAAAACTCATGACATCTGGACAAAAAAAAATTATTCTAACTGAAGTACAGATAAAATATTAATCTTGCTCTCCTGTTAGCTCCTCATGTTTTCAATGGATGACTACCTCATCACCCAAAGACAGTGTTTTTCCATAGGAGTTTGCAAGCAATGAATACAGTCATTGTGAGCAGACGGTGCAGCATAACCTCACATTACAGTGCCTTCAATAACAACCTATGGCTTCCCCAGCATGCACTATTTAGTATAATCACATCCCCTTTTTCACTAATAAAAAATTTATTCTATTTTGTATACAAAGATACATTCCCTTTTCATTATTTAGCAACTTGTCAGTCCAGCCTCAGTTTCACCCTTGTGCATAATTGATTGCCTCCTGTGTTGTCATTCCATGCTACACCAACTTTTGTATCTTTTTAAATATATACATTAAAAAAAAAATAATATCAAAAGTCACACTCTGAAGATCTTTTCCATTTCCCTGTACAGAGAAATCCATGCATGTTTTATGACAGAGTTCTCTGCAGCACAGTCATGGTTCTCCTCCCTTTGGGAAACTGTATTAGACATTTTGCAAACCCTGCCAATACTTCAGCATTGTCTGTGGTGGTGGTGTTTTGTGGGTTTTTGTTTTTTTTTTTAATTAAAGAAAAAAAGCAATCTAGAAGTCTACCCACATACATGGCACAAGCTGAGGTGAAAGGCAACTGGACTGGTTTCCCTCTACCAGGGAGAAATTGGTAACTACCTCCTAAAGCAACTCATTATCAAACATTACTGCTTCAATGAGATGCTAACAATTATCAGATGATACTCACTTTTAGACTTGTGTTACCCATCCATCTCCATCTTTATAAAGAAAATTATATTTCTAAACTTCTGAGATCCGCAGAAAGCATACTTCAAAGATTAAGAATTAATTATTATTTTTATATTAAAATTTTGATTCAATAAGGCCAGGTGTAAGATCCTGCACCTGGATCAGGGCAATCCTAAACATGGATACAAGCTGGGCGAGGAAAAGGATTTGGGAGTACCGGTCAATGAAAAACTCAGTATGAGTAGGCAATGTGCGCTCGCAGACCAGAAAGCCAATTGCACTCTGGGCTGCATGAAAACTGCAGCCAACAGGTCAAGGGAGGTGATTCTGCCCCTCTGCTCCACTCTCTTGAGACCCCACCTGGAGTACTGCATCCAGTTATAATATCCTCAGCACAAGAAAGACACGGACCTGCTCATGAAGGTCCACATGTGGGCCACAAAGATGGTCAGAGGGCTGGAGCACCTCTCCTATGAAGAAAGGCTGAGGGAGCTGGGGTTGTTTACTCTCAAGAAGAACAGGCTTTGGGGACACCTTATAGCAGCCTTCCAGAGGGCCTACAGGAAAGATGGGGAGGGACTCTTTATCAGTAAGTGTAGCCATAGGACAAGGGGCAATGGTTTTAAAATGAAGAGAATAGATATAGGTTAAATATTGGGAAGGAATTCTTCACTGGGAGGGTGGTGAGACACTGGAACAGGTTGCCCAGAGAAGTCATGGATGCCCCATCCCTGGAAGTGTTCAAGACCAAGCTGGATGGGGCTTTGAGCAACCTGGTGTAGTGGGAGGTGTCCCTGCCTACAACAGCGTAGGTAGCATGAGGTGATCTTTAACATCCATTCCAACCCAAACTATTTTATGATTTTAGCATGCCACTGTGACAACGGAGGTTTCCCAAATGGACTCCCAGGAGTATTTTACCCTCTTCCATCTAATAAGATGTTTCCCATACCCCATTTTTATCCTCTTCCCACATCCCACAGTAAGGTCCTCCAGCCTGTAGGTTCAAACCACTCTAAAATGCACTCCTTTATGGTAAAGGCAAAACTTTGTTTTCATTGGTATTTGAATCTCAACTCATCTCATGATGCTTTCAGCTGATACACTGAGCTGGAAGAAACGTGGAGGTAAGTCTAGTTGAAATCCAGCATTCCTTATAACATTCACCACATTTGATACTGCTACAGAAACTGAGACAGACAAGCGATAACAACACTACACTGAAATATGCTTCAGCTTTCTCTAAGGGCTCCATTTCCTCAGCAACATTAGCTTACACTGTGATAGATAATGAGGTTCAGATTCATAGGTGTCTGCTTCTCACCCACTATACAGAGGAGTGACTTATGCATTAAGCAGCCCATTAAGGCTACATTTTAAAGCCTAATGTTACAGCAAACTAAAAACGCTGATAGCTGACTTGAAAATGCTGGACTGCCAATTGCAGTAACTCAAGAGGTGTTTCCCAAGCAAGGAAATAGCAGGAAAAGAATGAAGAGCCAGTATAATATGCCACCAGTCAACGCAGTGTCAATCACTCCTACCAGCAAGCCAGAAACAATCATGTTTCACAAATACTACAAATTCCCCATTTTACTACTCTGTGGCACAGTCCAAGAGGCAAGACAGCCAAGGCAAGTCTGTGATTTGCTTCAGGTCAGTGCCCTGACAGGGGCAAATTCCTTTCTAGTGTACTTTAGCAGACTAAATGACACACTGCTGAGATACAATCTGCAGGTCAAGGAATAATTTTGATAAAACCAGGCTGGGAACTGACTCATATGCTATTCTGAAACATCATTACTCTATGCAGAGAAATAATTCTCAGCCTACTGAAACAGCAAGTACTATGATCCTGAAAACACTTTCATGGTGTTAAGCACTTAGACATGGGTTCAGTGTTTACCTAGTAAGTAACAAAATCTCTGGGTTAGAATCTCTGGGTTCTCAATTTTTCTTTTCTCAATTAAGCTCTGTAACATGTAATATTAAATCTAATTCCACTTAACTGGCTGAAAAATTGTTTTAAACCAGTTTATCAGTAAGTAACAAAATATTAATCAACGTGAAACTAACAACGATCAAGGCAAATTAATTTAGAGAATGATCACAAATACAAGTGAATAATTAAACATACACAAAATACTACTTTTTATGAAATTCAATACCATGTGATGTTGGGAGCAGCATAAAAAAGGACACTTTAATATAACCCTAAAATAATAATACCTCAATGAATTATTTGTGCTTTAGTGAAAAAACTTCAGATGAACTAGCACTGCATGTTACTTTAGACGCACACGATGAAAAGATATTTTTCTTAAGAAAAAAGTACTTCCCTTTACTACCACCAATGAAATACAGCAAGCTACAGTATGACCTAGGTAGTACCCACCCTATTTTTCATTTAAGAAAAACTTACATATCATTTCATCATGCCTTTCTGCACAGTTAGACTGATAATTTTAACAGAAACCACTAGAGTAAGAAGTGGTTTATTTTGTTGGATAGGTATTAACCACACAAATCCAAGATACTGTATTAATCTTACGTTCATAGAATATTCTACCACTGACATGCAAACCCTCATTTTGCTTTGGTGACGTCGTTTTTATAACAAACTACCATAACTGGAAAAAAGTGTTAGATTCCATTGATGTGGAAATGAAAAGGGAAGCTTTGAAAACTACAATCTTGACTCTTACTCCTAGATACATACTACTCAGCAGCATGCTATACAGTCAGCTCACAGCATTTGAAATCCAAGATGCAAGATCTTCAGAAGTTTTCCAAAGTTAAGTTACTACAAAAAGGTTGATTTTTATCATCAAATAGTACTAAGGCAAAACAGTATACAACAACATTCAGAGTTGCAGTTCTTTACTAAGGAAGCGTCA
The DNA here is from genome assembly GCA_026546715.1 of Gallinago undulata. Lineage (NCBI taxonomy): Eukaryota > Metazoa > Chordata > Aves > Charadriiformes > Scolopacidae > Gallinago > Gallinago undulata. The sequence goes on from JAOTQQ010000032.1 coordinate 48,757,178, forward strand.
ACTGTCCTGAAGACTGAAGCTGTCTGCATATCCATGGAAACACCAAAATGCACCATACCTTCAAGGTGCCTTGACTAATACTGCCAGTTTTGTTAAGATATAAAACAAAGTATTTCCACTGCAAAGCATTACATCCTTTAAGCAGGGTCCTTCTGTTTTGTCTGGATCTGTTCACATACTACAGTAAACTTGGAGCTCTTTAACAATAGTACCCAAAGTGGAAAACAGACAAAAAATAAAACTTAGCACTGCAGATATAGTTAAGATCCAACAGAATATAACCTCTCTCTAAAAACAATCACAGTTTGTATGTCTCCATGGTCTTTCAGAAAAATCACACTAACTTAAAGACACATCTCTCCTCTAGCTAATAAAGCAATACAAATTTTCAAAATATCATTTGTAAATCAAGAAGATACTATCAATAAATCATCTTAAAACAAGCAACCCAGGAACCATCAGTTATTCTTGAAATCAGATGAAAAGGCAGAATGTCAAGGGATTTTAGAAATCTTTTTCCTTAGAAAACACTAAAAGCTGATAGGAGGACTAGGCCACTGCAAACTTTATGGAAATAAAAATTGGGAATAACCTGGAAACCTTAATAATACAAGGAAAACCAAGGACAAAATGGGAAAATAAAGGCATCGTGCAAAGTTTGCGTGTCTGGTTAATCATTTCTTTGATCACAAGTTCCTCTTCAAAAGTTTTGCTTGAAGAGCCAGAAAGAGCACATTCCTTAAAAACAAAAAGGTCTCCAAATTGTGTGAATGTTGCAGATATCACAGAGATATTGCACAACATACCTGCTATCCTACATTCACATACACAACCTTCCATTACAACCATTTTGACCCCACGCTGTTGGTTGTCTATCTTTCTCAAACTCTACCATATGTTAGGCTGGAACTGATTTTTCCTCTTACCATGCAATATCTGATTAGCTAACACCTATAGTCTGAATCCTTACTAAAATACTGCTGCTTCTCTTGTTTGGCATTAATAAGGCAAATTCTTAAGAGGAAAAAACAAAAAACATTGCTTTTACACAAAATATTATAAAATAATGTAAATCCTAATTAGCAAATCCATTTTTGACATGATATTTGATGGTGATCTCACCTACTCTGCTGAACTTTGAAAATTAGAAGTTGTAAAAATAGCTACATGAAAAAATAAAACCATCTTCATCTTTTCTTTCAGCTATAGCAACAGATTGTTTTAGCAATCTGTTTGACAAATGAAAAGAAGAAATTACCAGGCATCAGAAGGTAATTAAGAGTCACAACGTGGTGAGTCACTATATAACAAGCCAAGCAAACTGACCAAGAAGCTGTCTGCATTTCTTGCATTACTAGAGGTGAAACATTCAGAAAAGCTACTTTCGGAAAAGAACAGCTCCACAGGTCTGCCTATACTGCAAGAAACAAAGCAGAAGGCTGTGCACCTGCAGAGAAACAGGGAATAAGTTGTCATTGCCAGGGCTAAAGAAACAAACAAGGAGATTATGTTGCAGCCATGATATTGTCCATCCATTCTCATAATCAAAAAAATCCTTCCATAAAAAAGATCCTGGAAAGATTGTTATTCTTCATAAATCAAATCACAAAACCATCCAAGTTAGAGAGTTAGACTTCACTGAATTTATCTCCACAGTCTCTGGTTCTTCTCCCTTCCTTCAAGTCTTTCTCAAAGTACAGTCATAGTTTCTTCAAATACTCTCAGAAAATATTTCTTAGGTGAACTCTCTTATACAACAGGACTTTAGATACAGATTCATACTTTTGAAATAGTTTACAGATAAAACCTCTCTTCTGCTTGGTTCCTTAGTAGTTCCACTCTTCTTCAACACTATTCACATGAAGCAGATAACATTCTTTCCAAAAATCAGCAAAGGTACCAGGTGTCTTCACATAGTTTATTTACTAAGGAAAAGCTATCAGATTGATGGTGTATGAAAGCTGAGCACCTACAAGAGACACAGCTACTTTACACTGCCTGAAATTTTGAAATGTTTTGTATTCCAGAATGCCCTGTATGCTTATTTTATAGAAAGGAACCCAAGTCTTTAACATAAGTCCTTATTTATGGAAAAGCATTAACACACTGTTAAAATGAGATGCAGTAGATTTAATTTATGAGTAATATTTTCAAAAAGATACCCTTTACACTAAAGAAAGGCATGTATCTCCCCAAAGGCTAATTTTAGTTCATTTTAAAGGGATTTGACACTAAAAGCTAATTAATACAATAAATAATAATGTAATACATTTAATGTACACAAAAATGTCAATGAAATCAGGAAGGTGCCACAATGATTACCTGACAAGAACGAAACTGGTTGACTAGCAGCGTACATCTCTGTGGGTCTTTTCTTCCATCCAAACTGTCCAGTTCAGCCGCTACTTGATTTAGTTCCTCATCAGCGTAGTAGAATTGAGCAAGGAGCTGTGGGTCTGTTCTCTGCATTGAAGACAGAGACATACATAATGTAACATTATTTTTACAAATAAAAAACCCCACACTGTAGCTAATTATATTTATTGTGAATTTTTACTTTTAAGCTAGAGAAGTAGTGTGGCAGCTTGGAAAAGAATGATCTTGAGACTTCTACACGTACTTAAAAAATTTTTCTAGCTTGAAAAAAAAAAAACCAAAACCTCTCACGGAACAAATTTGGGGCATTACTGTGGTACCATTACCTCCAAAAACCACTCCAGACTTCTTACTACTTGTACTCCAGACTTCTTACTACTTGTGGCATAATTATTCAGCTAAGTTAAATGAATGCAAATTTTGTTTAATAAACAAAAGTACACAGTTCTAAGCAAAACAAGACAAAGTTGCTTTCCAAGTTAAAACAAACACCCCAAAACCTACAAAGCCACGTGATAATTTATCAAGCAATGTGGTAACCTCTGCAACATGATGTACAGTGTTATCTGGTCAGAACCCCCTCTTCAAAGTATCACAGGAATCAAGTCACAGAAGGGAAAAAGTCCTGAGTCTACCAGATGCGTTATGAGGGCCAAATAGATACAAAGATTTCACAAAGCAAATAATATGACTAAACACAGCATTACAGGCAGAAAACTATGCCACAAGTCTTTCAATTGGCAAAGAATGGAATTATCACAATGGATTTTTGGCCACATTAAAACAAAACAGCAATTATAATAAAACAGAAGAATGAAGGAATGTATTATCAAAAATATTGAGAAACATTAGTAATAAACATTTACCCCATAAAGGGGATTAATATTTTTTTTTAATTTTAACATTATTCTAAAGAAGCAGTCAGTAAAACACACACAAGATTTGCAGAGGTTCTGTATAGAATGAAAACACTTGGGTTTAATCACTGTCTAAGAAACATTAAGGCAACACTAACCGCAGACTGGCAATTAGAATTAGTTGTCACTAAATGACAGAAAAAAAACACCTCAGATCACAGAAAACAAATAGCTGCAAAGTATCTGGAACTGATCCTTAATGGACTGAAGAATGAAACAATGCAAAAACACTTTTAGAAGGGCCAGGTTATATATACAATTAGTTAAAATACAGAGTAAGTTGCATGGAAGGAATTTAAGAAGTCTCAAACATCAGGGGAAAAAAAAAATATAGAAAAGAACATCCAGGCAAAGAAAGCTATCATGTAAAAAGCATTGCTTTTATAAACTAAAAAAAATAATAGCAAAAGCATAGAAATTACCAAGAAAGAACCCATTTTAAACTACAACTAATTAAGATGTACAAGATAAGTACGTCAAAGCAAAACGTACCAACAGAAATAAGAGTAGTACAGTGAAGAAATTGATCAATAGCAAAACAGAAAGACAACTTTTAAAGACAACATTACCGAATGCAACAAATGGCAAAAGAGAAAAACACTGAGGATATAATGGGGAAATGTATGTTGCAAACCATAACATTTTCCATCTGAAACACAAAACATTTCCACTACTGTAAAAGGATAGAATGCTGAAGTTCTTAAGGGATGGGCATAGGGATGCAGCGGGATCAGAAGTGCTACTGTCAGCAAACAACGGCTTTAAAGCACTAGATGAAGGTACACTAGAGAGCTGAACCTTGTGCCTCATGTACACCCAGTCCTGCAGCACCCATCCAGAACATACAAGTTGTTTGCAATAACATAAAAAGATCTGCCAAAAGCAACACAGGCTCAGAAGTGGTGAAAGCACAATAAATACCCACCAGGAACACTTAGAAAAAAGCAGTTATTTTTGCTTCATACTTAAAATTTTTTTCCACAGAAGTTACTACAACATATTGCTAACTCCCAATTGTTCTCTCCAGAAGATACACATCCTGCAGAAAAAAAAAATCCTTTCAGGCCTTTATAGTAAAACAGCATTAAATCCTGCACAGCTGCTTAGTCCCTGAAAAGAAACAGAGCATTAACACCTTTTGAAGGGAACAGAATACATCCTGCACACTTGACAGGATCAAGGAGTTAACTACTGCAACTGTTTTACTAAGACTTAAGGAAAAACATCTAGTCTTCTAAGTCATGCTAAATACTACCTCAGTGTTAGGTGCTGGATTGGTCCTCAGTCAGCAACTTAACAACAGTCTTCCACGAAAACAGAGGCACTGACTCCTGTTGTTATATGCCTTATTTGTGCGTGAATATAGCATATTTAAGGCTACCTTTAACATCGCTGTAAGCTGTCATGCTGCACAGCAGCTTCTTACATGACTAGCTCCCACCATCCAAATTCTGAGTCCAGTCAGAAATGAACCATCTTTTCAGGCAGTTTAAGTGTAGTAATGAGTCTTAGAGTTTTTTCTCCTTTAAATGACCACTTTCTACGAAACAAAGCGCCTTTCCAATCATAAGCTTTCAATACTGTCTTTTATTAAACAGTTTCAGTATCCTAGCGTAAGGTGTCAAAAGTTTATAGTCTTGAATAATGCCTTCACTATAGCACTGGTAAAAAGGTGCCCAGGAAGAAGGATAAAGCTTGTGCTACATGGTCAGAGAAAAACCAAAAATGCAAGACAAATTATAATAAGAGGGAGAACCTAAAACTGAACCATTAAATCCTTTTTTTTTTTTCTCTAAATTACTGTATTTATAAAGTAAAGCTTAGTAAAGCAATTCTTTCAGCATTTCCCTTACCCAATTACTTAGATTATTTCTGATTTTTACGTTTTCCTTCAGCATTCACCTACATCCATTAAAACTTTCTAAATGAAGTTGTTAACCAAAGATGCAGGAGCTCACATGTGGAATTGTGGCAAAGCATGTATGCCAATTTATAAGCATCTAAATTGCAGTGCAGGAGCAAAACAAGGCAATTTATTAAGGCTGGTCTCAAGGAAAACAAGTAAGGCCGAGATACTGAGATACTTAGCTCCCATGTGGCTGATCTTTTAAATTGAAGGAACAAAAGTTTTAATTGAGTTCTCTTGGCTGCGTTATGTTTCATGTGGATTAGCAGCGTGATCTTTGATTAATTGTGTCAATCATATGTGGTCCCTGGTAAACTGAAGCTGCATGAAACACTAAATCTCTTAGCAGGAGGTCATTTAAAGCAAATAGCCACAACTTTCTAAATTCAATTTGTTCCAATCAGTAGCAGAAAAGAAGAGATAGCACCATGCTCAATATTAACTTCTGCTGTCAGTATATTCAGTATATGGTACAAATAATTCCACCGAAATTACTTACTACTCTCTGGCAGAATAAGAATTGTTAATTCCCATCCTCAGTTGCTCAAATAAGACTTCATTTCAAAGCACCTAACAGAGAACCTACCACTTACCCTAGGAGTTTGTTTCAGGAATTAATCACATTTACCATCAAATTAATGCATCAAATCTCATTTTGATTTGCTGGACTTCAACTTTTAGATACGGCTCGTTTTGCCTTTTTCCACTAAAGCATCAAGTACTTGCGTTATTTGACCTATTTCTGTATCCACAGTGTAGTACCCCTTGTACCACACCATCACTGTATGTTGCACATATGGTTTGCAGATTTGGGGGTGGTGGGTAGGTTTTTGGTTGGTTGGTTTTGGGAGGGGTTTTTTTTGTGCATGTGGTGTTATTGCGGTGGGTTTTTTTAAATCTGATATAATCCAAACACCCTACCACATGTGAGCTATCCAGGTAGAAGTCTCATTCTGTAAACTCCCTTCTGTCTAACATTCTTTATTCCATATCCAACATTCAAAAGGTTCCAGTTCACCAAATGGTCCAGGTTATTCTGTATAGCTACAATAGAGCATAATTTACCATACCACTAGAGCACATTCTCCACCAATTTTAAATTATCACTTCATACGTGGGCCATAACGTATTATCCCAACTTGTAAGATACACATTGACTATCACTCTAGTCAGTACAAAGATAGGAAGCAGCACATCATCAGTTAGTTATTTCTCTTTCTTTTTTTTTTAAGATTTAGCCATGTCATGTAATACCACATTACTCATCTTTTTTTTATGAAAGATCACTCACTGAGTATTTCTTTTAATGATTTTTACATTTTATTAGGTATCACTCTCCTTAGGTCAGAGATCAAAATCAGAAGTCTACCTGACATACACAAAGTCAATATAAAACTGTCCATGGGAAAAAGTTGTAGTAACTATCGAACTGGTTACACTTGATTTTTGCTTATGAAGTCCTGCCAACGGATAGGATGGGATTAGTTCAGTTTGTTGCCATAATGATTCTAATTTGATTTTTCAAACAGCATTTATACACACTTTAAGAGAATGTTAAAATAAGACTTCTAAAAAGACCTGTTAGCTACACGTTATCAGATAAGTAACAGGTCTATAAGATTTTATCTGGTACCATGTAGTAAGAAAAGATGGCCTTCTCACATCTTGTAAACCAGCTAGTCTATCAAAAACAGAAGTTGTTACTTTAAAAAGTGTCAATTAACTAGGAAAGAAAGAAATTCTAGCACAGACTCCTCAACACAGGACAAAAGCAAACGGTTAGACCAAAAACTGATACTACAAAGAGAAATCAGAGTGCCAAGAGATCAAACTCAAGCCATTCAGTAATTCTGGAATCTAACTATCACCTTGAATACCACATTCCCAGAAATAAGGATTGTTCTAGAGGAGAATTTTCTCCTTTTAAAAACAAAATTGCAAGCATCTTGTGATTTTTAACAGCAGCTTTTAAGTATCAATACTGCTTCTTTTTCCACTAACACATAAAATATGCACCATCTTATAAACATAAGTGACATCAGTCCATAATTTGAACACTAAAGGGAACTTTTCTCCCAGGTTCCAGTAATCATTTGTAAGGAAGTAAAGCTATTTTTCAGGCTTTTTCTTCCACTGACATCGCAATAGGAACAAAGCCCACCACCACCACCACTACAGACTCAGAAAACATCATCATTCCAAATGAGCCAAAGAATAGACGGAAGCAAGGAAATCATACAGATGAGCAAGATCCCAGATACCGATATAATTATCTTCTGATGCCTGACAGTTATCCCCTGCAAAATATTCATCATTTTTGAACTGCTGATCTAAACAAAGGTTTCAGAACAACAGCTAAACCCCAACCCTGCTTAAAATAAAAAGCATGGACCCGAGATGAAAGGCTCCAGATCTCCCTTGTTCACTGGCATTCTTCCAGCAGTAAGCACTTACATTTCTCACACACACGCCGAAACCCCTAACCTGATCCCCATGGAAAGAAATGATATAGAAGAGTATTAATTATATGCATTTTCCCGTGGTAAAACCAGATCACTTTTAGACAAGGGAACAAAGTAAACCTACATCTATCAGGGTAACTCTTCATGTAGTACTTGGTAATGGTAAGAAGTATCTTTTCACCCAAGTACGTATATTTCATTATACTTTGCTGCACCTGTATCCACAATCAATCACAGAACAATATTTGGTGATAAGTCTATGTGTGATAGTTTCAATTGCTGCAGGTGTCTCATGTCACTACTCTTCCTTAACCAGGAAGGTTAACAAACATCAACTGCCTATTCAACAATTCCTCTTCTGATAGAACTGATGCTACAACTCTAATGGATGAAGAGAAAAGTTTTAGATAAAGGCCATGGCATTCACATCAGTGGAACTGTCTTTCATTTATGTAGCTTCCTTGATCCCCCCTTGGGTAAGGAAAAGAGTGATATAAATGTCTCAATTACTAAGGGCCCAGATGTTCTTCGTCTAAATCTGTAGTCTGCTATATTTTCAAGGAATGGGAAGCAGCAGCACATCACATACCCGAAGACAATCAACCCGAAACTTTCCAATCCCTGAAATAAATATTATCTTTAGACAGTGCCAAATACAAACCATTACTGCATGACACAGAAATCAGAAAAGGGACTTTACAAGTGAAAGCACATTCCCTCTGATTTGGGAATTTGGAAAAGTTACAGGTTAAGAACTCGCTCATACTCTGAAGTGTACAGAAAACACCACTTAACATTTTTGGAAAACAACAATTCACGTATGAGGTGAAAACGTGTTCTGTGCACCACAAAGAAGAATTAGGTTTTAAGCGCTTTAAATACAGCCAGCAATTAGGCAATATAGTCTTTTCAAAGCTTACAACTGGTGTTGCATGTAACTAGCGTTAAGGTATCTAAACTTGACTAGGACTTACATAACATTATTAGAAGGAAAAACTGTTTTGTTCAAAAGTAATAGGATTTCGGCGCAAAGTCCCAGGTTTATTCATTGCCAGTGTGAAAAAAAATGGACTTAGAGTGACAGAAGCTTGTCTCAACTGAAAACTGCCTGCACCTATCGCATTAGCACTAGTAGGCTTAATTGGCAGATGACAAGTTCCACAGATTTAAGGTATTTCTTCAGAAAAGGATGCTGCAAGTTGTTATATCACTTCATTTTTCAATTCCTATGTAAGCAAACGTAGTCACATCCTTCCTTTGGACAGGTTCTTAGAATTTTCCATAGATTTCAAAATGCTAACAAGTAACAATAAGAAAAAAAATAATCATTCTCTAAGAGGCAAGTGAGCCACAATTTCTGATAGTTAAATTCAAATGTCACCACTTTTATTAACAAAAATATTTCTTCACATTAAATGAAATAGTAACTCTGCCACTCCCCTAAGCACTTATTTTGAGGGCTTTGTTGTCTGGTTTATTTTTTGTGATTGGATTTTTTTTTCTTTTAATCTACTGACTACCTGAAGTGCTATCAATTAAGGAAAAAGGAAAAAAAAAAAGCACCAGCATTCATATTTTGTAGAACGTAAGTCTTAAACTGGCATTGCACATGCATAAAGGAAAAAAGGACTCCAACGTGAATACAATGACCGACTGGTAATCAGTCATGAGGATTAGTTAAAAAAAAACCAACAGCATTGTAAGAAAAGCTACTGCCTGGTTAAAGCTTTGCCAGCTGCTCTGTTTTTATCTGCAGAATATCATTAGACAAGCAAGAAAGACAGGTGAACAGGTTGTTAACACAGTAAAATGCTAGCAGCACCTTGAGCAGAAAAAAAAAAAAATCAAAAAATAAAATCTGTGAGCTAATGATTTATTAGACAACAAAAATCAGGTGGAGATGCATTTTTGCAATACTCGCATACTCTCCCCAAACACATTTAAGTCCTTTGTTTCCTTTACAGAATCATGGAAAAACGACCCCTCAGAAAGGAAAATCTGGTAGTGGTTACGCTGAACTAGAGTAGCAAATACTTGAGACTGCCAGGCAGCTGGTTTTCACTCATCATGGATTAAGTCACCATACAGAGTTTCTATTTTTGCGTGTTCATAATACTAATCTAGAAAAGCACGTGCTCAAATCCATATTTTCTGGGAGAAGTACATAGGCAGATGCTGTTAAGCTTTCAGACATGCACTCTGCTGAACGCACATGGCCTGCAGCTGAACTGCAGCTTCAAGTTCTACACAAGAAGTTAAGGCTTCAGGAAGATGAAGAGATTTTTGCACTGGGGGAAGTCGACATGGTAAACAGGCATGAGAAGTGATGGAGCAGCCACTTCTTCCATGTGAAAAGCGGGTAACTTGCAATGCTACCTCCCCCTCCAGCCTATGGCAAGCTGTTTTTAATTAACAAGAAATTAATAGCCCCTAAATTAAGTCTGTTTTGCCCATTATAGTAATTGATGAGTAATCTACTTGTCTTTATCTTTGACACACAAGCTTTTTCGTCCTATTTTCTCCCTCTAGCCTCTTGAGCAGGGGAGTGACAGCACAGCTGGGTGGGCACCCAGCAGCCAACCAAGGACAACCCACCCCACTGAACTTGTAAAACATTTACCCAAAGCCTCCTCCTACAGCTAATCTCCCAGAGTTTGACCTTAAGATATTTTTTTCTCAGCTGCTGCAAGAACATCAAGTTTAAAGGACAAATATTGACTTAAACAGCAAATTCAGCTTGTCAGGATACGTGTGGAAATGAACAAATCATTCTTTAAATGCATTTCTGTAGTTAGCTTCAGATTTGCCTACATTTTTATATTTGAAATCAAATATTACACTAAGTATCCTTTCAAATAAAACAGATACTGCAGTGTTTTTAGTACTTTTTTCATGTATCAAAGGAAAAATAGCCAATTCAGCTCCCTGGGCTTGTTGATTGAATATATTCAATTCCAGATCCACAGCCCCCCGTTACACAAAGGAATGGTGTGGTTTTTGGAAATCACACCCAACCATTTTTCCTACAATAATGCAAACCCTCCATCTTACTAGGCTGCATGTCTTCACAACTTTCTGCATTGGAGGAATTTTCCAATCCACTATTATGTTATAACATGTTTAATGGCTGTGTCTAAATATTTATAACAATTCCTAAACACTAAGGCAAACAATGACCTCTTTTTTGACATATCCTCAATGTTAATGTCTTTCTAATTATTAGTTTGTTATATCCTTTCTTCCTTTCAGAATGACTTCTGTTCTAAAGAAAAAGACACACACACAAAAAAACCCAAACCAAAACCCAAAGAAAAACCTCAAAAATCCCACTTTGTGCAATTAAAGGATTGCTTTACAGCCTCTTTCCAGCTCTACCTTGTTTTAGCATGCACGTATTCCAACAGGTTTTTTTTTCCTCCCAGGTGTGTAGTGCCAGTATTGTGCTCATGCTTAGCAGACCTAGCAGAACGCCAATTTTGCCTTGCTGTTCGGTACTGACCTGCTTTGAACAATCTACCATATACAGCATTTTACTTCTGGATTATGAAATAAGTGTCTTAGTGAATCAGGGCATAGAGAAAATTCTAACAAGAGGGAAACCTGACCCAGCAATGAGTTCAAGCCTGCTGACAAGAATTACTCCGTAGTCTCTCAGGTAGCAACAGGCGTAGCACATTCCTCAGGGTCCTTCATCTTGCATCTTGAGCTTTCTGTTCCTCAGCAAACTTGCTTATGATGAGTCTGAGGTGTTCCACATCATATTTTAATAAAAGCACTGTCTTCTATGTGAAGTTGCTCATACACAACCTCATTTGCCTTGTAGAAGGCTTTCAATAAGCTCAGGTTGAACACCTTGGCAGATGTTCAGGATTTAACTACCTTTGAATCACACTACTAGCACCATCAATCATCGCAACAAAAAGATTTCATCAAAACTTTGTTCTAAAATGCATCTGTTTAAGCCTAGTGATGAAAGAATTCGCTCTTATGGCCCTCAGCACAGAAACTTCTTCCAGCTCCTGCCTTCTGACAAGAACTTCAAATGAATGTCTGTGTAAGTAAACCTTTTTATCTTTTTTTCCAGTATTTCACCTAAACCACATAAACAAGTACCTTTCCAAGTGCCACCATCAAACTGGGTTTCCTATTCTGTTTTCCAGATAACAGCAAGCTTCAGTTGATGTTTGTCCTGTGCTCACTGCAGCACCTATCTGTGGAGATAACAACACACTCAAGACACAGTCCTTCAGTTGGAGCATTTAACGTGATCTCTCTTTGCAGAAAGTTCCCACCTCCTTTTATGTAGGAACCTACCTAAAGTTTTATGGAACTTTTATAAAATTCATTGCTTTTAAGGACTTGATACTGAGATTAGTATCCTATTTCCAGGCATGGTTGAACATGGCTTTAAAAATTACCAGAAGATGGGCAAAAAAAGAGGCGAGAAAGGCACCAGACAGTATAAGAGCAGGACCACACAGAATTCTAAACTACACTAAAAACTTCTGAAACATTCCATAAAAAAAAAAAAAATCAAGTACACAAAAAGCATAGATTTTCACGAAGACAGTAAACTAACTGGCTGACAGTGCATGGAAGAAGGCTCGCCCACATCCCTGCTCACACCCCCTGCTGAACTGAATTTTTTTTGCTCAATTAGGCATTCCTGGATCTTTTCAGACAATATCCTCAAGGTCTGTCCTTGGTCTCCTGGTCACGCAGAAAATCTCTCCTGGGAAACAAATTAGTTTGTACAGCTATTCCTGCTTTCTGTGCTAGATCAGCATACAGTTTCAGTTTGACCATTTCTCATCATCATGCATGTTGGATAAGTCTTTAGCTATTTCCTCCCCGACCTCCTACCCCAGTTCCTTTTAAATCAAGACACAGAAGACACAAAAACTAAGCAGAAGTTAAGTATAAACATGAATTATGTATATCTTTTTTTCTGGTATGTTTCCCTAAGATGGTCAGTTGTATATTTATTGAGAGGGAAAACTAAAAAACAAAAACCAACTACCCAAAACCTCTAGTCACTACACATTAGTGATTCACACAATGATTTAAAAAAAAAATAAATCATTTGTTGTCTCTTCTGGTAAGATTAAGTTACTCAGACCTGTTTGCTGTCCATTTAGGTAAATATAAAAATATAAACACAATTAAGGTACTACCTATTTAGTGAAGAGACTGTTCTTTTCCCACATTCCAAAAAAACATCTTTCAGAAAAGCTACAACGCATACAGCCTATTGCCCAGTACTTTTTATTCACCATCAATATCACTTTTACATTATAAACATACATGTTCAGGTTCTCCCCAAATCCATCCAGCAAACTTTTTGATGCCAAATATTTTCTCTTGTATGCAAAATGACAAAAAAAGACAAAGACATTAATTGCAAAACTGCTGTTAAAAGCAAGGAAATGCTTATTGTAATATTTAAAATGCATAGGCAAGAACAGGATTCAAACTTGTTTTCCTTTGTTATATTTGATAATAGTATCAAAAACAGTACTACAGAGACACCAAAAAGGAAAGAAAAATCTCATCTTTGAAAAATGGAGGATGTTCAAGTAATGCAAATTTTTTAACTCATACATGTACAATTAACTTCATTTTCAATGTAGACGACACCTGCACATCTTTATCACGATACAATAGTAACGTTTATCTTCCACCACAGCTAAAATTCCTTCTACCACCATAGTTTTACACCCCAGTGCAACTCCAGAAATCAAGACTAGAGTCCATACCAAAACCAGAGGTAAACTCGTGACTTTTCTCACATGTAATGGAGCAAAGAATAGCAGCACTTCCAAAGCCTTAGGGAAGTACTCCTGCTGGAGCAGCTATAGCTTACATTGCAATGGCATATTGGCTTAAAAAGTTACATTGGTTTTACTATGAATACTGCATTTGAACAGAAGGTTTAGTGTACATTCAGTCTTGGATCAAAGCTATTTATTCCTTTCAATTGAGAAACTGTTTGGCTTTTTTTTTCCTGAAGAAAATAATCATAAAATCAAGGTGTCAAAAAAGGTTTCCGACATTTCCGAAATCAATCAGTAATTTCAAGACTATTCTGAAAATAGATTGTAAGAGCTACATCCAGCCTGACTTACACAGCTGTCTGACCTACAATCGATCACACGATCACATCACTTGCTGAAAACATTTGAATCTGCTCTAAGACAGATAAAAATAATAGTTATCTCCCAGTAGCCATTTTTTCCCTGCTCAAGCGTTTCTGTTTTGTGTAACACATGCAAAGCCAAGGTCAGAACTTGGAAGTTCTTTTGCACTGCAGTCTTTGCTTGGACCAGACGAGTTTCCCTCCAGCCCAATCAATACTTTGTTTTCCATTCACAGGTTAAAAGAAAACTGCTGCAGAAAGACCCCTCCAGACTGCCCATGAGCATGGTCAGACAATTTCCTTCTGGTGAGAGACATCTGTTCAAACCTACTGAACTAAAAAAAACATAAAACCCACACTCTTTTTTGCCCTTAGCTGTTACCTCAGAGACAAGCTTTCTTACAACTGAATTTAGCTGTAGTACCTGAGCCTTTTCAGTTTTGCTCCCTGCAGTAGCAGTTACTGTTGCACCAGATTCGAGGCACAGCTCTGCTTTAATTTTCAATACCCAGCACGGATGAAATGGGAAATCCTACAGACTGAAAATGCCCGCAGAACTTCAGGCACTACCAATGATGATTCAAAAAAAAAAATCTCAAGGCATTAAACATAGACAACAAGCTTTTAATATATATGACCCAAGCAACTGCAGAAAAACAGATAAAGGAGAATCATATTTTGTACTTTTGTGGCAACTTGCAAACACACTCAAAGCAATTAATTGAAAAGTCTTACAGTAAAATGTTTAAGATTATTCCTCCAAGCAGTTAGCTTATCAAATCAGGGAACAGTTGCCTAAAGTACTGAATATTTTACAACTTCTAAAGCTACGTTGCTTTTCTTTATCAAAATTATAGGTGAAATAAAGCATTGTCTTCCAAAGAAAACGTTTTGGAGACTGATAGGGATTTTTTTTTCAACTGCAGATATAGAATGTCAATGTAACAACTCAGATTCTTTTTTGTACCTATTTTCCTTGATACAGTTTTTATATTATTTATAAATATCAGGGATACACATAGAAAATCATTACAAGTGAGGTTAAAATAGAATATATTAAAGGCTCTGTTCAGAAAGATACATTAATTTCAGAGGATGATGTTGTTGTATCCCAAAATTCCACTGTGAGCACAAATACCATTCAAAATCATGACTAACATCCATAATTATAGTATGTGTTAAGAAACAATTTTTATTCATTTAGTTTTTGTTTACTTATTTGAGAGAAAAAACAAGTTCAGAATTTATCAACTGGAGATGACAGGCAGAAAAATATATATTTTGGAAGGGTATCAAATACGTTTATATTCAGCAAAACATAATTATATTTTTGGAATGGACTGACAACATAGCAATGTAAATGAAGCTGGCATTGTATTTCTACTCTCCAAGCAGCAGTGCTACTTGATTGTTCATGTTACCACCTACAACATTCTAAGGACTAGTCACATCCCAATACAACCTAAGATAAAGGAAAGGCCATTAAATACAAGAGAGGGTTTTTGTGTCTGTATAATTGCTGTAAGATGGTACAAGTACTAATTGATTACAACATGACTATTCATTTCGTGGATATGCATTTATACATTTATTCCACATACAGAAAAATCATCTACTAAAAATTATGGTAAAAATTAACTTCCAGAATATGTATGAAAGCCATTTCAGCAAGACCAGTTTGGGACAGGCTCTGCATTTAAACTACACAGGATCCACATGTGAAATATAGTTGTCATTGTTTAGCATGTCAAATGCTTAAGTACTGGGATGAGGAAGGCAACAAAAATATAAAGTACAGGATACAAAAAAGCACAAATATAAGCAGCCAGGCTAAGACAGAAGCTAAACGCAGTCCTAGTGTTAAGAACAGGACAAATATAAGAAATAAAGATGTAATGAAGAGATGGATATATAAGCCCAGCACAGGTCTCACCTCTTTGAAAGCCATCTTCAACTTCCATAGTAAACCTAGCCCTTCTCACAGGCAACTTCTGAGCATCAAATGCCAAAGCTAACTTGTAAAGCTACAACAAATGCAGGCCTCCTAACAAGATACATCCTAGAGTAAATGAAGCAACATGAATTATAAAAATTACATTAACAGCTCTTGTAGATAACTGTCTTCTACAAAGACAATTTTAAGAAAGCTATGCAAGTTATTTTTTTCATAAAGGAAAAAATACATTACCTGTGAAGTGAAACTTGCCAAATCACCAGAAAAGCCTTTACTAACATCTTCATTTCCCAGGAAATAATGCCATTAGATAAAACATGAAAAAAGCGGGAGACTCCTAGAGTTCCTAATGATTATATGTTTCTTACCTCAAAGTTGTTAGCACTTGCAAAGAGCAGAGATGTACGTGAAAACTTGATTTATATACCCCAAATTTCTACCAAGGAGCCCAATCAGACTGTGGTCTGCCACCCCACCATTATTAAGGTGCCATTCATTACTCATGTAGAACACGTGTGGCTCTGTGTTACTGCCTAGCTGGACCTGCACTCAGTATATGGGAGAACTTTCTCTTATACACTTAATTTCCTTCTGGACATATCGTTACATAAAAACCTGTTGTACAGCACTTAGAGCAAGATACACTGCATGAAAAAAAAAATGGAAAAAAAACCCCAGAATTTAAACAAAGAAGGTAAATCTGCCCAGGCCAACACCAAATCAACATTACTACCCGTGTACCATTGTCTGCAACAAATGGGAAAACTCTCCAGGTAAACATCGTTACACAGCTCAGCAATGAATTGCAGCAAAAGATAAAGTGACCGTCCTACAATTCATTTCACATGCTGAAGACTCTATTATGACTTGCAATGGATGATGATACAATTAAGCTTTGCCTTAGTGTACCTCACCACAAGCATCACTCAATACAGGAGACCACAATTTGGAAAGGGACTAGTTCAATCACATCAGCTTCCATAAAAACGTTGGAGCCAGAATATAATCACCATGAAAATTTACTATACAGTAACAGTTTAGCAAAACAGTTGAAACTATATAAGGCTTTTCACTCGTTCTTTGGAACATCACAAAGTCTCTCTCAGGCTGCTAGAAGCCAGATGGAACTAGACTACATGCAGCCACAGCACACAAATTTGTTTGGGCAGACTGGTCTTCCTCACTCACAGAACTATCTCTCTCTGCATGTATGAAGTGCATCTGCCTGGACTGTACCTCCAAAGCCTTCTACGGCACTCTTCCATTTTCAAGCCTTCTTCGCCCTGCCAACACAAAGCATATTGCTGTACACCAAAGAAACCAGGCATTTGTGGTGTAAAGGACTTAAAAAAGTAAAATAACACAGTAATTTGCAATTTAAAAAAAAAAAACAAAGCATAAAATAGTATAGTTCTCTCCAATTTCTGTCACACCATTACATATGGTTTTATCAAGCTTTGTCTTATTCTCTCCAGTTCTCAAAATTACTAGAAAGACTCAAATGAGCAAGCAAACAAGATGAATTGACTCCTGAGGGTCCTGAGGGAGACAGAAACCTAACCAGAGACAGCAGCTTGCACAATCCCATACAGTAAAATATGGTCATAAAGTTACACAGAAAAAAAAAAGCAGTCTTCCAATAAGTACATGTTCTGTACAGGAACTGATAAGTAAGATGTTCTTAGGGAGAGACACATCCTACATGTCAAGCATTACTGACATCCAAAGAATAGCAGGCAGCATACTGTTACAGTTTTAGTATCTATAATTCAGTTGTTGAAAGAACATGGAGTGTCCGTTTCTCTTAAACCAAAAGAAGGCCTGGATTCAGTGTTCTACAAAGCTCTTAGTTCTCAATCGCAGATTATCACAAGTTTATCAACTCAGTCACTAATATTCGTCTACATACTTTGAAGACACATGAATACACATGCTTGGTAGTTAGAAACTAAATCTGTCTGGGACTCCTGACTCAGCTGCTTGTTTATTGCTTCATATTCCCATCTGACTTACTGAGTCCCTCCAAAAGTTTCTAGACCCTTATCCAGTCTAGCCAGAAACACAACCAGACTGGGCTAACACGCTCTGAGGATTTTCTCACCATTCATAAAGTCAGCACAGTTCCTAGCTGGGAAGACAGTCAAAAATATGAGTTTTTATAGACTATTTCTTAGGTTTATCTGTCAGCTTGTGCCAAGTAAAATCTCACTTAGGCATAAACAGCCACAGAACCCCAGGAAGAGAGAGAAAAAAGCTTCACACTAAGCAGTCGAAAGGAAAAATCAAGTTTGGTACAGTCAAATCATGCCACATAGCCCTAGGAACTGAGCATGAAGGATCCAGTCTAGTTTTGAGGTGTCATATCCAAAGACACTGCACTGCCTTCAAGAGAAAAGCTGCCCAGCCCCATGCAAGACCATGATCACAAAGTAAAAAGACCCTGCAAGGGTAAAGTACAGCCAGGAACAAACATATGCAAATATTGCCTTCAAAACTTTTCAGTTCTGTGCAGCGGATGGCTTAACTATACCAAAATACTTCTGAACTACAAGATGCATTCATTCATGGAAGCCCACACTGTTTGATTCCCCCTTTTGTCCTCTAGAACCAGGCTGCTGAAGCAGTCCTCTGCTGAGACGTCAGACTGAAGTGGAAAAGTTGATGGCATACTTCACAGCTCCAAACTACACATGGATTAGCAGCTTTGGTTTATCCCAAAAAAAGCTTACACATGAAAATAGGTAAGGTGTAAAGAACCAAGGTTATTTTCAAGAAAAATCAGTAGTCACTTCCTAAGAAGACAGATGTCCTGATTTGTTGGCAAATGCCATAAACTTGCCCTGATAGCTTTGCACCAAATATAAGTAAGATGCCTATGAATTGAGATCAAAACAATCAAGATCAAAACACTGGCAGGATGATAGTACTCAGAGAAACTGGCAGAAAAACAGAGAAAAAAGAATCTCCTGGAAACTGCATCTACTATTGCAGTGAGGTAAGAATTATGTTCCTTTTTTTCCTAGGGCTGATGGAAAAACATAATATTACAACTCCATTCTGCCTGTAATACAGCTCCATTGAATATACTAAATGCATTCCAAAAAACCTATTCCCAACATACAAGTAAGGATTATCTCATTCAAGACAACACTAATGTTCTTGCATAAAGCCAAAAAAATAATAATAAATGAATAGGCCATGCTTATTACTTGGTTTACTTATGCTTGGTTTCATCAAGAAACCAGCTATTACGATGCAAGTTGCTTTGATTATCACAAAGTCATAAAAGCAAAAACTCATCTAGTCAGTGGACTTTAAGTACTTATAGTAAGTGCAAGTAGTTTCAGTGGTAACATACTGGATGATGCATTCCTTTGAGCATATATGCTGATGGATTTTTTTTCTCAATGCCTTGAAATCACCAAGTCTCCTGGACATCATGGCAAAAGTTATGCTGCAGCAAATTCAGAGGACTGAGAAGGAAGGAGAGATGGATCAGCTCTGTTGAACAGGGAAGAAAGTTTTTTCATACCATCAGGTTTATTCTTTTGTTGGTCCAAAAATTTCTTCCTTAACACCAAAATCCTAGCAGATTCTTATCAGAATGCACATGTCCATAAAAAGCAGAAATATTTTAACATACAGATTTCTGGTCTGATAGCTGCAAAATAATTTTAGAGAATGAGATGACCCTCTAATCCTTACACAGTTCAAATCTGCTTCAGTAGAAGTTCAGATACTAGTATTAGGGCATTTAGACATTGCCGAGGATCTCGACATCTGGTTTCTACACCCACAAAGGGCTGTTATGATTATTTTGGCTCAGTTTAAAATTAAGTTACTGAACCACTGCAACACGATTAAGAAAAAAGTGTTTAAAGTTGGTTTATGTGTAAGAACAGATTAAAACATAGAATTACACATACAGTTCCCCAGTGACCGTTTACTTTATAGAAGGAAGGCTATGCTGCTTAGAGAAACTTTTTGTAAGATGACAGAAAATGAAACATCCCATTTTTATATTGATAGCCATTGCCATTCAGACATCATACTACTGTGCTAAGATAAATATGAACTTGTTTGCATACACACAGAAATTTTACACTGAGTAATAATAAACTACAAAGAAATATCCCAAAAATGCTAATTAGCTTCCACATCTCACATTCCAGAGTGCGCAGTAAAATACTTCTGCCTATAAGGAATAGCTGCATTCATGTTCTTTTAGCATTCTGCAGCATATGGATAAACAGCCAGGCTGAAGGCAGAATATGACAGATTTGGAAATTTATATACAGAAAGGGGAAAAAAAAATCTTTGCTGGTTGCCATTGGAAAAGTTCACATAAAGCACCAAACTGACAGTTCGAACTGGTTGCTGATAATCGACTGATAAAACAGAATGCATCCTTTTACAGAGTTGAAATAAAACCTTTTCCTAACTCTTTGCTTACCTTATTTATCTCACGTAAACGAAATTTTTTTGCAACAGGTACTTTTTCAGTGGCATCTTGAGAGAATGACGAAGAGTCACTGGCATTAGAAACAATTGCCTCAATACATTTAAGGTAGACATGCCAAAAAAGTCTTAATAGCAAAAAAGCAGGCATTCATGGGGCTTACGCAACTCCTCATAATTCTGATCTTCCATCTCTTGGTTATTAGCAAAAAGCCTCATTTCATTTTTGCTTGGCAATAACCTAAGTAATTACAGTTTTCAGAGAACTGCTGTGTCCCTTTCTATAGTTTAATAACCAACCTTAATATTTGTATTCCCAAAGTTTTAAATAGGCTTCATTGTGACCTGGTTATGCTGCAATGCTCCCAAATCATCCTGAGAAACCACCTCTAGCCTCAAGACTTCAAATTCACAGCAACCTTTAAAGAAAAAAAAAAAAAACAACACACACCCAGGAAGGAGAACTCCACACAGAAGGTGAGCAACAAACTTGCTCCATAGACCTGTACATGGCTTTAGCCCCACACTGCTGTCCCTCTCTTGCCTTTCTGTAATACTAGTAGAAGTCCTTATCTACTTTCTCAGCTATTCAGATTCGCTCTTACCTCCTTTTCAGAAACACAACTCTTTTTTTCTGTAGAACATATGAATGTAAGGTATAACAGCATATTTTGAGATCTAATAAGAAGTTTTGTTTTCAGAAGCTGGCTTCTGCTTGTGTGTGTGTAGTCTTCACAACAATTTTTTGTACAGCAACAAGAAATAATTTGGATTTGATTTTTACATCAAGTGGTTACAAGCATGTTATTCTTTCAACACTCAGTGAAGCAGAACAAGCCAAAAAAAAGACATTCTGGCATTAATCACCTCTGTTCTTACTCAAACTTCTCCACAAAACCAGAAACCAAATATAACATTGTATTCCTGTTGCATTTAGCAAATACTTGATGTCAGGTTCAATGATGATTGACAAGACAACAGCATAACCATGCAATTCAGTTCAGGCAGGAAATGGAGAAAACTTTCACTCATAACAGGTTCTCTCTACACTCTCACTACCCACCCGTGATGCATAGCATAAAATTGCAACGAACAGCTGAGAATTATTAGTTAAGAACTCTGCGAACAAATTCAGCCTCTTCTTACTGTTTCACTCAAACGTATAAGTTCACAAAATTTTTAAAGCATTGTAAATGAGTGTGTTCCCATTCCAAATGCTATGGACAAGCTTTGATCCCAATAAAAAGCAGTGACACACAGACAAAACAAGTGTCTATCTAGCCCAGGGTCCCATCTTCAGCTGCGGATCATAGCAGCTACCCAAAGACTACATGGATAGCTGAAAACTACAAGTATTACACCTGCAGGCTAAGCAACTTTCTGAACTAGAGCTGTGTCTAAGACTTTACTTACTCCATTCGTCCTGTTGCTTCCTGAAAATACTGTAAACACTGGGCATCTGCAGCATCCTAGGGGAAAGTGTTCCATGGGTCAGTCATGTGCCGAAGAAAAACCACTAATCTTTGATTTGTTCTAACCATGCTTCATACAATGCCCTTACTTTTTGTACTATGAGAAGAAATGTGAATCTCTTCCCCACTCACCACAGTACTCTCAGAAAAGTATCTATTACATCACTTCTTTCCTGTGTTTCGCCTCAAATCTTAAGAGCTAATAATGAGCTGAACAGATTAGCCTCACCTAGGTGTTCACATTGAGTTTGCCTGTTAGGCATACAGATCTTGAAAATGAAAATGAAATAGACAACCAGTGCCAGAGGGGATGGGAAGAAGGCATAAGCAGCAATGCTTGCTGATGAAGATGCATCTTCCAGGGACTAATGACAGCCAAGAAGGCTCTCTGGCATGCTCAGGTTATCAGTGAGCATCCTTGAGCCTCAAGGTTTGCTCCAGAAGTTTGTCACAAGTATTCTGTAAACGTTTACATACTGAAATATGGGGGGATGGGTCACGGGACAGACACAAGGGGACAACAAACAGGACACTCTGGCAGTTGGCCCTCTCCAGCAAATAATGAAAAAAATTAAGAAAAATTAGAGTGTCTGTTTTAATAACCAATCTTTACCTATTCCTTCTGACACTTAGACAGGTTTTTACTCGCAAACTAAAAATTGGGAAAAAACCTGGAAGAAATCAAGACAACAGATTACAGTATACAAAGCATAGAACCCATTAAGATTTATTTTTTTATCTACATATAAGAAGAACTTCATGACTCAAAGGGCCATTACATACGCCAAGTTTGATTTAAGTCAAAGGCACACAACACACAAACTTTATTTAAGCAGGGACAAGTCTGAGTGCCTTAGAAGAGAAATCATGACCATTCAGCCTATCTTCACTGGAGCCTTCAGAGCAGCCCCAGCCAGACTGTCACCCCGCAGACAGACCTGAGCAAGGCCTACATAAACCACCAGAAACCACCACTGTGAACCTAACACACTGGTTATTTTACCCTTGGAGTTGAGTAGCACTTAAACAATTTATTAGCCATCATACTGAGTGTTTTGCAGTAGCATTTGTTATATGCTTCAAAGCATGAAATAAGAACCATGACTCAGGAAAACACAGTAAGAAGTAGACTTTCACAGTTAATGTGTGGTAATTTAATGCACAATAATCTTGGTCCATGATCGTATATTTGAATTGAAATGGACCTTCAAGACATCTAATATTGTAAGAAATTTGCGTTTTTAGGACAGAAACCAGTGGAACCAAGAATTGCCAACAAACTGCAGAATTGGAACAATCCCTTTTTCCTCACTGTAGGCCAAACCAGAAAAAAAAGCCAACCTGGACTTGTTCTAAGGAATGTGACTATAAAGGAGGAATTGAAAAAAGAAAATACTTCAGGCAAAAAGGCTAAGAGAAGTCTGCATACAGATTTGGAAAATAAGGTTTAAAGGCAGAAGAGGAGCCAGATCTGGAAAGGGAAGTTATAATCCAAAACCAAGCAATACCAAGTAACTCCAGCTACAGTTTTAGGCTGCCGATGTGATACAGATTGTAACCTGAAGCATTGCTAGTCTGCTGACATTTTGCTAGGGAGCCATGATATAAAGAAGCACCAAGCTGAAAACTGTATTGATTAATTAAGACGAGGAAAAAAAGAAAATATAAAGAGAAATGAGGAAGCTCCCAAGGACAGAGCAGAACTTGCATCCTCTTAGTTCTTGCAGCTGAGAATTGTAGCCTCATTTTGTGTTTTCTCTCACTCTGTTTCTTTCCATTTTCTATTCAAATTATTAAACACTGTAGCTCTCAAAAAGCCATTTTACAAACTTTTTCATTACTCAGAAGCTGTGCAAAATAGTATTAAAAAAAAATCAAAGTAAGATGAAAAAGCGGAATAAGTCAACAACTGGATTAAATAAGGAATGGCCTCTCAGATCCTAATTCTATTTTAACTTTTATGTCTTGCAAATAATGAGAAAACTCTCAGCTTTGGGCCTGGCAACACTGCCGACTGCTGTATGAATAACTTTATGTTACCAACATTATGGCTAAATCCCTCTGTGACCATGAAACAGTTCTAGGCCTTCAACAATATCATTACAACCTTTAATTTTAGCCTGCAACTCCATGATTAAGTTGAATAAAACTGTGGTCTACCCTATGACTCACATGAGACATTATCATGAACATTTGTTGTACTGGACCCATAACATGCTCATCTCACACGCGGCAAATTAAGGTAATGTTTCACTCACAGCATTCTCTTATTGCAAAGTATCACAATACAGAAGAACGTTGTGAGAATAAAGCACTTGAAGATACTTGGATAAAAGATATTTTTATTAAAAATTAAATTACTCTCAACTAGTTGGAGGTATTTTGCATCCTTCCCAAACAGAGCTCATAGCCAACACATATTACCACTGCTACAATGCTCCCCACTTTCACGAGCCTGCAGGAACATAATCCAAGTTAATTCCAAAATTCAACCCTGCCTGAAGTTAGAAATCTGAAGCTATTGTGGCTAAGAAAATTCAGCATTCCTATTTGCCTAAGGCTGAGACACACTAAATCTGAAACTTTCAGCCTCACTTAGGTTAGGAATCAATATTATAACACTTCAGTGAGCTTAAGAAGTATTGCTACCATAACTTTTTATAATTTTAAACAATCAATATTTGCTGGAAAAAAATCATGACTAAGCAGTAAGAAAGGTTACTGAGGCATTCAAATAAAATTGTGAACATCTGTTCACCAGTTTTTTATTATCACCTGGTTTTTATTACTTGTGAGACAAGTTAAAAAATCCCAGAAAGCTTTATGAAATAATTTTTCACATATACAGCAATCTTTTTACAAAGCACAAGAGCTATATTTCACATTTTAAAGCCCACTACATCTGAAACTCTATAAATACATTGTAATGGTCTCCATACTGAAAGAAAAATGGGTTTAACAAAGTACTGACATGAAGAATTTATTGTCCAACTATTCATACACATATTACCTTTTGTCCTAAAAAGACTACAACTATGTTTAAAATGAGACTCTTGGTATTACTGAATACGGGGAGGACAATGATAACCATAGAAATAGGAGTTACACACATCAGCTACTGCATAATTTGGGAACATCAAAAGTTAACCCTAACTTGCCTTAATCATCAACAGGTATGTGAAAATAGCAGCTTCAGCAACATGTCCAGTGTAAACGTTACAGGAAACTGGGGGAATGAATGGGGAAGTTGTTCTTCTACACTTTTACTAGAAGTTAAAGCTAGAGCAACAAGGTGACAAAATTATAATACGATACCTCGGGAGCAATGGCTACATATGCCACACCACATTTAATAAACTGCATTGGATACCTGGTTATGAAGCATCCTTCAATAGTAGCTGCATGGTTCAAGCCATAAGTGCTCATCCATGTGTGTTTAACATGGGCAAGCTAGATGCTAGTAAGCAGAAAATCCACCCAAGACAGAAGGCAGTGATTTATATCAGTCAGCTCATAACACTTGACCACATAAAATAGTGGCAATTCTGACCAACTTTACACCATGACTTCCACCCCCCAGCAACTGAACCTGGAAGACATGCACAAACACAAAAGCCTTCAGCTTTTACACAGCCAGGTTCTGGGCAGCCTGTCTGCCTCCCTGCTTTTTTGGTTACCCAAAACAAAAGAACCGCCTGTCTTTTTAATTTCTGTTGACAAGAGAAACATACCCTGACAAAAGCTAAATAAAGCATCCCTCCCAAGTCTTCTAAACGTTGCATACAACAGAGAAAGTGAGTTGGCATGCTGAATACAGAACTGAAAAAAAAACTAACACAACAACCAAACAAACCAAATCAACATAGAAGCGTATTACAATTACATAACATTGCATTTAGAGTCCACAAAAAAAAAAAACCCAACCCACTTCAGGTAAAAATTTGGTAGATCTTGAAAATAACATCATCTTCCTTTTGCTACCTAAATAGGAAAGGCAAGTGCCAAAGTTACAGCAAGTATTTTAAAACAGGTAAAAGTTTGAAATTGTTATCATTTCACAGAATCTTAGAATAGGTTGGGTTGGAAGGGACCTTTAAAGGACATCTTGTCCAACCCCTCTGCCCTGGATAGGGGCATCTTTCACCAGATCAGATTGCTCAGCAGATTTCCCTATTTAAAGCATTAAATTCTATCCTGGCCTTGACTGGGGTGCTCGTGCTTTTTCAAGAGCATATTATTGCTGCCTGTAGTTACATACGATATTTACTGAGATTTTCAGAAATGCCACCAGACATAAAAAACATCACCCTAGGAACAAAATGGAAATTCAATTATCTGCAACTTTTCCCAGATACATTATTTTTCACAAGCAATAACCTGGAATTATGCTCAATTTTAAGATGCACCCTCCAAAGTAAAAATCCATTTAAAAAAATTATTATACATTTGTACAATTTCAATTATCTATAAACATACAACTCACTTTCTAAAATGTCTGGCAGATACAAAACAGACAAGTAATATAAGGGGCCTGGTTCATTTGGGAAGTTCCTTCCATCTTCAGCTAAAAAAAAAATAAAGAAAAGATGAGTTAGGCTCCAAACACAGAGTTCTGCTGAGAGTCTAATGCAGGCCCTCTAGCAGCGAGATTATGTGATTATTTCTGGATGCCGCAGTCATGTGGCTGCACAGCAAAGCTTTTGTCAGAAACACGACACAATCCCATTGCACTCAAACCGCCGGCAGCAACTCGCAGCTTTGCATTTTCGTAAAACACACCCACAGTGACGGTAAAGAAAGGGCAGCTTTTCAGTGCTAGGGTCTCAACCAGTCAAAGAGTTTCTATTTCTTGATGCATAAATCTAAAGGCTCATTTCCCCCTGATTGTTACCGTGCATCACTTCATGTGCATGTTCATCATGGTCCCATTAAATCAGCGTGTTAATATCCACCACCCTCAAACCACCCCCCGCTTAAGGAAGCCTGGCTGAAGACTGCAGAAAAAGGAATTTTAAGTTTTTGGTGGTGTTTACTCTCACAACATCTTTCCTTTAGGTACAAATAGAATTTATAATAGCCAAGCTACACAATACTATATAGCAACTATATAGCAAAGGATGTATAGTATGTGATTATCTACCCCATACTGCATCTATTTGGATACTGTATTATTCCATGTTATCCCTTATGTTTTTCAAATATCTCTCATTGTTCTTTTCAGAAAAAGATCAGACTTCCTAAACATATTTCACTATTTCACCAGCTTCCTTGTTCAACTTTAACTACTTCTCCCTCTCAAACTGCCTTAAAAACTCAGATTATTTATGGACTCAAGCACTACATGAATTTATAAACAAGGAAATAGTTAAAGCATGTACAGAATACCGACCACTAGGTATACAATTGAAAACTTGTATAAAAACTGACTACAAAATTAAGTATGTTTGAAGCTAAACAACAAAATATATTCATGACAGAAGCAGCTATGGAAATTCATTATATGGCTCCTTTCACATGACTCATCAGTTGCTTTCTTTCCCCTATAAATACTATGTACTCACTGCTGGGCACATGAGAGTACTAGAAAATACTTGATCTAATTACCTGATCTCAGGATAATTGGCATTTGGCCATAAAAATCAAATCCTTCAATTTGGTAACTTGCATGGTGTATTTTTTTTCCTTTCTGAAAGCTCATAGAGGCAATACTAAGCAAATAAAACCAATTCCCATCTAACCAAGTTTAGCAAAATGCTATTAAAACCAACCTTCATATTTAAGTCATAGAAACCTACAGTCCCATAGGACTATTCCAGAACACATGGAAAAGAATCTTTAATGAAGAAACTCCTGTTCCCAGATACAAGTCCACTCATTTAACAGCCGCAGGCATGGGTTTTCCTGCGTCTATGAGCACACTTTATTATTTGCTGGGACACTTAAAGCAATCAAATAGCATAGTTCAACCACCAGACTCCACAGCCCTCCTAGAATAAAGCTGCTAAATTGCATCTCTAAGTGGCATCGTAACACCTGCCAGTAGGGCTTTTGGCTGGAAGTGAAGTCAGAGTCAAAAATTATTTACAGTCATTCTCACACTGAGTTTACACTTCAGCCTTTCCTAATTCCTGTAACAGAAGTCCAAATACATTGGCCCGAAAAAAATGTTCTTTGCCCTGTTTCTGTTAGCCAGACTAAAGGCCATAAGCTGTACCAGCACAGCTCTTGTTCTGAAACCCTCCCCATACTCTTCAGAATTTTTTTCTGGTGTTTGTTACAACAGCAGGGTATGTGATGTCATCCCATCTCAGCCATCATCCCCAGGACATCAAGGCTTTGCTGGTGTACCTGGCTGAACCCCACATATGTCTGCATGCGGAAGCTCAGAATAGCCTACAGGGCCTGAGGCAGAGTTTAACTCACACTCAACTACAGCTGAACGCATGAGCAGCAATTCACTTTTTTTTTTTTTGCCTTGGGAACACACTAAATGAGCCAAGCTGTAAGGAGCTGTAAGGAAAAAAGAGAGAGCATCTGTGTAATAAAAGCTTGAACAATAATATTTTGAACTTTTGGTATCTACATGTTTCCATTCAAAGAAAATTCAGAGCTACCAAATTTAGGAAACTAACAGCACACAATGATTAAGCATCCTGCTCATGGTAAAACAACACAATTACTGGGTACAACAGGGGAATACTGACAGCTCACAATGCACCTGAAGCTTTTGGGAGTTGTGTTAAACAAGGGTGGATAAGAGAAAATCCAGTTCCAACTCTCCAACTGGACAGCCAAGACCAGTGCCTTCTTGTATCTTTGCACAATATCCATAAAATCATTCTATAATTAGAAATTAGCCACCATTATATAATTAGAAATTCAGCTGTATGGCACAGATACACACCACCTTTTAAAATCTTTAAAGTTACAATTATGCCACAAAAAGAATCTTACTAATTTGATCTCTTTACAATAAAAATTTAAGAAAAATTTAAGAAGTTTACAGAAATACTGTTTTCCCATTAAGCTGATATAATACTTCTGAAAGGAGGAGAAAAAAGTAGGTTGGAGCGAAAGCAGACTGCTGCATTTTGAGAACAGTGGCCATGTGCATAGATGCATCATTAAATGTAGAGGTTCCTTTACCACTTTTTAAGACAAAATTGTTTTAAGTCTGGAAAGTTTCAGACACTTTGCAACTGATTCCCACATTATCTTAATTCTTACATCTTCTATAATTTTTCTTCCACTGTAATCATGTAAGCAAACTAAACATTTTTTTGTATCAGTTCATGACCCTTGCTGTTAGTTCCTCCTTAAGGTGTCAAACAGGGTTTAGGTATTTGCTGTGCATTTCAAAGGCTTTCAATCCAAACCTGCCAACATGACATTTCTCAAAACTAGTTCTGAACTGAAATAGAAATACAAAGATACAAGTCTCTCAGGCAGATCAACATACAGTCTCAAGCAGAACCCTTTGAGACAGGGAGAACTAATGCTGACTGATGGCATAAATAACATTTTGAAAGAGGAAGATCAAGAGCAGGTGAGAAAATCTTCCCAATTAACAGTAAAGATTTAAATCCTGTGTTAGGATCCTATTAGGATGGGTAGAACAGTCGAAGTCTGAACAAAAGTGTCACAAGATTCATTTGGGACTATGTTTAAGTAT
Source organism: Gallinago undulata (assembly GCA_026546715.1). Lineage (NCBI taxonomy): Eukaryota > Metazoa > Chordata > Aves > Charadriiformes > Scolopacidae > Gallinago > Gallinago undulata. The sequence goes on from JAOTQQ010000032.1 coordinate 48,786,531, forward strand.
CGCCTGTAACTGCGTCATCTAATCGGAATTTTTTCTTGGCTTTATGAGTTAATTGTCACTAAAATTTCCAGTTCATCATTCACATTCACAAAACACTGTATTTTGAACACTGCACTCGATAGGGGATATTTTGTTGCAGCTGGCTATTAATGTTATACCCAGATGCTCTCACTACACACACCTTTAAAAATAAAAAACTAAAGCGCTAATAAACCTGACAGAGTACAGATTGCCAAGTGACTTTTTCATCAGCATGTAGAAGATATTGACTGTAAACAGCAGAAACACATGCAAAATATTTATGCTATTGTTTAGCTGTTATGGACTCATTTGATGAGCAGATATGTTCACTGTAACTCTCAGCCCTCCCCATGGCTAATAAGAGCCTTTGTAACTGCCCTGTTTGCCAATCATTATCAGGCTGTCTAAAACTAAATCAATAAAGAAAATGTTCTGCATACTTCCCTTTCTAGCTTTCAATAATTTGTCTTGACTCTGCTTCTGTCAGATTAATTCAGCTATTTAATTCCTGGACTTTGTGACTATAGAATTGCATTTATGTCTTGTAAATATGCAATTTTAACTTCACTTAGTGTACATCTCTAATTATGCTGATATGTAGCAATATGGTACCATAACTCCCTCAAGTAAAAACTGATGAAGCTGCATCTGGTTCATTATAAAGGGAACTTGAACAAAGCACTGAAATGCATCAAGTATCCTATTTATCTCAGGAGGCATTAACACACTGAGTGATGAAGATGATCTGCACTCTGAATTAAACATTTATGTGACAGTCGGGTAATTTTATTTAATGTTGAACCTGCTAACCAACTTGAACTTTTAATTTTTCCCATGCTCAAGGAGTAGCCTTGATACATCTTTGTTTGTAGTTTAATGCATCTGCTTACTTATGCAGAAAAACAGTTCCGCAGTCAGATTATATCAATTTGCTCCCAAAGAGTCTGTAATTAATAATAATATCCTCCACTGACAAATTAATACAGAATTCTTTCATTCTGTAACTCTCACTCTGTAAATAAATGTTACATAGACACAATATTCCAAAGACAGAAATTTCCAAATCCTACAACATAGTCTTTCCAATAGTTTATCCATTCAGCTGAGCTCAAGAACAGCTTGAAAGTCAGAGTGACATAAGCTCATTACACAAACCCTTTCCAAAAAGCAACAGCAGATACCACTAGCATCAGCAGCCTATTTTTCACAGTTGCTCTAAAAAAACCCACAGCCTCACTTTGGTTTTTTTCCCCCCAAAAAAACGTCCTGAACTTAGTTTAAAACCTTGCTTTGCACTTGCACCAGCACCAGCCTGATCAGTACTAGGGCTGGAGAGCACAGAACAAGAAGTCACACATGCCGATTTCTATCACCAGCATCCTAAACAGCTAAATAAACCCCTTAAAGATGCTTAAGCATCCTTTATCTTGCAACACTCTTGGTAAATCCTTCCAAGTGGCAAACTAGGTCCTTTTACTTCACAGAACAGGTATAGCCTGTTTCTTATTCATCCTCCATTGGCAATGGCTTTTTGAGCCTATCCAGTATCAGCTGTCCCATGAAAGCGTCTGCAGGGGGTTGAACCCAGCCAGCAGCCAAACATGCACTCTGCCTTACACCCACTCCTCTCTCCCAGGGGATGGGGTGAAAAATAGAAGGACGGCAAAGAGACCCAAGAATTAAGATAATACTTGAGTAATAATCACAGAATAACAGGGTGTTGGAAGGAGCAAAATGGAATTCATTTCACTGCTCCCCATCAGCAGGCAGATGTCCAGTTGCTTCCCAGGAAGTGGGGCCTCAGCACGGGTCATGCTTGAGAACAAGTGCCATAACCACAAACACCCCCCTCCTTTCCCTGAACTGTCGCTGCTGAGCACAATGTCATACAGCACAGATTATCCCTTAGGTCAGTTGTCTCTGCTGTGTCCCCCCCCAATCCGTTGCCCATCCCCAGCCCACTAATGTTTTTCCCTGCATTACCAGCACTGTTTTAGCCACCAGTGCAAAGCACAGCACCATACAGGCTGCTCTCTGCAGGAAGTTAAAATTGTAACTCCATGACAGCTAGACCTAGTACAGAGTTATTACAAAATATCTGAGGTTTTAAATATCAACGTAAGACCAGTTTCTTCAGTTCCAGAACCCTGACTACGAAATTACTTTCCATCATTATCCTGAAAAACAGGAGAGGGAGATGAGGACCTTTAAAATGGTTTCCTCATCTTTAGACAGACATTTTCAGATTTTTTTTAACATGTTAGTTGTGCATGACTACCTTAGCTAAAAGTCAGTTACAGTTTCTTAAAGTCTCTTCATGTCCTGCCTACCAGAGGCCAGAGGCCACCAAATGGCAGAGGCAGGGTCAAGAATAAAAGCAGGCTCACAGGAATAGCACGTGATTTCCCATGTGTGTATTTTGTTTTGTTGGATTTATTTGGTTAGTTTAAAAAAAACAACACAACAATGAACTATAAAGGAAATTCATCAAGAGATAATTAAGCTTTACTGGGCAGAAAGCAAAAGAGGAATGCAAGAGACTACTTAGTAAAGTTTCATTATTCATTCCTTCCAGTCCTACCACTTTTGTGTAAGTCAGTTCAGACAACTTTGGGGTTGTATTTGTGTTTTATACTATTGCCCTCTTGCTTTCTGAAGTTACAAAGCTGGAGACACATGTTTTTTTTAACATTAACGCTCCTCTGGGGAACAAGGGTACCCTAAATGTGTATTTATTTGGTTGCTAATTTATGCCCTCATTGGTGCTGCATTCAAAATGCTGAAAAAGGTTTGTACAGGCATTTCTTGGCCGGAGGAGTTATGTATATGACAGAGTCTGATGTACACATTCAGTCGTACATGATTATGTACAGGTTGCTCTCAAAACATATTGTTACTGAAGTTCAGCTACCCTGCCTGCTGTTACTGTCTTGAGGGAGTTGTTCAGAACGTGTAAAAAACTTGTATTCACTACTAAAGCTACATATTAATGCTTCCCACATGATAATAGGAGGAATGTGGAGACTCAACCATCTGTAACATTCAGGTTCAGAGCCACCTTATTTAGACTACTTTAATAAGTTAATTAAAAAATTTTAACAAAACTTGGAAGACTTTATACACCATCTAAGATCAGAATTAATGAACATTTTACTATGAATCTGGGACAGGCTCAATTTTAAAGTGAACCCCACTGTTCATTGCCAACATTCAAGTCAAACTACAACAATTATATCAACAATCTTGCAATCAGTTGGCATAGTTAATTCCCAGGATTTTTAATTACAGTGGGTTTGGAAGAGAATTCTTTAATCAAAACTACCAATTATCCGATACAAAAACTAACCAACTAAAGGCAGGTTTCATTACAGTGGACATTAAAGATGAAGGACAAATTGAGGGTTTTACTTTAAATGCATCTTTGTACCTTTTGTTTTCTTCCACAGAATTGTGAAACCCTAAGGAAGACAAACTGTGAGATGATGAGGCTTCTTTCTAAATAAATTTTGTCAGAATGGTTCTTCATAGTTAAATTCTGCTTAGCTAATGACAACCTATTCTCCACAATTCCTTCCTTGAGTCATTACCATAATAAAACTTGGTGACATTTAGAGCCAAGGAAACCCATCTGCTAACACAGGGACACCTAGTATCTGACAGCCTAATTTTCATCAAGGACAGGAGAAGAAATCATCTCTTGCCAGAGAGACCACATATATCACAAATGAGATCAGCCTGTACTATTCATTATGCTACATGGATTACATTTGAAAAGGAAAACGTACTGTTGCATTAATACATCTCATTGTGAAGCAACAACATCTGTAATTGTACAAGTTTGAAGGTGGAAAGAAGTACGTAAGGGAAAGTGATTTCTTTGGGGAAATCAGGAAATTATTGGAACATGACTTAAACTGATTAACTCAGATTTGTAACTTTCTTATGTATAAATTAAGAGGCACTTCAAATTTAGTTAGCGTTTGAAAATTTGGAAGAGATGCAAGATACACATTTTAGTACACAACAACAGGTCCCTATCCTAGCAGTGACTACTTACAAACTCCAAAAGTACTATAGAACTTATAGATTGTATAGAATGTTCACATAACCAATAACGTAGCCCTAGGCTTGAGTTTGTACATTGAAAAATAAAGGCCTGTAGATTCCATTAAAAAAAAATTATCAATAAAAAGAAACAAGATAGAATTATCGAACGTTTTGTGATATTGTCACTACAGGAGGCTGAGTCAGCTCATTCTGTTTCACTAA
>JAOTQQ010000032.1:48800822-48880101 GCA_026546715.1 Gallinago undulata
TCTAGTGGCCAACATTATTGGTTTGTGGTGGGGTGTTGTGCATGGGGTTGTGGGTGTGGGGTTTAGTTGGTGGGTGGGTTTTTTTGTGTGTGTGTTTTTTTGTTGTTTGTTTGGGTTTTTTTGTGGTTTGTTTTTGGTTTTGTTTTTTTTAATGTGGTTGGACTCAATGATCTCAGAGGTCCCTTCCAACCACTAAGATTCTGTGATTCTTTTACAAGTACTTTGAGTCTGCCAACTTTTACCAGCCTACTTCCCCAAGTGAGGGTCAATTTTTTGTACTTAACTCTTACTCAATATTCAAAACACTGCACACATTAAAAAGGTAACCAGAAAACCAGTCTCAGATGTAATGTAAAAGATCATATGGTGCAACATTATTGTAAAGAGACAGCTATAACTAATTGCAATGTGTATGTTCCACAAAGAGCTTAGTGTTCATAGAATTCATCGTAAGATAAGCGTAAGAAATGACAAGGAAAAAAGCTTTTCCTATCAAATAGCTTTTTCTCATCAAGTAACACACAAGATTTTAGGCAGAGGAATTCTTCCCTCAGTCAACCCACAGAGGATTGCTAGTCAATTTAGAAGAGTAACTACTGAACAAGACTGGGTTGAGAGAAGCAGGTTACAGTCTCAGTTCAGCTTTTAGCAAGTCTTTTAACCTGCATTTCAGTTTTGCACTGGAGATTAGGTTTATCTTCACCTGTAGATATGAAAGCTCCTGCGAGGAAACATACTGCATAGGTTTTAATCAATAAGATGCAATTTAAAACTTAATTCCTCCAAAGTACATTAAGAAAGCACAAGAAACAGGATTCAGTTCTTCAAATCTAATTGCATGCATTCATACTCCAAACTCGTCTCAATACACAAAATACCATTTTATAAGAAGACTGCTGACTTCTCTCTTACCCTAACAAGCAGATCCTTCTAAATCAGACCACAAAGGAAATGGAAGAATAAAAAACTACTTCATTCTTCCTTGAAGCATGCACAAAAACAATTAAGCCAGGCAGACCAACATCATCATGAAAAAAAAAAACATTTAACTTCAGGAATTTTGAACACCTGCTTATTTTTAAAGATAAGTCTGCAGTAAAAGTGAGGTGTATAACACATTTCTTTCTCTTGAAAAAGAGAAACTTTCCAGTAAAAAAAATTAAGAGCACCTTATATCAATAACAACAATTTTTTAATCCCTGGAATCCTTAACGCAAAGGCAGCCCAAAACTTCAATGGTGACATGGCAGCCAAAATCAGAACAAGACCTGACTTTTCTGACACGTAGAATGCAATGGAAAGCATGAGATAATACCTTGCATGATGTTCTCCTAAGCATCAGAACTTAAACATTTTTAAGAGTCATGGTGGAAAGTCAGAAAAATACCCAAACCCACCACAGGAAATACTCAAACTATGTGATCTCTGATCAATCAGATCAAAGTTTAAGTACTGTTACAACTACAACACAAATCTTTTTTACTTTAGAAGAAGTTGTTTCTGGGAGTTCTTACGAACAATTGCATTAACTGCAGATGAACAAAAGACAGGAAAAGTACAGGTATAAACATTATGCTACCACCACATCTATGGCCTGAAAAGGATCCACTACTCCTGCACTACCCTTCTACATCTGCTTAAGACTCATTAAGTTTCTTTATGAGCTTGCTGAACACATCCAACAGAAAACTTCAGCATTCCAAAACTATTATTTTTATTCAATCTGTTCTGTTGCATTTTTTTTGCAGCACTGAAGTATCAGTCAATTTCAAGAGTTCTTCAAGGATTATGTGGGTTTTTTGTTTTGTTTGAGGTTTGTTGCTTTTTGTTTTTTGGTCACAGCTATGTTGTTTCTTAATATTAATAAAAGAAAGCACATGAACAGTTGAAGTGACAATGAGAGAAAACACCTTTGTGATGTAGTACACTGATGATAGCTCATAGTATACTGCAAATTTGGATAAGTCACAGTTTCAGTGGAGGCAACTCCACAATTAAAACTTTGTCTTCTGTATCTCAGTCTTACAAAGTGCTTTTTTCCCCAAAATGGCTCCAGTTTATGAAGCTTTATTCTATTCGTGCTATACACAAAGCAGAGCAAAATGCAGTGACTCTAACACTCACAATAAATCCAATACAGACTCTGACATCACAAATCCTGTAAACTATTGTTTTGTACTTAAAGCATACCAAAATTATAATAATTATGGAAGTACAAATTGCTTATAAGTCAAAGCTGGAATAAATAAAAAAAAATTCCTTTTGCTGTAAAGCCACTTATTGAAGTTACTTGTAATGTGCATCATTCAAACTTCCAATTTAGTGTTTCTTCAACCGTCACATTCACTGTTTCTAAATGTAGTCTGCTTGTCTGAAATTTTTAAGCAAGATACAAAAATCAATGTTATATAAAGCACTCTTTCCTGATACTGATGATGCATAATATGAGTCACCACTTCAAAGCCTCCAACACAGCACATAAGCCACATTCTTTTAAGTCATGAATAAACCCTAAAGTGGTTTCTCCTGTCTTGATTCTCCCAAAGCATCCTCAGTACCCAACAGCAAATTTTAACTTCAGTCAGGATAAAATAAGTTCTACAAGCAGAAATGAAAGCTCCTAAACAATTGACATACCTCCTTTGACTAAAAATGGAAATATTTCCCAGACTTTTTTTTTTAAAGATTTTTCCAAGAAAAGACTAAAAAAAGCCAATAACAAAAAACTCCCAAATCACTAGTGAAATGTTAATGTTGTATATTTGTTAATTTCTTTTTTGGAATTTCCACAGTGAATTTGTGGTGTGGTTCCATGATCTGTAACAGAAGGGAAAAGAAAAAAATAAAAAATGTGTCAATATCTGAAAGTTTAGGTACACAAAAAAGTTACTGTCCGTCATCTGGCTTATGGTGACCTGTGTGCACACTCTTTGCTAGCAGCAAACACCAGGCAATCAGAGGTAGAAATTAACTCAATATAAGATACTTAAGCTAAATAAAGTAACTTCACTGTTGCCAGAATTACTAGAAATGTGATCATGTGCAATAATCTATTGGTATTACTTGGCTCTGAGAAATCAGAAGAGGGGAACCCTCTAATTTGAGCAGAAAAACAATACCAAAAATTATTCTTGCTCAGAAAATGAACATTCTCTTTTGGCTGGTAACAGCTTTATCAATGGGAAATTCTTTCACATTGAGTTTCAAGCACTTACATACCCTTTCCACATGAGCTGAACACACACCTGAACACTTTCCTTAAAAAAAGTATCCTGGAAATCATTCTGACCACTTTTCCTAAGTCAATACTGAACAGTTAATATACCAAGTTTTTTAACCTTCTGATTAACTTGCCTGCTTAAGCTTCCCTGAAAACACGGGTTCTGAAAACACGTACTGAGAAGAGAGCAAGTACTGTAGCATGATGACGTCTGATAGTGGTCGAACTAGTCCAGTTGAGGAGAAATAAAAAATTACACTATATTATACATACAGCTATAAATTGAACAGATCATTAGCTAACAGTTACTAAGGTTTGGAAAAGGCTTTCCAGTAGATAGTCCACCTCAACAGTACCTCACAAATCCACAAGTAGTCCAAGTACTACACTCTTAGTACAAAAATAACGATGTAGTTAAGGCATGGGTATCAATAAGTGCGTACACCTAAATATGCACGTCTATAACCAAATGCACCTGAGGAAGACACAAAAGAAAAGCAACACTTTGGATGGCATTTCCAAACAAAGAAAGTGAAAGGATGCCCAGACCAACAGAAGCAGCTCTGCGAACAGAAAAGCACACAGATGCCAAGGACCATCCCAAACCCCCAGGACTGAGCTATACAGCAGAAACTAGAGGTAACACTCCACTGGAAGAAGTAAATCTCAACACAAGACAATGGAATTTCCTTTCTTAAGGAATTATTTCTGTCATCTCTTGCCATGAGAGAGACTAGTGTGCAAAAAGCACATCTCTACTTGTAAGGACTCAGAACAGAAAAGCAGCACTAATGAGGTGCTTACAACTGTCTGAATTTATTTTTCCCCAAGGCATAATTTGAGAGGAAAAACTATATAGTAACAGTACAAACCTTCAGTCAAAAAGATGTTATAACACATTTTTATCTTTTTCCTTCTTTAAGATGAATACTTCCAGTTTGAGCAAGATCCATATTTTTCTTTTGATTCTTCAATATTGAAATCTATAAAGGTCTTGCCTTTTATGACTGAAGCAAAATCTAAAAATGTTACTTACGTATATTGGATTGTCTCTGATAAATACTGATGGAGCTATTCGCTGTAGAAGTAGCTTTATTCTTTTTTATACTTAGCCTATTTTGAAAATTTAGCAATTACATTTCTCAGTTGTGTTCACATAATTCCTTCTAAGGCCATCCCAACAGCCATGTGAAATTTTAGGCTATGAAAAAACCCTGCTTCTTAAAAAAAGTTTTATGATGAAACACAGTGTTATTAATGAGTGATAATAATTTCATTTGTAATTTACAAGTATAAAATTGAAGGGTGGCTTCTTGGTCAAATATTATCTTTTTTACATCCAAGCTTCTATTGCAGTTGGGCCAAAACCAGCAAGAGGTGCTACGTGTCAGATCTGAACTCTAGCAACACCATTAGCGCCTTCTGAATAAAGCATGCCATCAGGTATGCAAAAACCAACAAGTTAGAAATATATATAAAATATCTGTGAACCATAGTGATAGCAGCACTCAAGAACTTCTCTTGAGTATGTTGACTGCACTGAATTTTACGAGGAGAGTCCCACATTTTAAGCCATTATTTTTCTTGGGATTTTTGGGGGGTTTTTTGTGTTTGTTTTAAACTAAGACTTATACATTATAATCTTTTATTTTAACCAGAACACAGGTGGAAAGCTACCTGAGACGCCTAATATATCTCTTGATTCTAGTGTGAATTTATAATTTCAAAGTTAGTAACAGGTTAAGGAATATTCCTGCTCGCTATTTTCTTACTTGGTTTCTTCCTCAACCACCATCCCCTTCTTTTTGCTCTGCAACTTCAGTTGCAGCACAGTTCAACTGCAACATTGCTAGAGACATGTGAGGTGCAGGTAAAATAAAAATACAAGGAAGTTAAACAGTCGTGATTAACATGAGACCCTGATACTGCCTTCAGAACAGGAATTCTGAGTAAGTGTAAAGATGCACTAACATCTGAACAGAAAACATAACAGAATTTGTAATCCTCCAACACTTTTCCACACAGCAGAAAGATCAACTCACTCCCCAATCTTGAACAACCTCATGAACATAAACCAATACAACATCCTAAGGTAGAACTTGCTAAAACAAGCACTCAGCTTCCTTCCACTAGGAAGCAGTGTTATACCAATGACTAAATGGTTGGGATGAAGTGACCTAGCTTTAGACTACATTCAGTGAGATGGGCAGTATTCATTTCAGTTTAGCAACCTGACAAAAGTAATGTCACATTTCATTGTCTAGAACAACCAGTGTCATACAAAGCATTGACATCAAGTTCCTTGGTATACAAACAAATCTGAAAGATTGCTAACAGATCTACATTAATATTCACTAAAGAACAGGAGACAAGCTCTACGTGAGGCAGACCCCACTCTGTACTGCATCAGAGCACAGAATTTGATACTTCATATCAAACTGAGAAAGCCATATGTATATTTCAATAAACTACATATAGCTAACATATTTTGAACTCAAAATTCCAAATTACAGAATTTACCATTATCATAGTTTTGTAGAAGTTACACTGTCTCAGAAAACCTATTCCAGAACAACACTGTACTACTAATTTAAGTTATCCTTGGGTAAAAGAACAGAGGCAGCTCAATCAACTCCTATGAACGCTACCAGTTTTTTCTTCTTAGGTCTTGGATGGATTACTTTCTAGAATAAGTGACTAGTGACCACACATATAATTTATTTTTCTGATCTCCACTACCAATACCAGGGATCGACAGGAATGCAATTCTCTAAAGTTGCTGGTTCAAACTTGTACCTATGGGAACAGAACACAAAGTTTAGCAGCTCTCAGCTTCTCAAACCATGCAGATGATCAACACTGTTTTGGTATGACTTTGCTAAACATACTCTACAGCAGACAGTGAAACAGCAGCATGAGGCGGGTGGCTGTGACCCTACTTTACTGTCTCCCTTGCTGGAGGTGTCTACAAGCATGCAATGTGGTGCTCAAGTTTTATGACAAACTGTCACTTCTTTCCCCCCACTTAGGTCTATAGTTCGCATGTATTTCTTTATGTTTCCATTTCTTTAAAAAAAAATTATTAAGAAAACCATGCCAAAAGAGCAAAGCATTTTCAGATTACATAGTTTATGGGTACAGATATTCTGCCACTTCTATTTAACACAAGAACACTGCTGAGTAGAAAAAAGAGCTCAAAGCCAAAGTATCTCTACCCTTTTCCTAGTGCTGTCACCGACTCACTGAGGAAGCTTCAGTTACCACCGTCACTGCTCCAAATTGAATTCTCTTTCCTTTAATTTTATGGGGCTTTTTCCTGGCAATGATTAATGTATCAACAGCTAAACTCAAAAGACTTACAATATTTAGCTAAGCATGTCAGCAAATTCTTTCATAGAATGCATCCAGTCCAAGCTCTCTCACTCCAGAATGGACCTCTGGTGAGAGTGAGAAACAAAGTATGCCACAGAGTCAGAGCACACCAGCAATCAAAAGGTTTCAACTAGCTGGTGAGACGTGATACCTCCTCCTGCAGCATCAGAGCAGACTCAAGTCATGCTTCAAGCATCCCTGTCAACACATGCAGAGACTTTCCCAAAGGCAGGGTCTCTTACTGGAAAGCCCAGCCTTCAGGAGAATAGAAGAGAATCATAGAATCGTCTAGGTTGGAAGGGACCTTAAAGATCATCTACTCCAACTCTGCAGAGGAGCCTGTATCCCAGTTGCAACTAAGTGAAGTGGCTCCAGGGAGAAGCTGCACATCTTGGGCTCATGGGGCTTTGCAGAACACAGCTGGCACTTTGAACCATACAATCACATCCACAAAGAACTTCCCATAGCAAAGGACAGCCATGGCTGTTGATACTTGGTTTGGAGAATAGTTTTTCCATCACATCACTTCTTGCCATAAAAAACCAACTTGTACAAACGTGAGAAGAAAAATAAAAATCAGAAATTATATTATAGTACAAATGACCAACATACGGCAGTATTACATCTTTTCCCACACTCCCTTTATGTTGAACAAAGTTGGAAGCGAGCAGAACAGTGTAGAAAGCCATAAATGCATAAATGAAAAGAAGGTACAAAATTTTATCTCAAAAATAGCACAAACTAAAACACAAGATCTATCTGATAGCCAAGCAGCTGTTTTCCTGAGTCTGGCCTTGAAAGGACATGACTAACAGATCACCTAAGAAGGGAGAGTCGAGAGAAAGATGCCAAGTTCGCCAACAGCATTACATCAGCAGTCATAAATTAAAGCACATTAAACTTTTGTAAGGACATTCCCTCCAGGAAGATCAACCTAAAATTCAAACAAAGGCCATCTTCTCCTCTGCAAATGGGCATAATGCACTTTAACTTTCAGGCATTAATTTCTCATCTTCAGTTAATTGTGTCAACTGTCCTGAACGTGACTGCATAGGCAATCCCTTAGACATACTAGATGTCATAGAAGAAAAGAGTGAGCACTAACATTTCATAAAAATCTACCTAATAATTGGTAAAACTGTAGAGGATATAAAAAAACATTTGACAAAGTAGAAACTTCAGCATTTTTTTCTAACAGGATGAATAGCATTGAAAACCTCTGTAAGGGGGAATGCAACATCCTCCTCAAACACCTGTAAGCAGGATGCTGCCTGCTGGTAGTTACATGGAGGTTTTCTCCACTGGTTTTTGCTACACACTACTCAAGAACTTTTCCTTCCCCCTAAGAGCCCCCAGCCCCCTTTGCAGCTGTGCAAAAGCACAGATGAACAATTGACACAAAGCAAGCCTTCAGTGCACCATATAGTGCATATTTTTTTTAAAAAAAGTAAGGATTTGAAAACAAGTTTAACCACTCTTGGAGTGGTCTCTTGGAGTATTCACAGGTAATCTCCCTTTGGGCAGCAGAATTATGATGATATTTTTTTCTTTAACTAGTACAGAAGGTTTAGCATCTCCTAGACTACTTGATACTGTATTAACACATCAAAACTACAGCTTCGCTAAGGATAACATGGTTTTCTCGGTGCTCTCAGCCTTAATAAGCCACCTCACATTGGTTTTCAAGTCATTTATCCCTGACAGCTCTACCCCATCTTTTAGTATACATCATGCTGGTGAGACTTTGTGCCCTTCCCTTCATACATTTGAAACATATCGCACATTTTTAAGTTAAAGTCTAACCAAAAACAATCATATGAAGGCCACACTGATATGCTAATAATCCCAATATTTGGAGTACAGTGGTGAATAAACTGGCCTAAAAACATTCAAATAATAATTTCCATTAAGTCGCAGGTAACACTACAGTTGTTTTATGCTTTAGTGCACTGTAGAAATGATCCAGAAATTTCCCAAAATCTCAGCTGGTGCATTATCCACTTGCTTTAATAAACAACAACTACAGTTAATTCAGTGATGACATTAAGGATAAAAATTAGAAACAGAGTAGGTAACCAATAAATACTTTCACCTGTAAAAAAAAAAAAATACCAATCTCAGCACACAAAACTCAGAATGGCAGGATTCTTTTGGCTACCCTTGTAAACTCTTGTTACATATGTTACCTTCCAACAGGCACGTAACAGGTCTATTTCTGTTCTGCTGATTCCAAGGCTTCTCTTCCAGACCAAGTCTGTCAAATTTGTCAAACACTGAAAGCACAGAACATGTAATAGCAGAAAACTGTGGAAGGTTCAAAACCTTTGCAAGAAAACATTAACATAGTGTCACGGCTTATTTCAGAAACAAAAAGCTATTTAAAGTCTTTAGGCTAGTGCTGAAAAAAAAGCAAAAAATTCTCTTCACAATGTTAAAATGGTAGGTAAAAGTTATTGCAAATGAATGATTGTATCATATGTGACTTGAGTTTAATTGTTCAGTCACAATAGGCTTGCAGTGTCACTGATGGCAGTGGTAAGGAAGGACTTTATGAACAGCATGTCCATAAAGAATGCAGCTTCTCTACAGTTATTTCAAGTAATCGTTTGCAAAACGCATTCCTTTGAGGAGCTATTCATGGATTCAGTTTTCTGACCTGATTCACCCTGAGCACAGACAACCCTCCAAGAGAGGGCTGTGCAACACCAGCACACCTTGCCATGCAAAGGTCATCTCTGCAGCTCACAGTGCTTAAAGTTGAGTTTCCTATCTTGCGTTCAGGATACAAGTCTCTAGTGTCAAATGAGACAAAAACTTCACCCTGAAGTTACCTGAAGCATCCTTGCTACTATGAACAGACTTTAAATAGTTACCAACTATATTCCTGCCACAGCCAGCAAGACAACAGCCCTAACCCCTCACAGTAATCACAGCAATGTTTCCTTTTTTAAACATTGCTACAATATAAAGACAAGAGAGTATGCATGAGCAACATTAAGAAATAGCAAGATATTATTAAAATTATTTACACAAAAGTAACTGTGTCAGTTATAACAACAATTTTCCTATTTAGTCCATTTTAAAATCTTCATTTAAAGCAGAATTTACCAAAACATACCTTTGAGCCACAAATCAAGTACGACAACAATCAGGTTTACATTTGAATGATTTTTGTGTGTGTGTGCTCTTTCTTTAAATAACTAAGAGAACTATTTCTCTCGTAATCACTTTAAATCTTATCCTTTCCAGTTTTGAAACACCGCCCAGTTTCTACTCCTCCATAAAACAGCCTTAAAGGCACATTTAAGATTTAAAGAAAAAAGCAGCCACTGTTACCAATCAGTATCACTTCACATCACGCTAAGATTTGGTATTTTCCTGATCGAAGGCAGTATTTGTTCTTCCGTTGCTTCCAAACTGGAAGTATTACTGCAAGGCAACTGCAACACAATTAAGGTTTTATGAAGTATCCCAGATGAGCATAAGACAAGCAAGAAAAGTTAAGCTAGAATTTTTCATACCAAATTCCTACCTGCAGCTTCATACACTGTATTAAACAGTGTTATTTCAAACAGCAGGATTCAAACTTAAATTTCTTGGCAGGGAATTACCACACTTAACATGTACAAAAAATTCCATCACTTCTGAAAAACTAAGTTTTTGGTTATAAAAGTCAAATTACACAGTGTAGATAGAGGCAAATGGCTTTAGTCTTCTAGGTAGGAAAACACACCAATATAATGAAACAGCTGTCACATAAGTCATTACAAGTTCTTTACTGAAATTGTGTTAGAGTCTGTATTTAATACAATATTTGAAATTGTTCATAGAACTTTAAGATCCATAATAGACCACAGTTTATTTCATATAACACCTTGCACTCTTGTTCCTTATAACTTTTTACCATACAGGCAATAACTTAACCACAGTAGCATCATCGCAGAGTTATTAGGTAGAAGAGTAGAGAATTTAAGTTGCATCAAAAACCTCTGACATTTTCTTGTAATAAAAAAAAATCCCATGTTAACCTGGGGGTGTTGGTTGATAGCCAGCTGAATGCAAGCAAGCAGTGTGACCTGCCATGCAAGGCAGCCAACAGCATCCTGGCTTGTATCAAAAAGTGTGGCCAGCAGGACTAGGACAGTGGTTGTCCCCTTGTACTCACCACTGGTGAGGCCCCACCTTGATTAACATGTCCAGTTTTGGGCCCCTCGCTACAACAATGACATTGAGGTGCTGGAGCATGTCCAGAGAAGGGCAACAAAGCTGGTGATGGGTCCAGAGCACAAGTATTAGGAGCAGCTGAGGAAACTGCAGTTGTTCAGCCTGGAGAAAAGGAAGCTCAGGGGTGACATCGCTCTCTACAACTACCTGAAAGGAGGTTGGATCAAGGTGGGGCATCAGTCCCTTTTCCCAACAAGGAAGTAACAGGACAAGAAGAAATGGCCTCAAATTGTGCCAGGGGAGGTTTAGATTGGATATTAGGAAATATTTCTCCAATGAAAGCATTATCAAGCATTGGAACAGGCTGCCCAGGGAAGTGGCTGAGTCGCCATACCTGGAGGTATTTAAAAGATGGGTAGATTTAGTGCTGAGGGACATGATTTAGTGGCAGAGTTGGCAGTGCTAGGTAAACGGTTGGACTTGATGAACTTAAATGTCTCTTCTAACTTAAATGATTCAACCTTCTTATCAACTTTCCAGATTAAAATCAAAGTTAAGAAAGAAAACGCACATTTTAAGTGAAAAAGTAACTTGGACATTTCCCAAATAACGAACTGGTACAAAAACATCTGAAAGTACTCTAGAAGTTGGTCAATCACTTATGAAGCCATTCTGCTAAGCACAGGCTCAAGCAGGAGCTCCATTAGGTGCTCTGAAATAATAATCCCCACAAGCTGTTTCATGTGTCATACACAGCTCCTGTATACCATGTCAAAAATATAGCCCATTACTAAACTGCAACTAATTACAGTCTTCTTAATGTGCTCCACAAAACAGAGAAAGATAATCTGACCTAGAATCCAGAGGAAAATGCAATGATGAGATCATTGTAGCAATTTTCTTTGCTATCAGAAGTAAAATAGACATGCCTAGATTGCATGAGGGTTTGACCACCCAAAACAAACGCCTAAACTGAAATTATATAGATTTGAATAGTGGCTTTGATAACACTGTCAAAGTTTTCAGTGGGTCTAATTTAATAATATCCAGTCATCTTTTATGCAAAACCAACCATCAACAGATAGATGCTCTAATTACTAATAAAGTAAGGTCAGAAAAAGCCAAAAAGAACCAAGTCAGAAAGTATATAGAAAAAAACTTGTGACCACATACCTCAACAAAACTGAATTATTTGTTAACCTACTGAAACCTATGCTATGAAAAATTCTCATATAAAATTTACTCAGAGGTAGGATTCTCCCTATTCACAATTATATATTTTGGAAAAGCAGATCTTACTTGTTAGACTTTGTTGCTCAACAGAAACTTTTAGAACATGTCAAGGAGAAAAGTCTCAACAGCCCATCTGGTTTGGGTTTTTTACTAAACTTTCTTCCCAGAAGTGCTTGATTATCACCTCTTTACACAAGTTAGTGATGTTGTATGACTCACCTACAGGTAATGAAATTTTTTACAAGACTCAACATCAGTGTTCAAAAATTCCTTGTTTCTTTGCCATGTGCAAATTCAGCAGTGTTTTAAACCCTGCCAGGGCACTAGCTTTATCTTACTGCTAACAAAAGAGCAAAAAAGATTGATGTTGAAGAATGCACTTTGCCACAGGTTACACTGTGACCATGTGCTTGAAAATTCCAGGCATACTGTGGTCCTTTGAACATAAGAATATAAGGTGTCATTTTAGTCACTTGTGATCTTTCGTATCTGTCTGTACTGATACCAGGTTTTGGGGCCCAGTCAGGCATAAAATGACACTTTGTAGAGCTTGCCTAAGAGACTCAGGAGTTATGAACAAAACCTCAAATTGAGGTCTCCAAAGGAAAAAATTGAGAGAGAAAAGAACTACAAATGAAGGATTGGGGAGGGTGTGTGTGTAGTGTTTTGGTTTCTTTAATTTCACTATAATCATGCAATATGAGAAAGCAACACATACAAATGCATTCTACGCTGACCTTGTCAACAGCTGGCCTTTAACACTGCACACGTATCAGATCTTTGATTCTAACCAGCTATAAAAATGTGTTGCTTATTTAAACAGAAAAAAATAGAACAAAGACATAATTTATCTTTATGAATACTCTTTATCTCCATCTGCTGCTCAGCTAAACATTTCAGAAAGAAAAAAAATCCAGGAGAGAGTAGCAGAAATCAGTTCCATCATAAATTTGAATATTTATAAATCTTAATTTACCTAACTTTTGTGAACTGTTTAAGCAATGCAATATGCAGCTTATCATTTGCTAGATTACGCTGCTTATTTAATTATCACTCACAGACACCTCCATACCTGGGAATGAGTAGTACTAAAACAAATACTCAAATACTGAGACATATGCCAAACTTGGTAAAGCCTCAAAGGCAAAAGAAAAAAAAAAAAAAATCTTTATCTACTCCGCTGCAGTCTTTTCTGTCCGGACTAATTCCACACAAAATCATCTTCACACAGAGATTCACTTATGAAAAGTTGCTGGAACCATTTCAAATAAAACAAAACACAAGCCAACAACAACAAAAAAAACCCTAAATTTAAGACCAATTTTCAATGAGGTTATTGTATTAAAATTCTGTATTGTTTATAGTGCCTAGTAAGAAGACTTCTGCTAAAAGACTAAAGCAACATTCAAATTTCTACCCACTCTCTTATATTTGTATTAAAACATGTTCTTAAAGCCTGTTAAAATCTGTAATTAAAATGCCAAATCATAAGATGGCAAAAAGTAGTCTTCAGCTGTTTCCAGAAGTTACCTGGTTCCCTTGCACTAAAGGGTTTTATACATTTGTATGCATAATGTTTCTTCCACTAATTCTGATAAGTAAAAATTCATGTTAAAATTGATATGTTGCAACAAGAAAGCAATTTTGCTATTTATATATTGAGAAAAAGAACACGTAAATTGAAGTAAACTCTTGCTAAACATTCATATGTTCTAGTTTTAAAAGTTATGAAAGTTTCTTTGTAGGGAAATTTTTTCAGACAACTGGTGATGCAATCAGTGCTTTTTAGCTAGCAACTACATACTACAGGCAGTGAGAAAACAATTAGAATATTTGATTTTAAGTGTTATTACTCGCTGAACTATTTCAGAAGCATTTAATGTCCATTTGTCAACAGAGCAAACTCCACCTAAGGTGTGCATTCAGTTTATATATAAAGTGATTTTATAAATTAATTGCTATTATGCAGGCTAACTACCTAAGGAGACTTACGTCATTTATTAGAAAGCACCTCTAAGAATAACTGAAGCTGTTCAATCTCACTGCCACAGTTTGTAGAATCTGTTTCTCCACATCACAACACCACTAGCTGATGCTATCAAATGCTAAATTGCAAAATACTCCAATTGACTGCACCAAATATCCCACAAGCTGTGTGAGGGACATCATATAAGGGACAGAAAGGCTACTGAAAACTCAGTCACAGGGCAGATAGATCACACAACTGTTTGTCATTATTGTTCTTTTTTTATTAATAAACACTAGACAGACATGCTTATGCCCAAATACAGGAAAAGATATTATTACTCCTATGATTACATTTCCAAATGTCCTGTTACTGCTTTTTAACTAGTCACATAGGAAAAAGTTTAGTTGGGAAAAATAAAATAAAATGTAACAAAACAACAACCAACCTATGCCTTCAAGTCTTAGCCCAGGTAATACCTTCCAACAGCTGGGTATGAAGTTTACCTCCAGTGAAATGAACGACAGAGTTCCCTCTGACTTGGAAGAGGACCAGGATATCACTCTGAATAAAAACAGTTTGGTTTTTTGTTTTGTTTTTGGGTTTGTTTTGGGTTGGTTGGTTGGTTTGTTTTCTGTGTTTTTGTTTTTAATTTGTTAGCACAACTTAGTGCTAATCCCATGCTAAACTCAGGTAAATCTAGCCTTGTTGGAAAAAAAAGGAATACTCCATGATTCTTTAAAAAATTGCGTTTATTAAGAAGGGCTGGTCTGATCATTTTAAAGCAGTTCAGGAAAAAATTAAACTCACAAATGAAGTAGATAAAAGGCATTTCTAAAGAAAAAACAGAACTACATTTTATCCTAAATTTACTGAGGGGGAAAGCAGAAGTGATGCAGACCTCCTAGGTAGCAATTAGTTATCTACAATCAGATTAATTGAGGCAACCTTCTGCATTTTTCATATGACAAATTGAGGGCTTACCATACTGTTAATTCAAGCTCTAACTCAAGTTTTGTGTCCCATTCTCATAAGACTTTTTGCTCACGTTCTTCAATTCTTTAGAAAACGCTGCTAAAAGTATCAGTTAAAATTCAAACATCGCTGTTATTTGGAAGGGTGAGATAGTGGGGATACAACAGGGGCTATTATTTCAGCCACTTTGCACAATCTGAATTATTCCCCAGGGTGGTTACTTTACCATCAAGGTTTACAAGTTTATTTCAATATTTTACAGTACTTTGTATTCATTTAAGACAAATTCAGGTCATTTTGTTTTTAGGAAAAGGCCCATGTTGTGCAGGAGTCTTGAGCTGACCATGTCTAGAAGTGCCTTTTGTGTGACATTCATCTACAAAGATAATGATAAAAATAGTAAGCGCAATAGATTGGTAGACTCTTGCCAGCTTTATCCAAACCAACACAAGCAACAGAAATGAATGTATTGAGGTACTGGGAGGACATGGGCCCAGGCAACTGACTCTAGGTGGCCCTGTTTGAGCCAGGAAGTTAGACCAGATGACCTCCAGAGAGCCCTTCCATCCTCAACGATTCTGTGATTCTGTACTTCAGGTGAGAAACAATGCATTGAGACAGAAAACAAAGGTAACATTGCCTTCTCAAACTTTCTCTGCAGACATGAAAAAATTACCAACAAAATTCTATCTCCCAATACCTGCAAAATTAAATGCCAAAATAGATTTTAAGCATTATGATTACAGTACAACATTCCAATCCTGGAAAGTTATTTTCTTCCAGCCCTCCAAGTAAACCAAGTTACCTTAAAATAGATGCAATATTTTCCAGTCATCAAATAAAAAGTAAGCCATAAGAAGTGTGAATTTTCTGAGACAGTAATTGGATTTCACCTTGAGGCAGCTGTTACCATTACCAGCATTCTGGAACCAACAAAAATTCCATTTACAAAAGCTGCACAAAAGCGTTCAAACATAAACCAAGTTGTGACAAATCTTACTAGAAGAGCTCTTCTAGCAAATCTTTTCTTTTTTTTTTTTTTTCTTCTCGGAAACCATAATATACCTTCAAAACAAAGATTCAGGGTAGTTCATAATGTTCTCATGAGATAAAAGGATGAAGTCAGAAGAGAAAAGACGAAAACAATGTGAACATTGTGTATGTGTCTTTCAGGCTTATTTGATTTTTTTCCTCCAAAAACTCGAGGAATGCTATATGGCATATACAAACTCTTAACTGATGGCCAGGATTCATTTGCATTCTCCAATGTCTCTAAAATTTTCAGTAAGTTTTTTATAGGCAAAACCCAAAAACGCCTCTTACAGAGAAAATAATACTACTTAACCGCTGAGAGCAGATTCTTCAGCTCACTTTAGGAATTCCAAGAGGACTATTCACAGAAGCTAGGCTTGGAGGAATGTGACTTAGGAGTGAGCAAAAAGAACAGGAGAGAAGAACTCTTCTCGGTGGCAAGTCACACTAAAAACTAACTACAGATGCTACAGACTGTCTCCCACAGAAGTGTCTTTCACTTCCTTGATGTGGGAAGCAGACTAGCTTCACTAGGCTAAAGTTAGCCTTCGAATAGCTATGCAATACCTCTTCCCTTAGGAAAAAAGAGACAATATTCCTTCCTTCCTGCAACTCTTGTAAAGCCCACACAATTTCATGTACTCTCAAACTGTTCCAAATGGTAGAGACAGAAAAAGTCAACATCCTTTTGTTCTAAAGCTTTACAGATTTAGAAAATAAAGCTGCTCAAGGTATGCTCTATGGCAGCAGCACATAGACATTACACACGAGACTGGCAGAGGCAGCAGCAGCTCTGCCCCAGGCTCTTATCACATGCAAACATGTCTGAAGGAGCTACCAACAAAAAGGCTGAATTCTTATATTGCTTCTTCATCAACTTATGGGCACCTTCTGGAAACCTCTACTGCAATATTTCATATGAATAAATAGTTCCACTCTGGACTTCAGCTACTTTCATTATAGAGAGCAAGCCATAACTTTCTCTTCAAGGAAAACTCTTAGAAACTTTTCTAAAAATAGCCTAAAGCCCATGCAACTTCTCATGAAAAGAAAACCCTTCAGGATACTGCAAATAAATATTTTAGAAGCCAAAGCAGACCACAAACTAAAACAGCAAATGCAGCAATATTCAAAGGACCCAGAGTCAAAGCTTCTGAGTAAAAAAAAAAAAAGCTAATTTCTCGGAAGAATTTTCCCCACCAAAACTGAAGTTTCCTCGTATTCATCATAAAAACAAACAAAACCTAACCCACACCATACACCCACACGTAAACCTGGCAAGGAGAATTAGAGCGAAACAGAAACAACACTTTTCCAAGGTATGTGGTCTGATAATCAAGTGTCAGTTACAGAATATGAAAAGGTATCTGTTAAAAACAGTCCTTCATCAATAAAGGATCAGGGCAGGGCAGGGGAACAATCCAGAACAATAGCTCTCTTGATTTTCTGATATTTTTAAAAAGAAAATGAAAATATTAATTTTACTGCATCATTCAAAAGCTTTGAGCTTTGAACACTTCATGTGTATTTAGGCTATCTCTCAGATCCTCATCTTCTGCTTTTGCCCCGAGGCAATCTCATTCAATATGGAAGAATGCAAAAGTTTTAATTGCACTTTATAAGGACTTCATGAACCCATAGGTTAGAAATGTTCATTTCCCAATATTACAATTGAAGAGTACTAACAAGTTACCTCTAATGAGAAACTTAATGCCCTGGAAAAAGTGCATTTTGGTACTGAAATAAACACCTATCTATCAAAACAAGTGCTAAAAACTAAGTATTATTCATATCAGCAGTACCAAATAAAATTTTCCTTAGAATACTTACATAATGAGCCAAATATCAAATCATCAAGGAGTGGAAAACTCTAGGAGGACCAAGAACTTAAGTCAAAAAACCTGCTTTAATGACATGAGGAACCGAGTGGATTCAAAAAAGCATAGAAAAACGTTGGGGGAGACACACGTAAAGCATAAATTTGTAAGCTTGGAATAGACAATAAGTTAATGGAAGAAAATAATGTCTATAGTTTATTAAAGATAGAAGTCAGTTCAACTCTATTCTACCACAAAACTAATCTAGACAGAAAAAACACTTCTTTACCTCCCTAAAACTTCACACTGATGCAAAGTGACATTCTTAATAACAAACTAAAGGAACACAATCTAGATTAAGTTGTCCTGAGATAAAGACTACTTAACTTCTTGTGTAACTTCAAAGTATACACTATTTGGCCTTAAAATCTGAGCATTTGTCAACTGCTGCCATGGGCCTTGTTCTGAACAACTTTTAAAAATGAAGTCCACTTACACATGGATTGCATTAAGGGATGAAAAATGCTTTGCAAAGCAGGAAAAGAATTTACATTTGAATAAACTGACTCAATTTCACTGATGAACTTTAACAGCCTGCTGTCGCCAAAAGAGTTCAATCACATTTCTCTGAATCCCCCACTCCTACATACCTGGCTGGCTACTACTCAGTTCTTGCTCCAATCAACAGCTTATCTGGCCTTTCACTGTCAAACTGATTTAAATCAGCAAATCGGTAGGGAGGGAAAAGAAACAAAGGAAAAAGATTTCCAAGGTGCAGAAAGGAGTGTGGAAAAAGAGGTCAGGTCAGGTCTCCTTACACATCCCCCCACTGTTTTCTTCTAGTCTGCAACAGCTCAGCAAAGGCTCCAACAAATGCCAAAGTCAAAGCTGGGGAAGTAGTGGGACCAAGGCAGAGGATGAGAAATGGTCACAGCATGCTGTAAGATTGGGTCAACCACATCATCACATCAAGTTCACTGTCTTAACAATAGCATCCAAAAAACAACAGGATGGTAGTCTACAAAACTGAAGTGGAAAGAACTTATGAAGAACAGGTTCCAATGAATAAGGAATGCAAAGAAGGATCAGCTAATTACAACATAACATCAACCGAATTTAAGTCAATGTCATAACACCAATAAAAACAGGATTACACGTAAGCTTCCACAGAAATGCACTCTAGTCCATACTGCACTCTTGTTGTCTTAGTTGAAGTCCTGACTGACAAGTTTCACAGAAGATTTACGTCTCAAACTAGAGAAGGAGCAGAAAAGAAACAAGAATAGGAGGTTTCAAAAAAACACAGCCTATGAAAGTACTTGAAAAAAAAATGAAAGGGACCTCATTTAGGGCAGGGAGGTGGAAAAAAAACAACGAAAAGCACATCAAATAAAAAAAAATACTAATACAACCATTCCACTACAGAAAAAGTTAGTTCTAGACTCCCTAGTAAAAGACAAGCATGAACACACTAGAAAGAGTCCAGTGAAAGGCCACAAAGATGATTTAGGCCTCAGAACATTCATCATCTTAGGACAGTGAGACCTGGGATTGGTCAGCCTAGAGAAGGCTCAGAGTAGGTGTTATCAATGTGTATAAATATCTGATAGGAGGGTGGAAAGAAGAATGGGACAGACTTGTCTTAATGACATCCAGTGAAATCCAAAGAGGTAGTAGATAAAACTACAGGAAATTCCAGCTGAACATCAGGAAACGCTTTTTCACTGTAAGGGTGACTGAGCACTTGCACAGGCTGCCCATAGAGGTTGTGGAGTATCTATTGTTGGAGGAGTTCAGGACCGTGTCTAGTCAGGTTTTGAGAAACCAGGATTAACTACACAGTTTCCAAAGGTCCCTTCCAATATCATCCTTTCTACAATTCTGTGATTTTTTTTTTTTTGCACAGCTGCAAATCCATCTGTGATGTACTATAAACTATGAAATAATAGGCTATTCTACAGAAACACAGCAGAGAAAATTCTCGTGTACTTCATTAGTTGTCATTATTACCATTACAATATTCTGAACAAATCTCAAAGTTATTGAATAAAGACAAAGAAGGCTTGGCATGATCCTGGTACATATAGAGTCATTGATTTAATAAGACATTATAGAAAAAAACTAAACTTACTGTTGTATTTTGGGAATGGCATTCACCTGTGAAAACAAGTCACAAGTTGTTGTTGTCCTGAATGTGCAGTTCTGGATACCTTACAAGATACTATTTTGCAACCTAGCATGGCTCAAATTAAGGAAGGTCAGGCTGTTCAACAGAAGATTAGAAGAAAACTAGATGTTTGCCAAAAGCCTATAGCACTGGAAATATACCTGGCCACACACTTTCCCAACCTGACCTGAACTAATGTCCCGGTATGACACCTGTGATAATTCTGTTGCTGAATGTGGAGCTCTCAAACAACTCGTGGGTTACCAAATCTTATAACTTGTGATCACAAGGCAGTAAACTGGCAGTTCAACAGGGGAATACTTCTTAAGCTTCTCTGCCCAGTTCACTAAGTAGCATTATAATTTTTCTATCATACAAAACTAATTCTCACACAATTCCCATTGGACATGCTATTCTTTATTTTTCAGCCTGAACTGCAGTGAACCTACTCCAGCTGCTGCGAGTTTTATTTCCAGGAAAGGTACAGTTAATAGACACAAAAGGTCTACAACATACTTATTCATTATTTTCCCTAAGGATATACTACTGTACTTTGATGGGCCTTTAGAGCAGTATCAAGCACCTGGATACTTAATTTTCCTTTATGGATATTCATACCACTAACCTATCAACATCAATGTACAAAGCTCATTTAAATATTATTATGAAGCTGCAGAGGGTGCTCCAACACTGCTTATAGGCAGTTTCTATTCAATCCCCACATTCCTCAGCAAACCAGTCACTGATTTTTCAGAAGTAATTAGAATTTGAAAAAAAAAAAAATCTGAAGTCAGGTTAAAGTTTGACTTCCCCTAACACTTTTTTTATCCACATAAAAAAGGTGATATAAATAAAAAAAAAAATTCTTTTTCCCAAGTGCAAAATGCAGGAATCAACAAAATATGAGTACTTCTACTTGTATACCCCAGTATTTTATATTTAGATATATTTAGAACTACAGAAGTTTTATCTGCTAGATTGCAAGAAAGCAAAGTGCAGATAAAAAAACCTCTTCTCAGCTAAAATTAAATTTAAATTAAATTTAACAAGAACTTGTACTTCTCTCTTTTATTAGTTTTTTTTTCCAAATCTCATTCTAGTAAGCAGACAGTGAAAAATGTAACCTTATCTGACAATACTGCCATTTAAATATATTAATTCTGAGCCAACTGATGAAAATTAAATAGAGAAAAGGCTTTTACAGGCTTTGAAATTAGGGTGGGTTTTTTTCATGTTGAAATAGTGTAATTAGCTGATCCTTAGCTTTCCTGGCTCCAAGCCCCAAATTAGCAAATTCTAAGTTTGTCAATTCATATAATGAAGTTGAAACAGAATAGATACACCAAACACACAATAAAGCATTAACTAAATACTTTAGTACCTTCACAATTCTTTTTGTAATGAACAGCTAGCTCAAAGCATCAAGTACTCCAAGAACGTGAAAACCCTGCCCTTCATAGCTCACTGTCTTGCCTCACCACTTCTGCTGCATTTTGCTTCCAGCAAATGCTATCTGTGCCTTTATCACTGCAAGATTACTCACATTAACATTTTATACGTGGTCTGCACCTTAATGTCACCTAAAAATAACTTTGGGTGAGCCTGTTCTACAGTAAAGAATTGAACCAGAAGTCCAACTCTTAGTCCCGCGTGACTTCACCTGGGTTTCAGACTGCTCTCTGCATTACAGGGATTAATATCTTTCATAAAAAGAATGAGCAACAGAATAGGTGCAATTTGGATTAGGGTTTCATTTTACCATTATTTAAATTATGAAAACATAAGACACAAGCATTGAAGATACAACTCCATAGCGGGTACAACCTAATATAGACAATGCAGCCACCCAAGGAGAAGTTTGTGCTGCCCCTCTCCCCAGTTAAGCTAACAACTGCACAAAATGACATAAAAAACCAAGTAAATTTCCACTTGTGTTAAAAGGCTGATCCAATACAAAGCACAGCCACACATCTTCCAATACTAACAGCAGGGAGTCAAGACAGGAGCACATGGCCCTATGTTGAAGCACCAGCAGTGCACTAACATTTCTGCGCTTTCTGTATTATCTTGGTTGACTTAAAATTCAAAAGAGCAGCACACAAAGATTCTTGATAGGAGTTATATATTGTGAATCTTATCTATCTTACAGTATTTTGTAGAAGACTGAGGTCATTATAATAGGAAAGTTGCCTAATACACAGTAAAAGGGAGTCATAAACAGTACACCGCAACAGAGGTAAATAACCAGGCTTGTTATATGGAGTAACTATAAAACAGACATATTAAGAGTTTACAGTGAACAGGTTCAAAGGTTTAGTCATTACTGATAAAACTTCTATCCAACACTGCAAAACCTACATACATCACAGATGCCAGCATTTAAGAGACATTTCTAATCCCTAATTTATTATGTGACATTTAGCACATCAACTTTATTTTACATAAGCCAAACAAAATGTAACAACTGTAAGAAAATATCCCACCTCAATGAAATGGATTTTCTGTACTTTGCACTTCAGACTCATGGAGAGCTAGTGTCTTGGAAAACACACCCCACCCTCCACATGACAGAAGCATTTCAGTAGAAGGAAACCTTTTTCCCCCTCAGAAGTTTTGCATCTCAACATACAACAGTGATTTTACCACAAGGGGGAGACGAGAAAGACAGAACTGACTGGAGGCATGGTTAGTGAGGCATTGGGTTTAAACATGACTAATTAACAGTTGAAAATCACCATTACCTATCTCCCATATGCTCTCATTTGTAAGCAAAAGTTGGACAGTGAATCTTAACATATGGCAACAGTAAGTTGCACTCCAATCCTTGAATAGCAAAGTACATACAATCTGGTCTGCTGCTTCAGCTGTAAAACATTATTGCAGTTTAACCTAAAAGGAAAAATGATCTCATATGAATTAGTGGACAGAAAAAAATGGGGAACAAGGAATAAAATGTCTAAAACCCCCAAATTAAGCTTTTCTGGTCAGTTTGGCTATTGAATAACCTCGTCTTGGCACTGAATAACCTCACCTCACTTTCCTGCTTCAGTCACCCACTTGAAAGCTAGGAAAAATGACTACTTGTATTTAAAAGATAGACAGATGATACACAAGTTTTGTACTACACACAACACACAGGCGCACACAGATCTATCTATCTATATATATATATAGACAGAGAGAGAGAAACAACTACAAGAAGAGCTGGAACCAACCTCACAGTGTTTCATTGCTTGACCTGACTGATAACAAATGACTCTGGGCTTAAGCGAGAACTGTGCTTACCTTCCTTAAGTTAAAACTAATGTTTCCAGGAGAAAGGTTGTCACCTATTAACTCTTCAGAAGCACTCATGAGTACTGTTTATGACAACCTTACATGGTTTATCTTTTTTCAAAGAGCATTAATTAATATTTATCAGATACACATTTTTTTCTAAACTAATTTAAATACTAGACTACCTTTGCTTCATGTAGGAAACAAAAGCAACTAGACACCTTCACCGACATTCCTTTATTAACATCAGAACAGTATACCTATGTGTACATATAGATTGATATATAAATATTACATCAAGAAATTAACCAAACATTTCTAATGTGGAGTAAAAAACTCTCAATTTTTTTTATACCAAAGAGCATGTCATGGCTTTTTAAAGATGGATTCTTTTTTTAAGAAGTTGCACAGTTCTGTATCTAAAAATACCTTAAAAACCAGAGATATGAGTTATTTTCACATTAACTTACCGCTTTGTTATCAACTACACACAGCACAGTCTACTATAAAAGCACAAAATACAAACTCCCAAGGTTCAATAGAAAAATAGGTAGTCAACTGAAAAATAGATGCAACTTAAGGCTAAGACTTTCTTAAAGAAACTAATTGACAAAGGAAATACAGTGGTCAATTGAGGAAATACATCTTTAAAAATAAGTAGGTTAAAAAAATTAAGTGTTAAGGGAATATATGCTCTGAAATAAACAGAAATACCAGTAACAAGTCTTGCTTCCTTGCCTTCCAGTGAGAGAAATGCAGCAAAAAAGCCTGCTGCCATTCTGCTGCAGTACCTGTCTTCCTACTGTCACCAGTACTATTAGCTATAGTCTTCGGCAAGTACCCTGACTGAAATCAAGAGGGCAAAAAAAATTGTTGCAAGTTGCAGGTACGCACAAAAATATCTAGGGGTAAGCAATGTTTTTGTTAGGAAAACAGAAGCCATCACAAACAGTGAACAAAATTTTTGGACACAGAAGTATGATATAGCCTAAGAAAAAAAAAAACAAACAACACAGCAATACAAATAACACAAACAAAACTCCACCAAAAAATTAAGTCTTACTGAAACAGAACATGTGCTCCGAGTATAATTTACCTTCCTCAAATATACTCAATCAACTGATTAGACAAAACAATTCGGAAAAAAATTGTCAAAATACAGTTAAGCTACAAACAAATTCTTTCAATAAAATACCTCCAAAACAACCCCTGATATCTGAAAACAGAATTTCCTACACAAACACATCAATTCAGAAGAAAATGCTCGGGAATCACTTCATTACAAAAAAATTATTAGCCAAATTAACAATTGCACTAGTGAAGACCTGTCAGTAACCATATGCACTTTTTAACTTAAAGCACATCAAACAACATGCCCTCTTCCAATTATTTGCTGCTGATTGCGACATAACATTCTTACGTTCAATTTTATGCAAAAAATGTAAAATAGCTATGAGGAACACAGGAAGCTCGTTCCTTTGAAGAGCCCACTGCAATATATAGTCTTCCAAACCAGACCTCCAGATCTGGCTAAACTCACCACCAGAAGCATACACACTGAACAGAAAGAAACTTACAGAAGAATCAATGCTAACTTTCTAATACCTCTTTAGAGCCACCCAACACAGCCTATATGTACACTTACAAGAAGGCAATACATTTCACCCATAGCACCACACATCCTTACAGGATCTACACTCATGTAACCACACAAGCACCATGCTCCAGAATGGACACGCACCAGTCATCACCAAGGGGCACAGAGAAACCTAGTTACCATTTGCACTTCATTTCTTACACCTCAGTGAGAACCTCCCAAGATTCCGTAAAGAACAAAGCAAAATAAATCCTGGGTTCAAGATGAGATTTGTTTGGCAGCCCTTTACATTTTTTCCTGCTCCTTAACATCATATCAACTCTTCCTTATTCTACAAAGGCTTCCATTCATCTTACACCATCAAAATGACATAATTTCAATTGTGCCAAGATACTGTACGGCTGTCAACTAGATCAACATACTAGACAAGCTTTATAAAAAAAATACTTTAAAAAATTAAATAATATGTACAGCACTGCAGGCACTCTCTATATACAAGTCTTTAAATTCAAGTATAAGTAGACAGTGCTTTGAGACGACTTGGAGGGTTTTATTGCAAGGATGCTGCTATGTTCTCATTTTTATGGCAAAAGCACAAAAACTCCAGCAACTGGACCATGACAGCGAGGTTAAACTTCTGCCACCAGACCGGTGCTTACAGAAAGAGAATTAAAGAGGTAACAATATGAGAGCCCATAGCATTCCTAAAAGAGATTCCTAGATGACAAACACCCAAAAGCCAAACATGCAAGCCCCCTTTCATGCTCAGCTTCCTTAATGGGAGGAAACAATAACCTCAATAAACTGGGGCTTTGAACATCTGATGAACTTTTGGGAGGTCAGGAAACATTTCCTATGTTAAGAGGTTTACAAAGGAAGGCGAGAATTAGAAGAATGGAAGGCAGAAATGCAGAACACCCTGAGCATCCAGTTAGTTTAGCTTCAACCACCTACAATTCTCAGAGATCAAAGTGCCAGTCCATGGCAGGAATTAACACATTCCAACATAAACATCACTACAACTTAAATTAACCTGTGTCCCATTTGAAAATAAAGAGCAGGCGTTTTGCAAAAGGAACGCAATCCTCCTTTTCTCCTCCCTCAAACTATTTTTCTTAAATTTTTATGCTAGCATTTTCTTCTACCCAATCTTATTCACCTGTCTCCCCTCCAGTGTCTCCTTACCCATTTGCTTTCCTTTCATTCATTCACCCACCCAGTGTGGCATACGTGGAACTGACATGATGCTCACTCTTAAGTCATTCACTCTGAATGGCTATCAAGTATGGATACAGGTCCTATGAGAGAAAAAAGATGAGCTTAACGCTTACAGAGACAAACAATTAGAGGCAGTCCCTACAGGAAGCTCTCAGAGGTCAATCATCCTTGGTGTAGATTGGTATGCACCTCCATAGTTTCACTGCAGCATCCTATTTCCTTTCATAACTCAGTCCCTGTCCATGAGCTCTTCAGGGCATCTTATTCCTAAACAGGAACAAAAGCATTAATCCTACATGGAGGAGAGGGTGGTGAATATAGAGGAATGAGAGTAAGAACCACCATCAATGGGCTCAGAAAGATCAAGAAGAATTGCCAGGCTAGAGGCCCAAGGTATTAATGCAAAGAAGTCACTGACTACTGGGGAGTCAAGAAGGAAAAATCCTACCGCCTGCAGGGTAGTACAGAAATAGACAGTTTGTAATAAGCCTGACCCACATCATCAAAATAAATAAGAGCAAGTTATAGCAGCAAGGTATACTGAAACAGGAAGGGTGTATCTTTAAGTAGTCCAAACATTCTCACAAAAAAAAAAAAATTTCACTCTTTCCTATACCCTAAATCTAGACCTCTGTAAAATGCATTGCAACTTTTGTCACTCACCTGTTTTCAAACAGCAGGCAGCTGTCACTGCCTCAAAGGAAAACTGCATTGTATTACACTGAGCTATCCATCAGACACAGGTTAAGTGCTTTTCTGTAGCTGACTTAGGGATAAGCCTGAGCTTACCTAACTCAACAGTTTCAGCCAGCAAGGAAGGCAGCAGTTCACTTCCTGAACACGAGCAGGGGGCATACGGTCATTGTACCAACAGCCCTCAGCTTGTAATTTTAGATACAATAAAGAGTTGGAATATTCTGTGCTTTCAAGATGACAACACGCAGCTGATAACAGGTAAGATAGACTCCAATTTAGCAGCATCCTCCAGTAAAATGACCAAGCTCAAGAAACCCTCTTTCACATGTACATAGCTGGTCAGTCTTCAAACACAAGCCAAACAAACATACCCAGCCTTCAATTAACTTATTTTTAACACCATTATTTTAAAATAGTTTTAGTGAATGAATTTGAATTACTGTTGCTAATACAACTGCTATGAGAGTACATGACAAGTATCAAAGCAGTTAAATGAAGCATGTCAAAAGCATTTCCACTGTTTGTTTTTCAGTCAGTTCAGTAAGAAAACATTCTTCCATGATCCACTGCAGAGGGTACTTTTGACAAGGTGTATTTTGTCTTTTTTTGTTTTGTCATTCTTCTAAATAACCTAGGAATAATGTAGTGTAATCTTTAAAAAGTACTTTTTTCTAAATTTTGTTAAGTACCACTGGGGCAGGGATGGGGGGATAGGGTAGGAACAGAATCTAAACATCCTAATCAAGGTTCCAAGAGAAAGAGCAGAAAACAGCCTGCAGGATGAGGGACACCTTAGGTCACACCAATGACTGCTTGAAAAAGTTGATGAAGAAAATGCTTACCTCACCAGAATGAAACTCAGTTTTAAGCACTGAGAAGCCAGTAGTCATTATGAACATCAGAAGTGAACTGAAAAATTATTAGACATTTTAAGGAAAAATGTTCACAAGCCATTGAATTATAAGGATACAATCTGCAGCTCAGCAAACTCCTATGCTGCAGACTGCCATAAGTTTAAAAGAAACCCAGGGGAAATACCAGTTTCTATTAGTCTCATATTTTTTCCCCAGGCGTCTGTGACAGGACATGGAGAAAGAGAGAAACACCAGACATCACACCAGAGTGGATGGACCTTTGATCTGATACACTATGACTCTGCTCACAGCAATCCACATCAAAAATAACTTTGCTAGGTGTATGCATTTCACCCGCATTATAGTAATTAAGAACAGCCAAGCAATTCTCTTAACAGACAACTGCAACAGTTACCTACCTCCCTTTTTTAGATACGGGTAAAAAAATCAAGGCTAAGAAATAATATGACTGGTAATTATCTTCAATCAGCTGCAAAGCTAGAATAAAACAGCTAAGAATTATTAGTTTCCATCCTTATGTTCAAACCACTAGATGGTGCTTCTAAAATGAAGCAATTCAGTACGTAAAACTCTAAAACTGAGTAACGTATACTGTTAAGTTGCTATCCTCAGGATTGTTATCAGTAAGAAAACCCCCTCATCCTTCTGCAATTTAAAGTCACTAAACTTTAATATAAATATTGCATTAAATATCAAGTTTTGTTCATAAACTGCTGTGCCCAAAGGCTTTGAACACTGTATGGTACCAACAAAAAAGCAGCTTCACGCTACAAATAGCATTTATCTCTTCTTTCACTCTTCATTTAAGTAGTTTCCCCTAAGACATTTTTCCCCAAGTCTGAACTCACTCTAGCTCTCTTCTGTGAAGAGCAAATCCTTCACTTTTAAGATTTGAAAATCATAGCTAAAATAAGTCACTAACTGCCTTCTACCTACCACTCTGTAAAATCATCCTTTCTTTTTCATTCAGTTTGCCAAAACTGGTCTCAATAGTTACTTGACTACTCCAGCAGCTTCATCCCTTTTGATTTCTGACTATATCCATTCACCAAAGCACTGCTTAAAATATTTCTCCCTTTTCCTGCATCTCATTCCACTGACCCACCTTTAAAAACACTCTTTACAGTATGTTAAGCATAGTTAACTGTCTTTTTTTTTTTACTATCTTGCATTCTTCTAAACTCCAAATTCCTATTAGTCTTTAAAGACCCCTTCCTATTTTTCTTACAATCAATAAAAATTCCTACAAACATGCTTCTTCTCTTCCTTTAAAAAAAAACAGTATTGACTATTTCCTATTGTATTTCCCATCTTTTACTTCTTTGAGTCAGTTCTGCCGCTAAGCAACGCTGACAGCACTGCTAAGAAATATTACCTTATGTGCAGCTTTTAATGTTCAACCCTCACGTACGATTTTTTTTTTATATATATAACATTTCTCCTTGTGCTAAGTAATGCAGAAACTCCTAGAGGTAGTTTGATTATATTTTTTGCCATTGGTTCTCACTTTTATACTTTAGGGGATTCCTCTTGATCCTTAAAGAATTCTCTCTCTCTCCCGCACCCTGCTTGTATGGGAACTTCTTCCAAGATATCCATTTAATATCTCTTGTTTTAAAGCCTTTCTTAAATTAGCATACCTATCTTTTGTTCAAAGTCCTTGAACAACTATTATTACTAGCTATGGCTTCTTTCTTAAAAGGTAGCTTAGTAAGAACACCCTTAAAAAGTTAGAAAATGGCACTATGCACCAACACAGAAGCAAGCCTTCTCCAAGTGCCAGCCATTCCACTTATCCCTTAATGTTATTTCTGGTCAGAGAACACCATTGCAGAAACTGGTTAACTAGAAGCAAGACCCCCTTGTCTTGAAGATGTATCTGCTAATCCAGCTGCAGAAAGCAAGGATCAGATTTTAAAAAGAAACCAATGAAAAGTACTTTGAAAGAAATACCCAGGAAGATGGCAACTACAATTCTCAGCATCTCCAAGCACTTTAGGTGAGAAGATATGTAATCCCTGAAGCATGTGAAGGAGGTCTGCTGAGCACCTACTTGTCAGTAAGTGTTCACTCCTAGCTACAAGTTAGGGCCATTTCCGTAAACCTGTCTTCACATCTCCATGGGAGTTACACAGCCCTTTATTTAAAACAGACACTGAGACACAGCTGTACCTTGCTCAGTCTCGGAGGAGAGGGGGGTTAAAAAATAATCATACAAAACCTCCAGGCTTATGCAAGCCTTGTGAGTATCACTGAACTGGGACAAAGCATTCACAAAGCAATATCTTTACTACCAATGACTATCAATTTTGTGTGCATTATAGGAACATAAGAAATTATGCAACATTTACACAAGAAGTTCGCATTCTTTTCTATGTAAAAAAACTATGAGCAAAAAATAAGGTTAGGGAATGCACAACTGAAATAAGTATCAGAAAAAGAGGGTAAGGTCTCATGAAAAAATGTATTCCTTGGCTTTTCTTCCCCAGGTAAAAATGTATTCAGATTCATAGATGTCGACACAAAACAAGCAATATTTTTTAAAAATTAAAATATAAAAAATAAACAAAACACAGAAGATGTTTCAGGCTGTTATGCTAAACAGATAAAAAATGTCTTTAAGTTGTGGTTAGCGACAGTCAAAGACAAAACAATTCTTTGAAAATATCAATAAACTTGAGCACAGTTCAAAAAAGCTACCGTCATGAGCTACTTACATGTGCTTTTTTCAAGCTATTTGTTAGATTTAAGCATCAATATTCACAGCAATTATTCTGAATACTTTGGATATTAAAAACATTTCAAAACTCTGCAAAAGCAGTCCAGTTCCGTATTTTTGCTGGATACTGAGGTCTGTCTGGGAGCAGGTTCTGACCTGACACCTGTGGAATGCTCCAGCAGCAGAAGGTACAAGATAAGAAATTCCCTGAAGTGACAGGAAATATTTCTATGATATCCGTGCACACAGACAAATATTTTGATTTTGAAGAAATCATTCATTTTCTCAGAAAGGTGGCAGTGCCTGGAAGCCTGCAGTGTCATGAGGAGGTCAAACACAGATACTATTGTTCCACCAGTGTGCTGCAATTCAAGAACATTATTGCTTCAAATCACTCCTCTTCGTTTTCTCCTGGTTAAAAAGCAAACACCAACCCCCCTCCAAAACTTAATGCATTGAATCTACAGTCCCCAAAAGGAAAACACATCACACAGAAAACATTTAAGAAATTAAGTAACAGTAATAACCAATGTGCACAGGAGACTGGAAACAAATCTGATCTCTGGTCTGTCTCTATTACATCAGTTAAAAGTCTGCCTCCTACCAGCTAAGCGGATCACATCACTACTATTTATTTCATTCTCTGGTTACCTCTATCATCGGCATTTGATCTGGGTTATTAAAATCTGGTATATCAGCATACCTGAAGAATAGTGCTGGACAGGAAGAGCACTGACTGCACAAGGATCTAGTGAAGTTGTGCTGTTCTTGTGACACACAATATTAGTCAAGACTGTCCACGTCCTACACCCACATTTTCTCTCCAGTCCTCAGTATGTTCAGATAGGGAGGCAGAAGTTACCAAGTAAATATCTGCCTAGATGCAGGTCCCTACATTTTACAGTAACTTGACAATTATCCTGATAGTTTTCTAAGTCGATCTTGTTAAGCAATATCTGTTCTATTCCATTTCTTCATCTCCCCCATTTACAGAAATTAAGCTGAATTAATTTACATATTTGGGGGTTGGGGTTTTTTAGGAAGAATTACGAAATGGTTCCCCTAGAATTAAACTAAACCATATAGTCAGGTTTCTGAATGGGCTGTACTGTAAATTTGCTGCACTCTGATGTCATTCCTCACCTTCCCTCTTTCCCTTTCAAAAGTATCTCTGAATGGCAATCAAAGCTGTAGGACTGTCAGTAGCATCAAAATCTGCTGCCATGCAGAAGTCCTATTACATGATGGAAGGATCTGGAATACTTCAGAAGAAGCATTCCCCAGCATTGGTATTAAGTAGCAAAACCTAACTGATAACACGTACCCAGCATCTGCAGGACCTAACAGAGGATTATACCCAAGTAACATAAGTCACCAGTGGCGATAGCCCTCCCCCAGAATAAACATTAAAAAAGTTATCTTCAGGATACATAATAGTCAAAATAATTTCAAACAGACTGTGGAACCTACAAACCCTTCAAGAAGGAATCCTAAGGATTCCTTGATTCAATAGGAAAGCAAGCAGTATAACCAGGAAAGTTACAGTTCCTAAATGTCAAGTCCTCCATGTTAATTTCCACAAAAAAAGCACTATTCAAACTTCTATGTATTCAATGCATTATCAATACCAATTCAATAGCACATGAAACAAAAATACTCCTCTCTGAAGGAACATGATTATAACTCACCAGTAGCCCATTCTGAATAACAGTACAAAAATGATGTAGTAAGCTACTGAGACCAACAAAAACTATTCACCTTGAAAGGATAAATATACAGGGAAAAAGTTTTTAAATTAATAACAATAGATGTTACTGATTTATGAGGTCCAGTGTCATGCAACAGGCTTGGAAAGTTCCTTTACCCACAGAAGAGCCCTACAAAATATAAGCATACACTCATACACTGTTTAATACAGACTTTGGATGCTGAACATACAGCATAGGAACCAGATATATGAATAAGGAAAGCTTCATCTTAAAGAGATGAAGTCTCCATTAGAAAGAAAATCAATGTGAAAACCAATTAGTTTTTATTTTAAAAATGACAAAAGCTATGTTTACAATTATTTCTTCTGTATTTAAGATTACAAGTATCTCCTGTTATTCATTAACTGTTGCTCCTTGCTATAAAACATAAACAAATAGTGAAGTTTATTGAAAGCTCCCTGCAATTTTTTACTGTATTTTCAGTTATTTAATCTCTAAATTATTTTCCTTTCAGTGATCAGCAGCAGTATCAAACAAGTACGTATGCTTCAACAGTACTCACCTGGGTTATGACTACACACAAAATCCATAGAGCCAGCACTATCTGAACTTTTATTTTGCATTATTCATTTTGCCTTTTTTTTAAAAAAAACCCTAGCATACCAGCTGCAATTCGAGTGAGAAGTGTGTGCACAGACGACTTACCAAAAAAGGAGGCTTAACACCATTACTGAAATTAAAACACAAGGAAAAAAGAAAAAAAAAAAAGGTGGTAGTGACAGAAAGGGGCAAAAATTAAAAGCAGTCGTTCATGGAATAAATAACTACACTGACGGCTGTAATGCCTGGACAAAAAACGATCCCGTAAAGGTTGACAATCTGTAATGCCCTTCATGTAGGATCTGGACATCACATGTGAGACAAGATCACTCTCCAGACAGTTGTTATTTAACTCGTGCCAAAAGACGATAATTTCATTGCAAAGCAAGCGATGATTCTTGGATTCCTTCCAAGAATTTCAAAGCGAGAAGAAGAAGGGCAGAAAATGCACACCTACAAAGCACCATTCAACAATTTTTTATTTAAAAAAAAACCCAAACTTTTAAAGTTCTCAGGTGCACGCCGACAGCACTGACAGCAAAACAGGACCTACTGAACCGCCTCTCCCCCGCGAACCGCGGCACACGGCCGCCCGCAGCTCCACCGACACGGGGCTACCCAGGTGCCGCCAGAACAGCCTCCGCGCCACCGGCCGCTCCGCAGCATCCCCCCTCCCGCCCCCCGCGGGCTCCCCGGTCCCGGCGTCACCCCCCGGAGCTGGGGAGACCCCCGAGCTCCCTGCGTCCCTCCCCGAGGCCGTGCTCCCGCCGGGGTTCAACCAGCACCCGGGCACAGGCTCTGCTTTGTCATCTCCCCCCCGCCGCGGGCCGCCCGCTCCGCGCTCCGAGCCGCCCGCCCGCTCCGCCGCCGCGCGCGCCCCCGGCCCCTCCCGCCTCGCCCCCGCCGAACAGCGTCCGGTGGGACTCCTTCAACAACGAGCCAACCGACCAACCAACACACACACACACACACACACCCCAGCCACCGGCTCCGCGCCGACCTCACGGCCACCTCCGCGGCGGCAGCTCCCGCCTAAGACACCGGCACCAAACGACCCACAGCGCCGCGGTTGCGCCTCCACCTCCCTCCGCGTCCCCTCCGCTCGCCCCTCGACTTCCCCGCGGCGGGGTAAGGGTGACCCCGGCGGCTGAAGAGGCGAGACAAGACGAGGTGCCCCCCCCACCCCGGGGCAGGGGCCACCTCGCCCGGCGCCGGCGGCTCCTCACAACTTACCTTGGGTTTGTAGAGCCACTTTCGGAACCTGTTCATCATCACCGCCGCCACCCCGCCGCCGCCTGCCGCTGCCAGGGGGGCTGCCGGCTGCCCGCCCGCCCGCGCCGCTCGGGGGACCGGGGCAAGCCCTGTCCCTCGCCGGGAGGCTCCGCCGGATCGTCGTCGCCGCCGTCGCCGCCGCCGCTGCTCTTCCTCCTCCCTCTCTGCCGCCGCCTCCTGAAGGCAGGGACTGCCGACCGCTGCGGAGCGCGCGCTGCCCTCAGTACAGGGACGGGGCGCTGCGCCGCGCTGACAGACCCCAAAACATCGCGCGGCCGGCAGCGGCGTCCCCCCCCACAGCCCCGCGCCGCCAGGCGCATGCGCAAGGGCAGGCCCACCTTCTCCCGCCCCGCTGGCTATCGCCGCCAATGGGAAAGCGGCTGGGGACGGTCCTCCCGCCCCCCCCGCGCTGACTTGCCCCACCCACTCTGCTGCTTATTTGCGTAAAACGGGGAGGGGGCGAAGGGACTACGTGCTCTGGCATGCTACGCCCCGCAGCCGCCGGGCAGCGAGGCGAAGCGCTTTGGCCCGGCGGATGCCGGGACTGGTAGTCTTCTCCACGGACAAGCCCTGAACGTCTTCGCTTCAGGACAGCAAACCCCTGCTTGTAACAAGCCAGCCCCACCCTAGTGCGCGGTAATCGGCTAACTGACTTCTAGCCGTCCCTGAGAGCAAAAAACGGGGAGGGGGCGGAATGGGTTGCTTGACAACGGCGGCAAACAATCGCCGCCATCTTTTTTTTTTCCCGGCCGGGTAGTTCTTTACTCCAGATCGGGCTGTTCCGCAATACGACGGCTGGTGCACCGGAGAACTACAGGTCCCAGCAGCCCCCGCGTTCCTTAGCAACAGCGCCGGGCCGGGCAGGACCGGGTCGGTGAGCACAGCGGGGTCTTTACGGCTGAAGGGTCCCACCGCGCTGAGAGAGGGTCGGCGGGCTCCGGCGGGAAAGGGGGCGGCCGCCTGGGCTGGCGGAGACAGCCAGGTACGGGACTGGGCAGCGGCCGGGCTGAGGGGCCGCCCGTGGGGGCTGCGCGCTCGCGCCGTTACCTCAGTCGGCGGCGCGCGCCCTGGGGCCCGGTGAGCTGCACCCTGGCGCGCTCACCGGCCTCAGCGAGCGGTAAGGGGTCTGCAGCCGTGTGTGGCACCTTGGAAAACAAAAATGGGTAAAATGCTTGATAAGTGTGGCACGCAGGAAGACCCTGGTGCCCTCGGCAGGCTTAAAACTACTTCACTCGCATATTAGGTGTCTATAAATGCAGTAGAGTAGATCAGTGGGTCCAATGTTACGCTTTGACAGAATTGTTGGGCTTTGCTCCCAGAGTTTTCATGAACTGTTGTGATTTTTGGGGCAAGTAGCCAGTCTTGGTTTCCTTTAGTTTACCCATCTGGTAAGTATAATGCAACTTACTTTAGGTTGTACAGGGTGTTGTACAGGTGATATTTAAGGTGTTGTACAGGGGATATTTTATAAAACTCCACCAGATATCTCCACCAAAAAAAAAAAAAAAGAAAACCAAACAAAAAAAAAAAAAACAAACCTGAGTCAAAGAAAATATTAAAATATTTGTAGTAGGTATGCAAAACATTGAAATACTTGTAAATTAAAAATGAACCTAAGATCCAGGCCATGGCTGCTCAGCGTGAATATTTTCCAGCTGATGTTTTGCTGCCTTAAGGGTGGAATCTGCTGAAAAGAGAACCGGTGCCCAGAACTGCTCTCTGCTGTGCTCAGGTGACAGTCAGCAACGTAGAAAAGTCCACAGTAAATGAGAATGGCAGGATGTAACCGTTGGGACAATTGTAACCTGTATGCAGTGTCTATTTTTCTAACATATGACTGAGAGAAACACCTATTTCATTTTGAGCAGTAAATACTTGACCTGACTGAATTTTGCAGGGAGGCTTATTTCAGCTCTCTCTTTAAGAAGGACAGCTTTTAGCAGATGAAATGCAATCACAGTGTTTCTAGGCCAGGAAGATAGGAGCCAGTGTAAAACTTGAAGGAATATTTCCGGTCATTGAAATTAGTCCCCACAGTTGTGGCCAGTCTTGTCCTATGTAATTGCTTTCAAAATATCTCCAAGCTCCATTGTAAAATAAGGTTAAGTCATGTTCTTACCTCCTTTAACTGCAATTCTACATCTGTTAATGGAAGAAAATTTCTCCCATTTTGTACACAATACATATCCTTTCTATACATAGCAATTAGAACATTCTCCTAAATGGCTGTGTGGAACTAGGGCTGCATGTCACAACACAAAGCATGTTATTCCTGCTATGTATGTTTTAAATCATGATAATAATAGCGGTTTGTTTAAATAAAATCACGAGTGAGGTTTTTCTGTTAAGCAACCCTGGATTTCCAGAGTTCTCAAGGCATTGCTGCATGTTTTGGTTTTCATATTCCAGTTTCTGGTTTTAATGATTATTATTTGGAGGGGAAAGGTGAATATCAGCATGTACAGAGCATGAGAGCTCAAATTCATTTCTACTATGCCATAAGAAAAGCTATTTATCACTGACAGAGC
Source organism: Gallinago undulata (assembly GCA_026546715.1). NCBI lineage: Eukaryota > Metazoa > Chordata > Aves > Charadriiformes > Scolopacidae > Gallinago > Gallinago undulata. The sequence continues at coordinate 48,837,259 of JAOTQQ010000032.1, forward strand.
TGTTGGAGCCTGAATTATGATTCAGCCCGAATGAGTACTGAAGTATTTCTCTCTCCCTTATCCAAAATCTCTTGTGAGTGTAAGAACCTTGGCAGGTACAGAGAAAGAGATCATGTTTCTCAGAGGAGTGAAGAAATGGTGATTCCTTCTGCAACAAAGAGGCACAGTAGCACCTCTTTTTTTATTATTATTTGCCATCCCTTATCCTGACCCAGCTCTGTTTTGCAAGACTTCTTTTTTCAATTTTGTCTTGGTCATACCAGGTAACTAAATGCCTGTATTGAGCATGGTCACAGACAAATTATTTTTTTCAGCAGTTTGAAGTTAGTCATTAAAAGTGCTGTTTAGGTAATTATGGAGTATGAAAATGCTGAAAGACAGGGTATAAAAACACTGTATCTGGAAATGTTACGATACCCTTTTAAAACAAGAAATGAATTATCTTTACCACACTGGGAATGAATCATCTTGATCAAGCATTCTTTTCTAACATCAGAATATGATGATATATAAAATACAGGAATGATTTTCAAAATAGACTTTTATTTTCACTGTGAAAAATGGCTCCTGTGCTCATTTTTTTTCATTGCTAAAAGAGATTAATGACCTTCACCCTTGATCATCGCTATCATTGGTCTTTCATACACAACAACATGTGCAAGTGTAAAAAAAAATTAATTATAGTTTTTGTCATGTGAATATTAAAATTGAGGTAGCCAGTTCTGCAAACTCTCATGCATATGAGTAAGACATGATTTGAGATAGACATAATCTAGTCATTTCACAAACAAAGCATCAAACATAAATAAGTATCCAACTGCTGTGCCTTCAAAAGCCTCGGCGATGGCCTAGACTACTGATGCGTTGTGATCAATACCCAGCTTGCTGACCAACACTGTCTCATTTCTTCCTTATAATTCCTCTCTGTTCCTGTTGTTGTTGTTGTTTTTTTCTGGAAAAATAGGCTGTTAGTAGCAACATGTGATAGATTTAAGACTAAAATTTTGCTTTCAGTTGCATCTCAGTGGGAAGAGCAATGTATTAAATAGGACCTGTATAGCATATATGCAAGAATTCATGCTTTTCTGTAGTATTATCTTTAATTATATTTCATCAAATAACCTGATACAGAAACCATTTCAGGTATCATCCTAAGGATCTTTTGAGACATTTCAGAATAAGAAATATGTAATTATGTCTTCTATTTTATTGATGTTTGTACTGCATTCTCATTTCTCCTATTACCTGTTCTGAGTAACTGTGATTTTGAAAGCTTGACCTAAATGTTCTTTTCTACATTACTGCAGTATATCATCTCTATGAGCCTATCAACATACATTATGCTACAACCAAAGCAAGCATGAAAAATTAATGATTTACTGTATTTATAGGATTCTCCATGGTGAAGATGGTCAGCCATGGAAAACATATTGCAATAATAGTACAACAGCTTGACAAATTTAACCCTGAAAATCAGAGCGTGGAGGATTTCTTGAATGAATCGGCTAAGGTGTTGCAGGTATATTGTTTCAGTTTTATCTTACATTGCTTATTGTGTTTAACTATGTGATTTTAAATATAAAGATATCTGTTTTCTAACATGTTGTAACTTTCATAGATTTTTCTTACAGTGACATTTTTCATCAATGACTAAAGCCCAAATTTTTATGGTTATCACTAGAAAACAAGGATGTAAAGATCAGATGTGTTAACTGTTTGGGTAGCAACAAAAGACGGGGAAAGCCACAACTTCTTAACATGGATTTGACAATGACAGGAAAAGCTTCTCTTCCTCTTCTGACTTAGCTGTTTTGTACTTTCCTATCTCCTTTCCTCTTTCCAAACAGCAGTTTCTGGCAGCAGCACCCATTTTATATATATGAATGCAGTTCAGAAGCTGACTCACAGGATCATGTATTCTTGCTTTGAGGACATAAGTGACCATCAGAATAGTGGGACAGAAGGCAAATGGTGAGAATTTCTTAGATATTAGGAAGAGATTCTTTACTGTGAGGGTGGTGAGACACTGGAGCTGGTTGCCCAGAGAAGCTGTGGATGCCCCATCCCTGCAGGTGTTCAAGGCCAGGCTGGATGGGGCTTTGAGCAACCTGCTCTAGTGGGAGGTGTCCCTGCCCATGGCAGGGGGGCTGGAATTCGATGATCTTTAAGGTCCCTACCAACCTGAACCATTCTATGATTCAAAGTGACAGTAAATCAACTACCTGGTTTTAATCTAATACTGCAGGTAACCAGGCCAAGATTTGCCAATATGTAGCTATACTGGCTAAAGCAATTCCCATCCTTTTCTTATTTGGACTGCCACCTCTTCCCATCTCTTTGTCCTCAGTGCCACCCTGACTTGTGCTGACGCAGCTACTGGAATGAATCAGCTTTAGAAAATCACAAAAGGAAGACAGTAACATTGTTTAGACTGCTATTGTCTGTGTGTGCCATGTATTATCAAACTACATAGTCAGAGACCTGATTCCACACTGATGTGTAGCTCAAGTGCTCATTTCCACTTCTGAGTTAGATAATCTTTTACATTTATTTTACATAAACACAAATGCCTACAAGAATATGAAGCTATGGATGTGTGATATGAAAATCAGAGGCTGAGGCAGTGAATCCATACACGTTCCTTGGGTGCTTGCTTTCTTTGTTTCCACTCAGGCCTGTACTTTTTGCCACTGCTCTCCTGCCTTGGAGTACTGGCACAACTGAATTACATCAGGGAACTGATCCAGTTTCAAAATAATCACCTTTCACAGGGAAGAGAGCAGGTAAATTCAGCTGCCACTCCTGCCAAAGTAATACTTGTAAAAATTAATATTCAGATCATTGTTCTTCTCAGCCCAGGAAAGGTGATACAAAGACAAAAGAAGCAGTAACTCCATTAGAGAAACATGAATCTTAAGTTTCATAATAAACCCTTTCAAAAGAAAAAGAGCAAGGAGGATAGCTGGTGCCAAAGATAAGGCAGAAATATTTTTCTGGGATGGTTTTAGTTCACTTACTACATAATATTTTTGCTGTGAATTTATCCGAGAAAGTAAAAAGTAAGATTTGTGTTTATATAAAATTCAGCTTCATTTCAATACCAAATGGCTGATTCTGATTCATCACAGAAAATTCACTTCAGTTCTTTCTTTTCTATTTCACAATAGGCATATGATCCTAAAAATGCTATAGCATTTTTGTATACATGATTTCCAGACTTGGCCACTAACCAATTAACCAATATTAACTGACCCATACAGAACTTACTCTGGTTTTTATCCTGCTGATTAACACCAGCACTTTAAATCATAGACTAGATTCAAGCCGGTATGTCTCATGCATGACAAATAGCAAACCTAGTGTTGTGTACTATTGACCAGCCAAAATTCAGGAAGATCAGTTTCCAAGAGCACAAATCTAGATAATTGCAAGACAGAGCTTTCTTTATATTTATTTACTTCCTTAGGTATGCAATGTATCAGACTTGACTTTTCTACAAGTTACTATCTCCTATTCTATTAGACTTTTCTAACTGGTTATTTGGTTTTCCATCCCTTAAAAGTACAATCAGATTCCAGTTATTATTAACAATACTGTATGTTCCATTCATATTATATATCTTTATTGTATTTGGATGTTCTATAGTCTTTGTCTTTCTACTATGGTACCTGAGGTGTCTTGTTTAGTTCTTTGATCACTGTTGATGACCTACACAAAACATACTTCTTAACCTGTTGTCCAGCTGTTTGTGGTCATTTCTGACAAAACCAACAATTTTGGGCTAGGTTATTTTTCTCAAAATAAAAAGACAGCATGCACAGATAGTTGCAAAATATGTTCAAGGGAGGTCAGCACCCCAGTAGAGTTTTGCCAGGCTGCAGGATCCACTGCGGCAGCCAGTATTGTCAGGTGTCAGATTCTAGAGATAAGTACCTCTAACAGCCACACATTATCACCTGAACTGCAAGGAGCAGACAGCAAAGGACATTTTGCAGAGCAAAATCTCTGTCAGAATGAAATAGGTTTCAAAGAGCAATATAAATGCTTGTAGGAGCTGATTGAAAGTAAATAAAATTACTTGTTTGTAAGTCTAATAAATGAAACAAAGAGATGAGCATCCTTGGCTGATCAGAAATGGAGGATTACATCAGTAAAAAATAAGAGATAACAGGTAGAAAGGAACTGAATTGTGACACATATTGGTAGCAAAAACAGGCAGCTTTTGTTTTATGTGCTAAAATCAACTGTGTTGGAATAAGTGGGGTCAAAACAGTGGACTAACAGAATGCTCTTAACGATGCCATTCCAGATAGTTGATTTTCTAGAGAAAGATTGGGTTAGTTAAACCCAAGGAAGACATGTTTATTACAATAAAATAGAAAATGCTGAGATGCTACCTTAGATTTTTAGCTATGAAGTAGTAGGTATATACTACTTGAAACCAGCTGTTCAAAAAGAGTGAAGAAGATGTACACATAGGCTGGTTATGATATTCTGGAGAGCAGTCTATGTGAAAAATGACCTCTAAAGTTATGGGCTAGACTGACAGGCAGGGTAGCAACAGTACAAATAATTGAGGAAAGAAGTAGCAAGAGAGTACTGAAGTTTTGTTTTAGCATTGTTGAAATTACGCTGACAACAACAAGAAGTAAATGTCATAGAGAAAGGCCAGCAATTCAGACTGTAGAGTTCTTATTTGTGTACATGATAAACGTGAATATGTTATGAAAGTAAGTTGGATTTAATCCTAAGGGAGTGAGTCTGGAAAGCACAATCTGTCTTGATCAAAACATCCCTGCCAACCATCTACTAGTGGCATAAGACCATTCTTACGGGAATCCTTGCAAATTAAAGCAGTAAAAATGACTGACAAAGTCAGGCACAGGAAAATAAGTTAAAGCGGGCAAGCAAACGTATGTTAAATATAATGAAGGACTTTACAATATGAATATATAAAAAAAGAAAGAGGCATAAAATCCAAAGGGTTGAAGCTGTAGGGTGACAATATACCAGCCACTAGGAATAACTTGCTTTGCAAATGATAGCAAAAAGTAACTGATAGATTTCCATTTTAGATCTTTTACTAAGTATAGAATTGGTTTTTGTTGAATATTCTCCTCAAAATCCAATACAACATTTCCATTGGTTTCACTGTGCTGCTGCAAAGATGGATCTCTTAATCTATAGATGTTCCAATTTTACTTACACATAAGGTTAGATAAATAATTAAAACAAACCCCAAAATACCTGGTTGTGTGAAATAATAGTAGCATATTTTGCTCTTTCCTAAATGCTGTGTAGAAATTTTTATGGTTTTGGCAGTTCACAATGGTTGGGAAACAGCCGTACTGTAAGAGGTTTGGGATACGCTGCTAGCCAAATATTGGACAGATGGAAGAGAAAGATAACCTGGGTTCTGTTCTAAGCTCTATCATCTTTCTGTCCCTGTCCTTTCTCTTACCCATCCTCAAACTTACTTGCCCAGGTCTCTTCACTTAACCTGTCTGAGTTCCAGCTCTTCAAGTTGTTGATTCCAGTGTCTAGCTCACCTCAAAGTTTTGGTTTTGTCCTGCTCACTTCCAAGTTCTTGCACGTTTGGTTCCAGTCTCTACTGTATCTAAATCAAATCATAAATCTCTCTTTCTCTTAAAACTGAAGCCCACAGAGAAGATAGGCAAGACATGCTCTCTTCTATCAGTTTGAGCTCCCAGACTGACCCAGTTGGGTTGTCCCGGTCTCATCCTGTATTGTAGCGAAAGCTCTGCTTGCTATGGGTAAGGGCACACAGAGTCTTCGTGCAAGAGCACACAGAATCTTCAGGGAAGCTTACTACTATAGTATAAATTCACACAAAACACACGCAAATGGATATTTTTCACTTGGCAAAATGTGCATGGATTTTCCTAAGAAAACCAAAAGGCCAAATTTGTAAGGCACTGCTTGACCCCTTTGTGCCACTTTGAAAATAGATCCCTGTTTCCCTGTGTTTGATTTCAAGCTGCTTACTGTTTCCAAATAGCTAGTTAGAAAACTGAAAATTTGACAACTTTCTATCAAATATCAGTTTCTTATGTCAGACTAAGAGAGCCACTGTCATCTTATTCCTCTCGAATAGCATGGAAAGGTATCCATTAATTTCAACAGAAGCAGCCTCTGGATTATTATTTTTTTTATTTCTTAAAGTATATTTATAATTTTATTTAAATACCAATGTTCCCCTCTGAACATATTATCTCATTGTAGGAAATCTTGTCTCAAGCTTCAAGATAGAAATCTGTTTGAAAAACATTTTCGTGTACAGTCTGCCTCAAAGTATATTCCAGTGTGACTGCTCAAAGTCAGAAGCATGACTCTGTACATATATTGGTTTAAATAACATAAGTAGCTGGCCATTTTTTTTAATAGAGAAATGATGGCATTAGATAATGCTATCATGAGTTATGTTTTTATGTGGGATTTAGCTTTACACAGTCCATTTACAGTACACACCTAATCCCTCTGTACTGCTTTTTAAAAGCACCCATCTTTCCCTGCATTTTTGTAATTGAGGTAGATCAAGCAGATAACACATCCAATAAACCTTGAGATATATTTTTCTTTTTCACTTATTGTACTTTGCAACTACTCAGTATTTCAAGCTAGAAATAGGCAATCAGAGAATTAGCGCTAAAGGAATAGAAAGTGAATTTAAAGAGCAGAGGTAAACCATTATTTTGACAGTAGTTCAGGTCCATCTGAACAACTCTATGTACAAAGATAGAATCTTTTTTGCTATGATGGAAATGCATAAATAAATTGCTGTCAGGTAACTAATAGTGTTTAAAACCAAGGTGTCAAAAGTGAACATAATCTCTACAAGGCCACTCAGGAAGCAAGAGAGAAAGACACATTCCAGTCTCAGTTCCTGTCTTCTAACTCCTAGTTCATGCTTCTATATACGAGTAGAGTTAGGGAAACTCACTGTTCAATAGCCTTCCGTTTTTAGAGAAATACAACTGAAATAGGGTAAGGATTTTTAGTTCTTGAATACTGGGAGATAATTAACATGTTTTCCGCTAATTAGAATGTTATGATCAAAATTAGTCTAGAGGTGATTCAGTGTTAAACTCCATACATTTTATTTCTGCAACATGTGAATTTTGCATCATAAAAAGAATTTCTATTTGTTGTTCTCAGTGAATGATCAGACTTGATTTTCTTCCAGGAAGAAAACCACACTTTGACTTGTATTTCAGTTATTTTCAGTCTTCATGTTTATTGTATTGTAACTTATGATGCTTATAACATAATATTGGACTTGTTTTTCACTGTAAATATTTTCAGTGAGAATATAGGTTCGTTGGTATTATGATGGGTGATTCCTAGTTGTGTCAAAAGAGCCTTTGCCTTCAATCCTGAAGAATCATATTATACCCCTCAAGCCTCCTGAAACAAATAAGTGCAAATACATGCTTTTGCTTCAGTGTTGTGACCTTGTTGCTATTAAAACAGAATTCAATTTAGATTATTGTGAATAACACATTAACTTAAAATAATTCTTTAAGTCTATCACAATTCTTTAAATTATTAGTATTTACATTCAAATTTACATCTGTTTCCATTTTTCTTCATTTAAATGTCCAGATTACTTCTCCTTATTTATCTTCCTAAATGCATTTTAATACTCCTTTCATCAGACTAATGTCCTCCAGATAACATCTTTGTTCTTGTGTACTAAAGCCCCCTCTTTTTATTAAGTATTCTTCATTTAAATTTATCAAAAATGACCCATATCCTGAGTGTTCTTTCATCCTGTGTATATTGTATGTAAGGATATTTTTTCATCAGGCCATTTATAGAAACGGACTGCATTGGTCCATTTTGAAAAAAAAATAATATTATGTTTTATACTTAACTGAAGCATCCCAGGCTTTTTTCAGTTCTTTGCGACTGTTAGAATCAAGCTTTTGCTATGATAACAAGCGACAGATTTTAACACAGAAATTACCATGTAGTGTTTGTGCCTTTCTCTATGCAAATAACTCACTTGATTTTCAGTGGAATTATTTGCTTCATTTGCTTCAATTAGAGTTGCAGGATCAGACCCATCATATTGACCTTTATAAATCCCATTTACAAAAAAGCTTACTTCTGTAAAATCAGAATGCTACCCCAAATTCACTGTTTTACTCCTTTGTCCTTCTAATATTGATGGCAAGATGAACCTGTTTGTGAGCTTTCCTTTTTGCAAGAACATGGTGTAATTTGGCATATTCTTCATAGTTCTCATTTGTGTTGGTTCAGCTGTGTGTCTCACACATGCCCACTCAACTGTGAGTAAAATCTCCAAATGTCAAAAGTCATAGATTTGGTTTCAAATATGAAAATAATGTAATCCAAGATTATTTTTATACCTGTGGTGAAAAAAATCCTACTAAATTACACAAGTCTAATATGTATTATTAGTTACTGACATAAATGTAGATTAGGTACTTTCTAAGGAAAGGGCGGAATCTGATTTTTCTGCAATGTCCTGCTCATGTGATTTAATATTAAGTATAAGGGAAAATAACTTTAACTGTACTTCTTCAAGATGGTCACCATTACCTTATGAAGATGAAAATATTAGCTTGTGACTGCAACATAGACTGTAAGTAGTAGAAACAGGACTTTTTCCTACTTACAACCTAAGATCCTAAGTTTTTTCCCTATGTTGAAATTACTGGAAGCATTTTCATTGACTTCAGAGGGAAAGAGGGCTGGGTTTTGGTGACTGATTCAAAACCCAGTGAAGTCAATAGGAATACTTTCTTTCATTTCCATAGCATTTTGATGAGACCCTTGGAGAGGACTAGCACTGATATCTGAAGCACTATCATTAATCAGAATGCATCTGCAAAATGTGCATATTCTGCCTAGAAGTAGAGAGGTGCAGTAGATACTATTAGTTCTCAGGAGGTGAAAGCTATTTTATCTTTTCATCAAATATTATCTTTCTAAAATGTTTGTTTCACCTTAAACTAAATCTTTGTTCTGAGAAGTCTCAAACAAGGCAATGCTGATGTTCTTTTTCTTCCTTCTTTCCATAAACAAGTGCTTTTCTTTATCTCCTTACCCATCCTTTTCTGGTCTCTGGCCCTTAAATAGGTCCCATTGTAATCATCCTTTTTGCCATACACCCTCGGTGGCAAAACTTGCTATTTGAAGATACTTCTCCATTTAATTCCTGCCATTTCTTGTACTAACACATGTTGAAAGTTATTTGTGTACGAATGTGTTTGCATTGAATGCTTAAACTTTCTTACACAGTCTCTTCTCTCCTTGAAGAAATCGGACTGGCTCCCAGCTACAGCTAAGTGTCAGCGAGCAAGAGAAATACATCCATGGAGGCAAGCTAGAGGCATTAAGGATTTCTCAAGTGGGAGAGATAACACCAATCAGCACATATTCAGACAAAAGTCATGTTTTTTTCACAGGATCACTCAGGATAATTTCAGATAGGATCATTCTTTTATAACATAAACATTTGGGAATCAGAAAAAGCTGAAATTTAATGCCATAGACAGAACACTTTCAGATAATTTTATGGGAATGACATTGTGAACACATATAACTGTATTTTACTTATATCCAGTGTAGCCATTGGTCAACACAGTAATATCTAGGCTTCCAAACATTAAAAATCCAGAACTATGCACTATTCATCTACCATAAACTTACTATTCTTTACACAACAAAACAACAAATAATAAACTGTAAAAGAGATAGAGAGGTTGTTTCCTGAGCATAGAATAGGCATATTGTTCAAGATCTCTTTGATCTTCTGATAAGTTTCAATATTTAGTGCAACAGAAGATGATAGCTACATGTGTTACTTTCACCTGTAAATTATCTGGCCTTCCTCATGCTGAAGGACTCACACAACATACTTGCAAACATAGCTAACTGCTAGTTGTTTTAGAGAAAGATATGAGGTAAAGTATATTTGAAAAGGTAGGAAGATGGTCTGATGGACAGAACAAAGGCTCACAAATTAGCATTTATTAATTCTTTTCTTGTTGTCACCAATGACTGAGTTTGTCGCCTAGGGCAAATCTCTTATCTGCTCCATACCTTAGTTCCTCTATTGGCAAAATAGCTTTAGCCAAAAGGAATCTCATTAAATGCAATTGATGTTAGTAAAGTGATTTGAGAACCTACTGCAAAAGATGCTATAAATGTACAATCTGTCATAATATTGTACTGTTTCAGGACCATTTGACCCACTTCTGAAATACATCCCTCTGACATAAAAAGCATCATAAAGCCACACAGAAAGAATGCACTTAGGGATTTGTGCTACAAGTGACACCTACCCAACATATTATGTTCCCAAAGTAACTATGATTTCAGACATATAGATAAACAGTAAATATCCTTGATGAAATTTGTTCAGGACACAATGCACTTTCTATGCAGAGAGTATCATAACTGTTTTAAAGCATTGGCTCAGGTTTTGATTCACTACGTTATCAGCTGGGCTTACCCAACAACTGGCTCACCTTTGAGATTTCTTATCGAAGTACAGTTCCTGCCCAGTCTTGTTTAGTTTATTATGAGTTCTGATGAGATTACTTCCTTAGATGACACAGCTGCAGGCTGCTTAACTATTCTCAAGTATTGTAAGTAGAAGCAGAACACCTAGTACCATTTGTACTTGAAAGCGGGTTCAATTGATGATATTTCATGAGAAGACTCTTTGGTTTGTGGTCCACAGAAGTACTAATCAGTACTTTAGTCCCCAGCTGCACCTCCTGTTCCCTTGTTGCTTATCTTGAGGCCATGTGTGGTTATGTACTTTCTTGTTCAGGAAGTAAGAGTAAGCATTTATTTCTGTGTGTGTCCTAATAACCAACTTCTGACTGACTTGTTAACTCAGAAGAGTAAAAGGAGTAAATGTAAATATGCAAGTGCATTTTATGCTGTAGTCTGAACTGTGTAGGAGATATGATTTGGGCACTTGTGTTGCCTTCTTGTCTGCTTGTCTACTTTTGGTCATCTCTCAAAAGTACATTTGAAAAGCACTGTTGTTTCAGCACTTTATACATGTATGATATATATCAAAGTCCTCAGAAGGTGAATGCAAAAATTCTAATCAAATAAGGATCTTGGAAACAATTTAGCTTTGCACAAGAGATAGCTGTGAGAGTTTTTGTTGGGCTTGTTTCCAGTGAGCTTGTCCAGTTTTACTATGGACCTTCCATTAGTTGTCAGAGCTACTGTTGTCTGCAGGTTGATTTGTTCATGAACAGCAGCATTTGTTCAAGGGGAACAAGTGTTTTAGATTCAAAATACCACAATTACACTGTTACTGGAACTATGTCATCCTGTCTCACTTCACTGTTCAGGTATTTTATGTTTGCTTTTGCCTTTTATGGTGAATTCTTAGATATCTCATATCTAATAGGGGATACATATTTGAACATTTAGGGGGTTGTTAGATTTCTGGATTTTCTTTGTCAGTTTTATGAAAGAACTTCCATAAGTCTTCATCCAGAACAGGTATATTTGGAATAGACTGTGTGCCTCACAAGAATGCTCAGTGTTTAACAAGATGGAGTTCTTGCTTCCCATCAAGTTATTTTTTTTTGCATATTTTCAGATAAGTTCAATCTCTTTCCTCTGCTTTCTATTTGTGTCCATCCTCCATCTAAGCCCTTCTGTATATCCTATTTTCCAGTACGTTCCCTTTTACTCCTTTCTCCATGCTCCTTTTTTGCCACCTCCCTCTGGTTGGCTTAATTTTCCTAAATGCATTCCCCTTGATCTTTGTCCCATCTCAAACACAACTTGTTGGTTTTTGTTTCTCTAGAGCCCTGATTAAGAATGTAAGTGTTGTCCTGCTTATTCGCACTTAGTCTATGGTGCTGCCAGGAAACTTTGTGAAGCTTCCATGACTCCATATAATGATTAGTTTAGTTAGACCACTCTTTCTTCTTACCAGCCACACCTGTGTCACAGAATATATTGAGAGTCATAACTAATAATTTCAGTTATAGAAATAAAGCTTTTCTATCATTATAACTATTATTAGCCTTAAGACCTAAGCCTAAAAAACACAAACTGTTTCTGTATGTGCATCATTAGTAATACTGTCTGTTACAGTTCTGCTAGAGTAGTAGCCAGATGTATTACTGTAAGCCCAATGGCAGAAAAGAAATTGCAAGGATGTATGTAGGTGTTATTTTACCTGCTTATGTGTGTGTTTATCCATATATAAATATACATATTTATTTAATTGATTTATTAATTAATTTTTTTTTAATATATCCATATGTATAAATATATATGGATATGGATACAATTACATGGAGGCACTATTTTTTTCTAGTGATGATGCACAAATTGGAAGAAATGAAACCTGGCTTTTGAGGAGGATTAAGTAAAAAAGAATTATGCTTAACCTGAATGATAACCTGAGAAAATACACTTGGAATGCTTCTGCATAATTTTTTATGTTTAAAAATTAGAACTATAATTTTAAAGTTTTGCCTTGGATTTGCTCAATCTTAAAGCCCTAGATAGTATCATACAGCAGCCTCTAATAGTACTTTTAAACTAGAAATGAATCACATTAGGGAAATAAAACAATCAAGATGCTAGCAGATAGCCTTCTAGGTAAGGTGAACATCTCATAGCTGTGGGAGAGATCATATGTCACACATGGATTACATGTTTTCATAGGATGAAAGAAGTTTTTTTTCTTGGTTTCTTGGCTAACCTCCTTAAGTCAAAGAATGCTTATTGTTTATCATTTTGTCATACTGTGGCTGTCCTTTTTCAGTTCATGTAATAACAAACTGTTCTGGGCTTCAGATTTTGTTGCAATGTTTTAAAGTTGATCCACACTAGAAGTTATCTCATGTAACAACAAGTAGGTAATTTATTATGAGTGAAACTCTCTGTAAAGTTCAGGAGCATTCAAACTTTTTAAAGAAATTATGAGCTCTGATACCAGTGGTGTGCAGTGGGCATCTGACCCTCCTCTTCCTGTTCTCTTGTGGTATCGCATGAACATTGCAAGTGACTGAGAGCACAGCTGGATAAGAAACACATAGTCTGCATTAACAAGAATCCTGGCACCCACAGGTTTAGTTTAAAATAGTCGTATTCTCCAATATTAGGTTAGCAATTAGTATTACTAGCAGTTAGTATTGCTAATCTAATATTGGAGAATATGACTATTGCAGTAGCAATTAAGAGTCTTTTCCATAATCCCTGTCCAGCTTCTCCCTTCATTTAGTCTCCCCAGGCAGCACATCTACAAAGAACAGGTTTCCTACTGGAAAAGCAAACTCTTACTGAAACTTTGTCATACTGTTGACTATGTTAATCATTGCTTATAGGTCAGAGACTTGACATTTTCTTTGCATTAATTGTTGACATTCACACATTAAGGCCTTTGAACTAAATGTATATGTTAACAGATAACCTGTGAGTTTAACATTGGGGAAGGTTACATTTTACTTAACAAGGGTCGTTAATTTGTTAGGACTGCCCATATTTGATAGTACTAGAAGTGTGTCAGCCCTACCAAAGGCTCTGCTGTTCATTATTCATGTTTTCCAATTGCTTCAAAATGATTGTATTTTTCTTTGTACACAACACTTAGTAAGTAATCATTATTAATTTTATATCTCTATAGACTCTTAATGTGACAGAAGAAAAATTTGTGTTGGATACACTAGCTGGATGCATAGAATATAAATCCTTATTGGATGTAGTAATCAATGCTTTTTTTGTTCGGGATGGGAGATACTGCCTGGTATCTGAGCGTAATCTCTATATAGGTAAGTTTTTTTACAAACCAAATGTGTTTACAACAGATTTTTTTAAAAAAAAGTTTTACTAATGCAAGTCTTAATATTATATTATATTATATTTGATGCATTGTCATTTGCCTAGTGCAGTATGAAATACAGGACCTTTTCTAATGGCCTTACAATGTGAAGCCTAAATCCTGAAATTGTTATTTAGTCTAGATTCTGAAAGTGTTAACTGGAATTTTACCTTGAGAAAATTCTGCAGAATATGCCTCCAGATTAGGTAACATGCATATGGAAAATAGCATCACTGACTGGAAGAAGTATCTTGGAAGCTTAACCATCACTTTAAAAATTGTTCTTCAGTGATTTCCATTTATTCTCTTCTATACAACCTAGTACCTCTGCCATTCAGATACAAAACTGTATAACAAAGCTCTGTCTGCTGAGGAACACAGCATGTCTCACAGTATGAAGATAGGATTGTCTCTACCCATAGATGGGTTTTTTCATTACTTACCAACACAATCACATAAATAGACTTCTGTCTGTCTCCATGAGTGAGGTCAACTATTTTCCATGTATTAGTTATTTGGTTAGAATCAGTTGCAGTACAGCTGTATCTGATATGTGTGCTAGTTAATCAGAGTAGTTACTATTCCCGAAGCTGTTTTAGGCATTGAGAAGTACATTAAAAAGTAATATAAAAATATTTTTATGCTATGCATTTAATACACAAGTCAAGTACTGAGGTTGATTTATTAAGTCCCTAATTAAGCTGGAATCACAAATAGCATTGGCATTGGTTCTCTAAGTCAGATATGTTCTGAAGTTTTGTGAGTACTTTGAAAAGTCCAGTCAATTTAATTCAAAGTGGTTGAAAAATACAAAAAAAATTATCTAATGTAAGTATATCTACATTTCATGTTTTAAAGCTATTAAATTTTTATGGCAATTCTAATTTCTTCCATCATGATATGGAAAGGTATAGAAACGTAATTCAAATAACAAATGAAAGGGAACCTAAACTGTCAAGGATGAAATTAATAGTATATTGAGTTTATTCTAAATGGTAATGCTTCATTGTCTCCATTTCTCCAAAGCCATGTTTTTCAGTGTCTGGAGCACATAAATTATACCTTTAAGCTGAGTGTTGCTATAATTGGATTGTCATGACTGGTCCACTCAAAAGCCTCCATTAATCATAGGAAGAGGGTAGGCCCCGGAAAATTTTCCTTTATCAACAAGTTGAGAGTCTAAGGTCATTGGCTTACATTTTTTTAAGCCGCTTGTGATTCCCTTTGCCAAGCTGCACTGACACTTAAATGATCAAAGCTGCTTATAAAGGCTGTTGCTATGTGTGAGCAGATTTGAATTTAATAAAGCTTGTAGGGGATAAATGTATATTCTACTAAGACTGCTTAAATATGTTGCTATGTTAAAGCACAAGACTGAAGCCTAATGATACACTGAGTTGGCTCCAGCACATTGGTCAGAATTTACTGATTTTATCATTACTGTTTGGTGGCAGATAAAATACTGCAGTGCAAGTGAAGACTAATTGATCAAAGTGAATATGATCAAATGAAAGCTGTCACAGGAGCTCAAACTATAGGTCTGCAGAAATCTCACAGCACTGACTGTGCCTCTTCCTGTATTGAGCTGCATACTTGCTGGAGAGGGGTGCAAGAATCAGATTTGGATTTCCCAGAGAATTTCACAATTTAAAAATTTGGTTTTATTCTAATTCAGAATAAAAACAAAGATTACAAACTTTCTGCAGAATTGTCATTTGCCAAAAAAAAAGGGAAAATACTAGAAATGTCATAGTTTGTCTAAATTTTTTGTTATGTAACATATCTATATGAAATATTAAATATATATTATATATATGAAATATATATGAAAACATTAAAAACAGAGTATGTTGAAAAATACACTATCAAAACTTTCCCTTACGTCTCCTGTTCACTTTACATTTTCCCAGAATAAGATTGCTTACACTGAAAATGTTGGTTGCACTAAAAGAGAGCTGCTTCCAACAAAGTAATACTGTCAGAAATGTTTCAGTCATGTCTCTCAGGAGCCTTCTGACTCCTGTTCTCCCTGCCTTGTTGCCAGACTAAGACAGAATTTCACAGATGGAATATGCAGGTAGAAGCTGGTACTACTACCCAAAGAAACAGGCCACCCTTTGTCTCACTACTGCTACTCATTCTCACCCCTATGTCATATCTTCTTTTGAGTTAGAACTTAACGTTTAGCAGCCATCCAGTGAACTGATCAAGAAAGTGATTCGGGTAAAAATTCACAACCTTAGTTTTAACTTGGCTGTGCATGTGACTGTACTTGCCCAAGAGAAGAAACACCATGAAGGAAAAGGGGAGGATAGGAACAAGAAAGGGGTTGATAGAGCTTCTTGTTTTAGTGGTGATGTTGGCATAATGAAATGACTGTGAAATCATGGCAAGATCTTACAGGATTCCAAATGCTGCTACGGTAGATCTCCCAGTTTTGCAAACAGGTAATTGCAGGCATCCAAAGGACTTCTATGAATGATTTCAGATAGCTACAATTGTTTTACGTTTTTTGTGTACATAGACAGATCCTCAGCTGTTATAATTTCCATAAAATTGTGTAGATTTGCACTGGTGTGAATCTGACTCTTGAAAGGGTAACTAATTTATATGAACCATACCACAGAGTCACAATACTAATAATGAACGTAGGGTTAACATTGTATCTTCATATTACAATTTGTCATTGTCAAGCATCATTTTGCCCAGGTAGATAAATAATATTGAAGACTATTTAAAATAAAAGTAACAGTCTAAATCCCAGAGTATGCTGAATATAGGATATAGGTTTATTAGAATTTCCTGCTGCATTTTAAATGTATGTATTTTTTGATAGTTATTTGTTATCTGGCTACTTTTCAACTAGAAGAGCTTGGTCTTCAGCACTTCAGCAGAATTGTGAAATCTCTGGACGCTGCAAAAATGCAAAAGGTAATGAAAGTACAAAATATTTTTAAAAAAATAATTAATGATTTCTTCATTGTGTTTTCACAATGAAAATCAGAGTACTTTGCTCAACTTTCAGGATAACTTAAATTGAGAAATTAGTGTGTTTTTCTGTTCAAATTCAGAAATTAAATTTGACTTTTTTTATCACAAAAATCTTCGGTTTCTATACTTAAGGAGCGACTGCCTCATATTCAGTCAAAGATCAAGTTAAAATGTATTTTATGTAATCTGGGAAGGTAGAATAATGTCATGATTTACAGATCACATGATTTACAGTTGTCCCTCCAACCTGCATACACACTTTTTGGTCTACTCACATTCTCTCTTTGACTTTAGGCAGCGTAAATTTTTTTCTGTAAGCAATGAATCTATTGAAACTTGCAGTTCCTGTTGATTAGTGTTCTTTTTACCTGAACAATGCACTACCGCTTTGATTGTCAAGCCTATTGCCCTCCATCATTTTTAATCCTTCCCTAAAAGCTCATTTGGAACTATACATGCACCGATTGCCCTGTTACAACAACATACATCCAACTGACCATTGCTGCTAAATAGAAACACGACAACAAAGTTCCGCCTGCCTTTTCCTTTCTGGAGTCACAGATTTGGGGTTCACTCCACTACTTGTTTGCTAATTTTTATGAAATTTGTAGAAATATAAATATCTTCTGCTTCTCTTGCAAAATGGATGAAAGTGCTAATTATCTTAATAGCTATGTTGTAAAGAGGGAGAGGGATAAACTGAGCAACCAATGCTTTCTAATAAGCTCTGTTTTCTTAGGTAAATAAGCTAAAAATTAAATTACTTGTGACATAGCATATGTAAACTTTGATCATCCAGATGTTTTAAAGCATAGTCCAAACACAGCCTCTGAATAACAAATGTGGAATTTAAGAGACAATAGACAAATTTTAGCAATTAATACTCAAAAGGCTAAGGCTTATCCTTATACCGATTACTTTGAATGTTCATATGGATGCCAGTGTCTCTTTAATGAGTACAGTTGCTTTGTAATATATAGGGAGAGAGTAGGTTAGGTTGTGTGCATAACATTTTTAGAAACCCTCTTATTCACTTTGTTTTGGTGGGCTTACTACGGAATGTTTTTTATTTATTCCTTCCAGAGACAAAAATGATACATTTCACTAACTGTTAGAAAGAACAGAGAAGCAAGTGGCTTGAAGAATTATCATAATCTGGTAGACAGACAAATCACTCTGTCTAAAATGCTCTCCTAGCCCCTTCTACAGTAAACATGTTAGACACAGCCACTGGATTGGATACATCTTGAGCTCATTCAGCTAGCAACACAATTCTCCCACTTCATGCCAGTTATTTCTTGTTGATTCCATTCACCTAGCATTAATTTCTACTTCCTTGTCTGGAATAACTTCTTTTCTGATAGGGAAGTGCTGCATTATGCAGTGGTCTGCACGTGCTACTTTTTTCCCTGTAGTTGTAACTTTCTTTGCTTAAGTATCTTACCAGATCCTTATGACCACGATACCCAGCTTTTCTTCTCTTGCATTAGAAGAGGTTCTTTGTCTCCAAAATTATGCTAGATTATATTAATGCACCTGCAGCAGAGGATTTAGAACCAGCATTTGGTCCCCCCAGCAACAGAGACAAAAACAGCAGAAGGCAGATTTGCAGCCTTAGCAACAGAAGTTGTCAGAAATTTGGGGTTCTCCTTCAGGATGCTGACCTGTAGATTTTGCCTCATGACTATTGTGTTTGTGTTCAGCAAAGATGCGGAAAAATTATATACTTATATTTACTTAGAATAGATTTACTTTAATTAAAAATTATATTTTTCTGCCTGTCACAGGATGAATGTAATTTTCTTACCCATGCAGATAAACCTTCCTCAAATGAGTAGCCTTCATAAAATTAAATGGATTACTCAGTTGAATGAGATCAACTTGTGTGAGTCACCTCTTAAAGGACTCATGACAGAGTCTATGCAAATGAAAGTGTTTCCCTATAGTTGATGTACATTGAAATATTTTTATTTAGGCAGAATACCCAGGCAGAATTATAGTGGTATCTCACTTCTGTTCCTCTGCTTGAACAGAAAATCATAAGATCACATTCTATAATGTTAACAATATATGCAAAAATACTTTATGATTGTATAATTACAGAACCATAGGATGAAGCCCTATGTTGTAACTTTAGTGTGATTGTTCTTTTAAGAACTTAGCTATGCATTGCTAGCTCAAGTCTATTTTTCTGTTGTATTTTTCGTACATGTTATTCTTTTATATTTGTTGTAAAACGCCATCCCTGCATTGCTTGCATAACTGTCCCAGGGCAGCATTCGAAGCCTTATCTAGCAGGACGCATATTGGGACATAGCCTCATCATAGCATTTCTCTAGGGACTGTGACCAAAGCAGGACTAATACATACATCACAGTATTGATATCTGATTACACAGTTTACCATCCTCTGTACCTTGTAGGAGTACATCATGGCACTTATCAATGACATAATTACCCACTCGTCTTAATAAAGTGTGAAATGTTAATAACAAGTACATAACTGGTGTTGCAGGAGGAGGCCTCAAGGGGTAATAGCCAGCTGTTAAATACAACACCTAGGAATCACTGTGTGCTTTTATTATAGTTTCACCTACCTTGAAGAGGTAGTTGAGTCGCAAGTGCTTTGTAAGATAATTACAGCAAATATTTAGAAAACCTAAATGGAGATAAACAGTTAGGGCAAGCTGAAACAACAGTTCAGAGGCTTAGTTTCATGTGGCAATGTAATAGACAACTGATTGATGCCTCTGTGGATGAACTAGGCTATAAAAGAGGAACACTGAGGACACAGAGAAGGAGGAGTTCAGCTTAATGAAAGCTAGTGAAAGAAAACTGGAGGATTTATAAATCACCACCTGCAGTATTTCTACATCAATTTTTGAATACCCAGAAATTTGTAACTAGCTTCACCCCTCAGGGTCTGCCTCATTGTAGGCATTGCCTCATCCATGTTCAATCCACCACTATATACACGCTTGCTTACATGGGTTTAAAATCATGCTTTTTTATAAACTTTGTGGGTACTCGGGTACCATAAGGTAAGGTACCATTCATAAGGTAAGAAGGCTATTTTGGCAGGGAACATGTTGTCTGGATCTGTAATCATATATACAGCAGGGATACATGGATGTAAAATTTTGTCACAATAAGTGGTAGAAGTAGTGTGTATACAGTGCTTCAGTTCTGTTGGAGAGTATGAACTCTGCCTAGACTTCTAGCATTTTATTTATACATTGCATCAGTAAAAATTACTATGTTAGGTGAAAAATGTAATCCAACATGCATGCACTATGGAGAAAGAGTATCCATAAGGAGAATGAATGAGTTTCTAGACCAATCGGATGAAATGTAACTTTTATCATATACTTAGCAAGCTCCACTGAATCTGGAAGCACCAAAAATACAACTTCTTCACAATTCAAAACGTAGTTTATAGTCATGCTTTTGGGGATGAAATATCTTATTTTGGATGGTGTGTTGATATGCCAGCATCTGCAGTTTTGTGGAAAAGCAGCAGTTTCTATATAAGAATGGGAATCCAAGAGGGCAATATTCATTTAGTCCTTCCGTTGTTGATCAGTCTTTTGACTCTACCAAAAGCACAACAGATGAAAATAAGACTAGATTTACAAGTTAATTCCTTGGAAATGGTCACATCATGACTATAGATTTTAAGCAGCAGACTTTCTAACTGGTTGAACATCTGCAGCAAACACCTTGAGTCAAATCTGAATTGTTTTTAGCTGAATTTTTTGCAAAGCTCTGAGCCACCTTGGGCCTGGCACCACTTGTGAGTTATGAAGCTCTTTGGTAGTTCCCCAGAACTGAAAACTCAATACAAAGACCTATATGGTTCTGTGGAAACCAATCCAAGACAGGGCTGTTGCCAAGTCTGAACTGAGCTCCACAGTCTCCATTTGAAGCTTCTCAAGTGACTACACACTGTTTTCCAGTATGTTTCATAATGTCTATATTATTTAGTGTGCTTTTTCCTATTATTAGGATTATTTCAGCATGATACTTGCTTGTACTTTCATTTCCAAGAATTTTAATGAAAAAGTTCAGGTTCAAGTTTGGAATTTATATTGCTGTAAATATAAATGCTGAATCCAAGTGCCATTTTTCAAGAGTCTGTTCAAAAGGCCATTTGCGCTGTTCAAGTTTTAAAGAAAGGCTCTTGACCTTCTGGTGAACTCCAGAGGGAAACAGAAGTTCAAATGTTAGTTGCTATTTCTCCAGCATGTAGACCCCTACAATGTTTAAGTGTGCAAAATTTCAGTCTTCTAGTTTAATGGGAATATGCCAATTAATTATATTTCAATAAAAGAAGAAACCATATTGTGTAGTGGTTACCACAGTTTTGCAGCAATCCTCCCTGCCCAGTTCCCAGGCAGCTGAAAGGAACTTCGGTAATACAGATGCAGCACCAGGCCTGAAATGTTTCTGGGCACTATTGATCATCTAGCTATAAATAATTAGGAGTTGATTGTGGGTATATTAGACTCTGAAACTCTCTTGTATAATTCTATTAAAATCAATATTGCAGTAGGGCTTACTTTAATTTTGAATAAAAACTTTTGTTTCACAATGTTTGAAGCAAATTAAAAGTATATTAACACATCTCCATGTTGCAGCCCCTAGATTTTTTTTCAGGCCATTAAAAATATTTTAGTCTCTATTAGTGTTTCATAAAACAGGGCTGAAAGACATGGGGGTGTCCTAACAGAACTAAGAAGAACCTATAAATACCAAGCACGTATAATTATAATTACAGAATAAAATATAAACAAGTTCTTCAGCTGTGTTTGTAGTAAAAGCAACTATCTTTTTGTAGTCTTGTATACACTGTACCTTCAGGATTCATATTTAAAAGAAATCACTTATTATTAGTTTCTTAGATTCTTCTTCAATGCCTTGTATTTGAACACATGGATAACAGATGAATGGAGTCAGTTCTATGATTCACTGTATGTAAAAGAGAACTGGATTGATCCACTGCTAAGGTAAGCAGTACTTAAGTAGCCTGTTGGCACCTTGAAGTTTAAAAGCTGGGGAAAGCTTCCCCTGAAAGTTCAATTTGCTGTTCAAGTGTTTCTCCTATTGAAGTCACTTGGAACCCTTCTTGTCTTTGTGAGGCTATAGTAATCCCTTTTATTTACCCAGAGGCAAGGTTCTCTGGCAGAAAAGTCCTTTCACAGCTGTTGTACGTCTGGTTCTCAGTGCCTCTGAATAGATCAAACATCATACTCTGAAAAAAATAAAACGTGGTTCAAATTATCATGCAGAGTTAGATTCACGCCTCATAAGTCAATTCAACATCTGTATGACCTTAAGCATATGAAAAAAGATGTTTGACTTCCCTGAGTTTGGCTTTATGGACAGATTTGTTACGTCAATGGTCATAAAATCCCTTCTGAGCAAATCAGATAAGCATGTAAACAAGTCTTTTAAAATTATTATCCCTTTTGCCACATCATTTAACACTGTAAATGCGCGGAGGTGCCAGGTGTGTCCACACCTTTGTTAGGTGGTGATGCAGTAGCATGACAACCTGTGCCATGCTGGAACATGTTCATGTGCAGAAAACAGTAGCTCTGCAGCCTGTTGTGTCACTTTTTCACTCTCATTGTTACCTGGGACAGATACCATTGGTACACCCTTGTGGCTGCAATCACACACCCTCCTCACTGCAGTATAGATTAACCTAGATGATGGCAAATGTCATTAGACAAAAATATGTTACAAACAATGTCGGATGAAGAAGTTTGCATCTAGTTCTGTCATATCAAAGTCAGTAGAATTATTTCATACTGTGTAGATTATGCCGAATTGGCAAATGTATAATATAGTTTTGGCTTGCAACACTCCAAATTCCATTCAGTTCTACAGCAACTGCAGGGATATATTAAAAGTCAGAATTTGACTCAATATATTCCACTGTAGTAATTTGAACGTATACTTACAATAGTATAAAGATACAGATAGAGATTTATAGATGGAGATATACACACATATGCACACACTTTGTATACGTACATAGGCAGGCAGGCAGATGCTTACTCTATTGCTTGTTTCATTAACACTAAGCTTATTGGAGCTGTCCTTCACAGTCAATTGCATTCAATGTCACAAAAACATGTTTTGCCTAGAAGCAGTAAATAAAAGTTATACAAGAATGTTAAAGACCTTGTTCGGTTACTGGCTTTGAAACTTCCTTCAAGGAGCTGAGGATGCATTGATCAGTTTAATCAGTTCAGTAGCTTAAATTCTTTTAAATATGTCTTTGCATTCCTCTTTCTAATGTCAATGAGGGTAATATGAGTCCTAGTTATTTTAATGGAGCTGTGTTACTTACAGAAAACACTTGCAAGCTTCATCCCATAATGACAGTACTACTTAAGGTAACAGTACTAGTAAGGTAACTAGTTAAGGTCACATAAGCAAGTTACTGTAAATTTGCATTGTCGGCTGCTTTTTAAGTTCAAGGAAAGCTACATTGCATGTGTAATACTTAAGGATAGAATACATACAGAGGAGGAATAACTGACATGAAGCTGTCACCGTAATTATCCCTGTGGTAACTTGTTTGTATCTTGAATTCTGCATCTTTCTGTCATTCCTTGGAAGAAGTCTGAACCTTCATACAAGCCAAAATCCAAACACAGAGACATCAAAACCTTCTTGACTGCCCCACAGGGTTCATTCACTAATTCACCAAACTCCTTACAGCTTTCTATTTTTTATTAGAACTGCCTGTGCTACGAGATTGATTTGTGTGTGCTCTGTCAGTTGGTAAAAGTGGCGATACCCACACCACTCTTTTTTCATAGTCTATTCACCCAAGTATGTTAAGTGTGTACTTAACTTATGACAGCTGATTTTCTGAGTCATAGTCTGATCCTGCTGAGAAATAGAACTGGACACATAGTTGCTTATTTAGTAAAAACTGTGGCTATTTCACAACCAGTAGTCCGAATGGACTACCTTCTAGCAAGAGGTGAAGTAACCCAGTCCAACTAAATCATGAGTATAAATTCATAGGTCAATTTTATTCAAATTGAATGGTTGAAAGCATTACAGAATTTGCACCAATGCCAACTTTATATACTGTGTGTAAGTTTGTATGAAAGAAGAAAATGAACTAAAATTGGAAAATCTGTTTTTATTTGAAGATGGCAGCCAAAAGTACAGCAACTGATTGGACAGCTTACAGATAAATTAAGTAATCGTACTACCACTATCAAGACTTCAACGGTCACTCAACCAAAGGAATTTAATTTGACTGTACCCAAACCACGTGCCATTCCTATACCTCTGCCAATACCAGCACTGGAAAAAAGGCAACCTGTGAGTTCTTTTATGCTTTGAGAGATACTGAGTTTTATATATGTTTGCGCAAAAAATCATGGTACAGGAGTCTCTTTCAAAATAATTGTAGAAAATCTAAAATCTTTGACAGATCAACAAGGATTTTTGTAATATTTTGTGTTATTTAGGTTCAGATTTCTAAAAAAAAAACCCAAACTAATTCTTTTCATTTCAGTGAATGTTTTTTAAGCAAATTGTAAGCCAAACAAAGGAAAGGGAAAAGTTTGGTTCCTGTAGTTGTTTTGTGACTTTTGGAGGTAGAACTATAAAATGGGTACAAATTGATGACAGCTTTGATGCAAGTGTTTCTGGATTTGTAAGACGTTTGCTTTGAATAATGCACTGAAGCATCTAGAAAAGAACATTCAACTAATTTTTTTTATAAACTTCTATAAACTTAGATATTTTTGTAGATGAACTCTCATGAAAACAAATGGCAAAGCAATTTCACTGGAGATGAGACAGAGTCTAGGTTTGCAGCTCCTCCTTGAGGGTGGAATTTGTATTAATGGTGAACCTTTAGAATTCAGGTTTTTCAGCTTAATTTTATTGCTCATGTATAAATGAGACTAGATTTATCTTTGAAATGCTACACTTTTATTTTACTCATTGTCTAAGGCTGTGATTCAGTTACACAGGTACAAATTGGAGACCCACAATTGGTTTTAAGTTAGCTCACTGGGGTAAGGCAAACAGGATTTGGGATCAAGCTGCTATGACTAACTTAATAAAGACTCCAAAATCATCTATATTTAAATGCAGTGGGAAGTGGGCTTGGAAGTCATAGTTTTGGGCATTATCTGCCACCTTGTATTAGCACTTGAAGTTTTAAATAATACAGGTGTTGAATGCTCTTAGAAACCATTTACATCTTAGGATGGCAGAGCAATTTAATGGTAGTGTGTTATGCAGTTAATGGGATTTTACATTGAAACAGCTTAATACCAGGCTCTGAAAAACTGCATTTAATAACTACTTAATCAGTATAGGAATGAGTCATATTGCTGTCATTTTAGCACCCTTGTACTGTGCAGCCCCTCTTAGAATAAATTTGCTTTAATGCGGCTGCATTTACTGAAGTTCATTTGTGGTTTTAGGGTTATACTAAATTTGGTTTACATTCTGGCCAAGTCTGCAAATTTAAAAGCTTGTGTGAGTTTAAAACCATTAGCACAGTAGTGACATATGTTGTGCTTATTTCTGTACCTATCTCAGCAAATTAAGCTTCACTTTAATTTGCCATATTATTGGCAGTATCACCATTTTAGACCCTGAAATGAACAGAGACTGAAAAGACAGCCCACATGGTAAGAGAGTGTTAGTAAAGTGAAAGGAGGCCATAGTTTTGGCTACTGTATGGTGAGAGTTGTATATAACTGAGAGGCATGCATGGAAATAAAGCTCTACCAGATTACATCCTATAATCTGCTCCAGAAATGTTGTCGTCCGTTTTCTCACAAAGTTGTTTCTTTTATGAGATACCCATTTTTTCTCATGGTTCTCATGCATCTGTCAAAGAACTTGTCATATGGCATATTAGCAGGAACTATTATGGTAATAATAACTACAGGCGTGTTACTGCTCAACTTTGAAACACTGTACGAATTCATATGGAGGCGTCTGGATTTTGAGCAATGACTACTGATAAGTTATAGCTTCCCTATGGTGAAAATAGTTCATTCTGATTATAGGATTATTATTTCAGGTATTTCTGCTAGGTTGCATTATATTCTATAGTAGAGATAAAATGCAAAGAAAGAGTGATATATCACATACACTGAGTTCAGGAGCTGGGATAGTACTGCTTCCTTCACAGGAGAGGACTGGAGATGTGGCTTATTGCAGAAGGTAGGGTAGTTGTCTTCCTCAGTGATCTATACTGACCTTGGAAAGTTTCATTTGAGTAACATAGGCCTAGAAGGCTAGGATAACCATTCAACATTATAAACATTCATCAGAAATGGGGGACAGTAAGTAAAAAGTAAAAACACTTTTGAAATTTAATAAGAAAACATTTCACTCCAAATATTTGGTCTGAAGATTATAAATTCTTCTCTCCACTGTCCTTTGCACACAAGCACATGGATGCACACACAATCCTGTACGTATGCATACACACATTCATAAATAATGAATAAATTTCATAATAATGAAGGAAAGATCAGTGCTGTAGCTTAAAGTTTGCAAAGGAAACAAATGGAGACAAGTGCTTAAATCTGATAACATGCAAACTGATTTCAACACATTTAACTTGCTTGGATATCTTTGTCTTGAGTTACAAATAAAATCCATTCTTTCAATATCACTACTGTACTACAATAATAAGATTAGGCAATTATTTTATTTTTGGTTTTTCTGTAAACCAATAATGTAGTTAAAAAAAATAAAAGAGGTTCCACTGAGATGTTATTGTTACACCATTCAGCCAAATTTAGTGTATTTTTAGCTATTCAGCTTATTATTTCAGCAGCGTTTTATGAGTACAGCTTTGCTTGGTGACTTAAAATAATAAAATGGGTGAATTCATTTGGACAATATAGAGGATTTAGTTTGCAAATATATAGACCCAACAATATATTTATCTTTATGGTCTCGTTGTATATGAAAGTAGAAGCTCTTAATACAATAGCATTAGCTTGCCCTTAGCTACAACAGTAGCTTTAAAAAACTAGAAGAGTGATGACTACCACAAAGTTCAAAGTGATTATTCATGTGGTACTTACTCCCTAAATAAACCTCTGGTAAAAGGATATCCAGAAAGCTGGAGAGGAAAAGCAAGGTTGGTGTCTGTTACTCCCAGCCCCCCTTTTTTTTTTCACATTAGGATTAAGTAGGTATAGTTTGGCCTTTTTGATCTATCTATTGCTGGCATTTACAATTATAGTGACTTATTCATCCTCTTCTGGCAACTGGGTAATTGCTGTATTGTTTATCTGTCTGTCTGATGATGATACTCATCACCATGGCATCTGAGGGCTAAATTACAAAGCTAAGATCATTTTTGAAACAGAGCTGCTTGAAAAGTCGCCTTCTTAAATTACTTGGAATAAGCACAGCAGTTTCTGAGGAGAGATTTTCAGCTTACACTGGCAGATAAGTACAGTTTTGCAGGTAAAGCACATGACTAGGAAGAAGAGTGAAATAAAGTGATACTCACTGCCTGTGCAACCCTTTGCAAATCCTCTGGGCTTTAATTTCTCCATCCATAAAAGCATAATAAAAAATCTTAGATACTGCTGGGAAATACTTTCAGTTCTGCTTCACTTAAAGAGCTCACAAAAACGAGCTCTCACTGAGAGCAGTCTCACCAGTGCATTTAATTGCTGGCTTCTTCTGTTTATGCATTTGTTTTGCCTGTAGATAATGATGTCAAATAGCAAAGGCAGTGGAAAGTACATCAGATTCATGAGTTTTTCCAAGCATAGCTCTTTATATAGTCCAACAAAGCTAGATGGGATCCCTGTGCTTCCTAAACTGACCTGTACAGTACAGATTATACATTTTCCACATTAATTCTTGAATTAATTCTGTAACTTCTAACTGAGCTACATTTTTAGCAAGATAAACATTTAAGCAGATGTCCAGTAAACTGGCAGACTATTTCACCCACATAGGAAGGGGACATCCTGGTTTTTTTCAGAGTTTGCTCCTGGACAAAATTTATTGCTCAAGCAAATGTAGAAATCCCCCAGAAGTTTCACCCTAACTCACACCCATCCAGTCCCTAGTCTCCTGTTGTTCCATGTGACAGCCAGACGAGTTTTCCCTGGTCATTTTATCTGTAGCACTTTCTGATACGTGACTGCTTTCCCAAATGCATGTATGCTGGAAGGGCCCTCTCAGTCCTCTTGTTGAAAACATTTAATCTATACCTCCAGTGGTATTCCCTTACAAGGGCATTAGGGCAGCCGTGGCAGACTAGAGCAAAGGCCCATACTGCACAGTGTATTTCCAGCAGTAGCCAAACACAGATGTCTAGGAAGACTACAGGGATGGGACGAGCACAGCTGCTGCGTTCTCCAGCTGCCATCTCAGTCTTCCACCATTTAAGCTCAGAGACTTCCTCAGTTACAATGAAGTTCCTGAGTATTTAATAAACTTAAAAGGATTTTTCTTCCCTAATCTACTGTGGAGCCTCTGTAACTCATTACTACTACCACATACTGTGCCAGAGAGCTCTGCTGCTTAACTTCATTCACCTGCCCTGTCTGGCCAACAGTGCTGTGAAGCTGCAGTTTATGAGATGATACCAAACAAAACTCTTCCCCTTCTAGCAACTTCTTTTTCCCCTTGATAGGGCCTATTGAATGTATTATTTCTTCAGCCTTTCTTTTACTAGTTTCAGATTATTTTTTTTTTCTGGTCTTTTGTCCAGAGTTTATATTACATTGGACAGGACTAAAAAGCCTGGGCAGTCCCAGCTAATTGGAGTCTATCTGTGTCTTCTACACTATCACTAATAGAAAAGAATCAATATTAAAAAATAAATGCAACTGTTCTACAGTAGAAGTGAATGTGTTTTTTTCCTGCAAGAATGTGTTGTTTTGAATGTTTTATACCCCATATCATGGAGATTATTGCCTTTTAATATAGGTTCCTCCAAGCACCTACAAACCTCCAAAGGAAAGAAAGCAACTAGAGGAAATCAAAAGAAAAAATCGGAGAAAAGCAGAAGTAAGTGTATTATGTTCTTGTTTTAGTCTTTCGTTTATTTTATACTGTTTCTCTTATAATTTTCCATTTTCACAAGTCTTAGAACTTTATCTGAAACATACTTGCTTTTGCACCTAATAGCTCCTGGCTCTTTCTCTACAGTCATGATGTTTGTATCCTCTATTCTGTTCTATCACTCTTTTTCCATCTTTCATATTTCATTATTAATTATCTGAGACAAGGTCCACCTTTTATTCACTATACAAGTACTATCATCTGAGAAATTATGCAAGTAGCCATGTAAGGTAGCAGAAACATGATTACTTTCTTCTTTTCACAAGCTTGAAATAGTTTGGTGATTTTTTTACATCCACAGGACATGTGGATATTTAAGGTATTCACTTAATTATTAAGGCTTCAAAACACAAAATATATTCAATATTTTTGTTTGTATGTTTGTTTGTTTTATAGTAACTGATAAATAACTATGTCATCACCCACTGCTTTAAAATATCAGCAGATTCTGACTTCTTTTTTGTGCAGACTCCATACTCTTTCTTTCGGCAAGCTGAGAGAGTGGAAAGTGATCGTGATTTGTAAAGAGAGAGAGTACATGGTCTGTGTGTTAACAGAGCAGGAGAAGGGAGGGCCTGGAAAAACAAAGAAACAGATTTTGTTATTTGATACAAACTTTGATATGAATCCTATTCAGCGAGTTAGCTCCTATCATAGTTAAAGCAGATTGCTGTTGTCTTTACCTTGGAAGGGAATTAATTAAATGTCAGTTTCCACTTTCTTTCTTCCTCCCCACACTGCAATCACCATACCAAATCAAGTAACAGTATAAGCTCAATAAAAGGCATGTGGTTTGACTCCTTTATATCTGTACTCTCCCACTCCCATTCTGAAAATGCCTTACTCTAGCCAGTACAAGTCCATTTGTCACTGTTCTGTGCTCTCCTCGTGTCCTTGTGAAAGGGGCATTGGATTCTGCTCCTGAACTATAGTAAATGGTTTAATGTGTGATAGATTCTAGAGGAATAAAATTTTCGTTCTTTTTGCTGGCCCATTATATTACCTATGCTTGGAATTTCATTATAAAACAATACAACATTATTTTTTATAATTTTTTTTATTTCCATATTGTGGATAAAGCACATGCCTATTCATCTGCGTGCTTATTTGTACGTACAAACTTGCTAGAAAAACTGGGCAAGAAAAGCAAGATATCACAGTGCCTATGTTGTCAAAAATCTATGACAACTATATAGTCCCTTAACTACCAGCCACATTCTTCAGTGGAGAACATACAAGAATACAAAGAACAAAGGAAAACCACCACAGAAATTATAGCCGCAATAACAGCAGTTTTTGTTGCCTCTGGAATGTTACAAAAGGCATCTAAGGCATTCACAAAGGTCAGTTCCCTAGACTGTTTGCTAAACAAGCTGAAATGTAGGGTCCTAAAAGAAATATGCATAAAAATTACATTTGTTTGATAGTATTTTTGCAGAAGCTATAGCTGTCATTATTAATGACTATGGCTGAGCATCTAAGAATGGATGAAAACACTGGAAGCCAAGCTCCAGACAGTTATGGAAGCACTGATGTTATGGACAGCTGCTGTCCAGAATGCCACTAGAAAATCTAGTGTGTGTTTCACAGCTTTGATTAGAGATTGCTGTTTATATCCAAAAGAAATATCCAAAACCAGAAGGATGGCTGCCTGTATTTCCCCCTTTAAAATGAAAGGTGGAATTACTCTTAGGTGTGTGCCTGTTGGAGCAACCCTTGGTGCTCAGATCCTCTGATCATAATCTTCTAGTTTAAGTTAAAACCAAAGCCATTACTTGTTAGCTATGTGGAAACAGTTACTACCTGTGGTACTGATGTGCTATAGATAATTATGAGGCTTTCAAGTTGAATT
Organism: Gallinago undulata; assembly: GCA_026546715.1. Classification (NCBI taxonomy): domain Eukaryota; kingdom Metazoa; phylum Chordata; class Aves; order Charadriiformes; family Scolopacidae; genus Gallinago; species Gallinago undulata. The sequence goes on from JAOTQQ010000032.1 coordinate 48,868,058, forward strand.
CTGCATAAGCAACATGTTTCATATGGGCATACCTTTAAAGGCCTGATGCCCTGTGATAATGATACAACCAGGCAGGACTATGTAGAAAATTAAGACTTGCCTACTTCAAGTCTTTAATCAGGAATGAAAATTCATAATTATAAAGTCAAGCTTTCACTCATTGGAAACAAATTAATATACTGATCTGGGCTGCAAGGCTTTCAGAGACAGAAAATTCTTATTAGAAATTTTAAATGTACCATACTTTTTACGCTAAGTGCTTTAATTTTAGGATCTGCTTCTGAGAGCAAACACTAACCGGTTCAGGTGTGCAACCATGAAGCCTGAAAAGGGAGAGGTATGCTACAAAATACTTCATTACCTAAAAATCCCCCAGTATCAAGATGAAAAATGACTAGAATATTTAAAGATATCTCAAAAGTATTTGAAAATTTTTGTTTATATGGGGTTAGAAATTATGTGCTATCCTTTATAGCTGTACTGTCATTTCACATCCATGTTATTATTTTCAGATGTAACATACTAACATTTGCCTTTTTGGATGCATAATGCAAAACTCCCATTTCTTATACTTGTGGTGCTGCTTTTTTATTCTCCTAATTTTCACCTCCTGTAGTGGGAGGTGTCCCTGCCCATGGCAGGGGGAGCAGAACTTGATGATCTTTAAGCTCCCTTCCAACCCAAACCATTCTATGATAATTTTGAGACAAGCAGCCTTCCTGTGATATGACTCTAACAGATCTTCAAACTGGCAATATTTCTCTAAACCCACCTATTATTTTTCCATTAACTTTTATGGCCCAGAGCAGCCAAGCTGAGGGAATAGCGGTCCCATTCATACAGAATTTTTGCTTTGGTTGATTCCCAGTTTACAACTATGTCACCAAACTATGTATGTAACATATTTATTTCATTGTCAAATCTGTATACTCTGTTCACTGTGTCCATGCCCATGATATCAGACACTTTAATATCAGTTATCCAAAACCACGAAATTAATAACCATCAGTAGAACTCTGCGCTCATGAGACCCCACCTGGAGTACTGTGTCCAGCTTTGGAGTCCTCAACACAGGAAGGATGTGGATCTGTTGGAACGGGTCCAGCGGAGGGCCACAAAGATGATCAGAGGGATGGAGCACCTCCCCTCTTAGGACAGGCTGAGAGAACTGGGGTTGTTCAGCCTGGATAAGAGAAGGCTCCAGGAGACCTTATAACAGCTTTTCAATATCTGAAGGGAGCCTATAGGAGAGCTGGAGGGTAACTCTTTGTCAGGAAGTGTAGTGAATGGACAAGGGGCAACAGTTTTAAATTGGAAGAAGGGAGATTTAGATTAAATACTAGAAAGAAATTCTTTCCTGTGAGGGTGGAGAGGCACTGAAACAGGTTGCCCAGGGAAGTAGTGGATGCCCCATCCCTGGAGGTGTTCAAGGCCAGGCTGGATGGGGTTTTGAGCAAACTGGTCTAGTGGGGGGTGTCCCTGCCCAGATCAGGGGGGTTGGAACTCAATGATCTCTAAGGTCCCCTCCAACCCAAACCATTCTATGGTTCTATGAATTCTACCACTAGTTATTAATTTCATGAAGTGTTCTTTGACACCCTCTTCTGTCTTCCCAATATCTACTTCAGTTAAGAGCTGAATATATTCATATACGTAGGTGATATTTCATAGTCAAACAAGATGCCACTGTTGCTTTTCTAGCATTATTTTAGCCAATAAATTTTAGTTAATATTTGGCTATTTTTGTATGTTCAGTCATTTGATATGAAATAATTCCACTAAGTTGGGTGTACATCGCATGCTTTTGTGGATATAATGATTCCAAAATATATCCCCTATGATCATATTTGTTACTCTAGATGAACATTCAAGATTTTTGGTAAATATTTAGTATTATTTGCTGAGTACTTGAAAATCTGTCTCTGAAATCAAATAATGTATTTTTGAACTGCAGCATCCACATGACAGTACAACAAGTAAACCAGCATTTCAGGCTCAAAAGATCCAAAGAAAGGTGAGTAGCCTTTAAGGTACTGTTGTCAGATGCACTTGAAACTCTGGAGTGAAAAACACACATGCAAATTCCATGGTGATGCAAACTCTACTGGAGTCTATATTTTTACACCAAGTTCTATGGCCAGGAGAATGGCATGGATTGGGTCAATGGCTCACAAATTTTGGCCTATGCACCATTAATGGTCCACAAAGAACTGGTCAAGGAGCAACAAGCATCTGAGTGCTCCAGAGAAACAAGGAGCCAAAAGTAATGAAAGCGCAGGCAGTGTCCTCACCAACCAGGCCACAGTATCTGAACATGACAAGGTTGGTGGAAATGGTGGGTTCTGCTAACAGCCATTCATCCTTAGACAAAGCAAGGCAACAATTCAGGTCTGTGGTCTACCCAGGAAGTCCAGTCAGGAGACAAGGTTCCAACAGCAATGCAGGTCCATGACAACAGGGGACAGAACTAGAGAGGAAACAAGGAGCAGAATTACCTCCAGCATAACAGGAAAGTACTGAAGCCGAGACCTGAGCTTAAGCACACCTCCTGGACCAATACGCAGAGGTTCTGATGGAGGTCCTCGGTGAGGCTGGTCAGGGCAATTAAGACCTGTTGGTTCCTGAGGACCCTGACAAGTTGTATGCAGTTGCACAATGTAACCATATTGCCTTAACAGTGTTTTCAATTCCAAAGGGAGAAGTTTTTATGTAAAATGATAAGGACTGAGAGTAGTCCACAGGAAAAAATAGAATTGTGAACCCATGGTGTAAGAACTCAGCATAATGACAGAAGAATCTTCCATCTGTAAATCACTCTTTCAAAATGAGATCCTGAAGAATGCTGAGCAATCATTCCAGCTAATGACTGTCTGATACACAATATACAATCAGTCTGGATGTTTGTATTGTTTCCTTTAGATACATACTAAGGTCATAAAACCCACTATACTGATTGTTTCTCTGCTGGGATTTCTAAGGATCAGATAATTGTAAACATGGAAAAAAGGCTGTTCAGCCTTAACAGTATAACACACGAAAACTCACATTGCCATTTCTGCAATAACTGTACTACAGATAAACTTCATTTTTACCTAATTTAATCTGTCACCTTTGATTTGTTTCATGTTCATATGCAGAATAATTTAATGTGGAAGCTGTGCTTGTATTGTGGCCTCAAATACCTTGTGAGCAAGTCTACCTACTCTCTAAAACTGTATTTAGGTACAGCTCATATACAGTTTGGAAAGACTGACTCTTTGCTTGGGGAACTGGGCACCTGGCAACTATTTCTAAAGCATGTCTGGTATTTATGACATACTGAAGTTATTTTTAATAACAGGATCACCTACTCAGTCTGCTTGCTTACGATCCAGCAGCATTTAAATTGCAGAAAAGTAGTAAGGTCACAGTTCCTTCTGTACTGAAAAGAGGGGGAAAAAACCAAACCAGGAAATATTTACATAGTTAACCCAAACATACATGACCTGTAATTATGTGCAGTTAGTCCAAGACTATGTATATTCCACTTCCTTTTCTGATAATTTAAAATACTGAAACCTTAGCATGGACTAATGAGAATCAAACCATCTGCCTAAATTGCATAAAGAAAAATATGGATCTGGCATCTTACAGCATTGATCAGGGCCACCCCTAACACCTTCTAGTATCTCCTCTAGGAGCCAAAACTATGAAAGTTTCTACATGTGTCAGAGAAAATGTAGACATTTTGTACACAATATAGTGTATAATGTACAGGCTGGGGAAGGAATGGTCATATACTGCAGAAGGCTCTGAGAGGAGTTGAGAAGTAGACCAAAAGGAAGAAATGACATAATTAGGCATTAAGAAGACTAAGTATAGTGAGTCAAATTAAAGAAATGAAATAGATTGTTTGGGGTTCTTTTCCTAAATTCCTCAGGTTATCAGCATTTTGTGAAGAAACAGACAGATAATTAATTTTTGTCCATTTAAATGTGCATTTGTGTGGAAAACACAGTAATTCTATTTAGTGAATTTCTAGGTGATAGTATGTGTTTGTTATCCAACCTACCTAAATAATTTCAATTATAAAACATCCTTTTTCCAGTTAGATTATGTATTTCAGGATTTGTGCATACAATATTTGCAGTATATAGCTTGAGTGATTCTTTGCATCTGTTTCTCAACCACTCATTAAGCTCTTAATTTGGTATTTAAATACATGTTTGGATTCTGAACACAGAACTTGTCTGAATTTAGGTCAAATGTATCATAAATAAGCTTTGTTTTCTGCAGGAACAATCCCAGTTCTTATCCTACCAGCACTGCTTTGCTTCAGTTCAGATCAGGTTTATTAAATGTGTCTGCAGAGGTGATAATTTTTTTCTGAATAGCCTACTTCTGCAGGAAACACTTTTAACTGGCAGAGAGGTTGTTCCCTTCCTCCCTCAGTATTTAGAAGTTGTCTGGGAGACAGTCCTAAGGCAATACTTTGAAGAACTGCAAAACAGCCACAGGATCTAGTCCAAGGTACACCATGAGGCTTGAAAGTCACTGAGAACTGTACTTCACTTCTGTTATCTAGAAAATGGATATGGGAATTGGTGATGCCAGTTGTCTTTTAGAAATATTTAAAAGTCACAATAGTGATTATTTGTAAAACAATTAAGAGACCTTCCTATGAAAGGTACTGCTTATGTTTTACTTTAATGGTTTTGGCTAACTTGGAGAAGTAGTTTATTTTCTTGGTCCAAAGTAGCTGGAATCCTCACACACTATGTATATAAGCACTGAAAAAAAAGGAAAGGAAGTGAACACATTCTATGGGATTTGACATGGTCCAAGAGTGATTACAAATTTATAATCCACTTGGGGGACTTTGCTGATTTCTTAAGCAGCTTGAGTGGTTTATGAACAGCATGCAATTTCATTGTGAATGTCAGATTAATGCTAGATGAATGCTTTAAGAAAAATTTACGCTGTCTTAGGTCGATTTTTTTAACCCATTGAAATGTTTTTATACTCTGTTTTATGGTTTACATTACTAACTATAGTATATACATTCCCTTCCTGACAGATTGACAATATACCTATTAAATTAAATGCTGCAGCTATTTTAAGAGAGGGTGCCCTCTATCAGCGGAAGATGGAACAGGAACTCAAGAGGTATAATCACACTTCTTTCTCAGATTATTTTTCACATCCCTGGATATAGAATAATTAACCACATTTAAAATAAGTAAGTCAACTCCAAGTCAACTAAAATAATGGATCTGTTGTAAGGCATCAGGAAGCTATTCTATTATTTATATTCATATTCATATAAAGAGAAAAGTGGACTGAAATGAAAGTCTATATTGATGTCATTGTTTCACTATAGATGCTATTCAGCATGAGAGTGTTCTGATTTAGCACTTTGGCTAGTGTCCATTTGTAAAGTCCAATAAGGATCATTTGTTATATTTATTCCAATTTTCCAGAATAAATAATGACCCAAAGGCACATCTATTTTGGTGTCCGTTATAAAAGATCCATGTATATTAAACCAAATAATTTCATATACCTCCATTTTCTTCAATGGTTTCTGGTCAACTACATGCCAAAGTTGATACTTGAACTTATTTATATGTATATAAAAGTTGATTGTATGTATATAAAATACCTACCCGTTTCTATCACAGTAAGATATGGAGAACTAAGAGTGTGCTGTTCCACAAGGCAAGATAAGCTGGGAGCTGAGTGTGACAGCAAAGGCACGTAGAGGCAACGTCCTCACTGACAGCAGCTCAGTTCCACAGTACCCTGGCAAGGCAGCAGAGTGGATCCAGTGACAGACAGCAGGGTCAGGGGACGGTCCAGTGATTGCTAGATGAGTCTGTACTCACAACTCAGGGCTGAGGTCAAGCCAGGAAGCCAAGTCAACAAGGCAGGTTCAACAAGGTGCTAGGCTGGGTGCAGACATATCTACAGCATAGCTTAGGCAAAAATAAAGGCTGTTGACATCAGCTTAAATGTGGCTCCCAGGAAGAAAGTCTATACACACAATGGGACTTTCCATAGCCTTTCCTCAGATGGTCCTTTTCACTCCAGTCTGATCCAATGTTATACAGTTGCACTGCAATAGAGCTGTCTTTGAATACAAGCATCTAAATCTTGGGCAGGAGTGGGGAATAAGAGGTTGCAGGTCCTTTTGGTGCACTTAAGGCTCTACGGAAGCCTGACATAAGCATTCCTCTGACACAAGGAATCCTTATTCAGCAGCGTAGGTTTTCAGCGGATATTAACTGAGAGGGTGACTCCTGAATGGGTACTGGAGGTTGCATTCTATAACTAGGATTACAGAACATTTTCACTAATAATTTAAACAAAGATAAAACCTATATCGTGTCATCTTGATTTAGTATTATATCTAATCCACCTGATTTAGCAGGATATGCAATAAATATTGTTGGCATTTTAAGTCCCAGAATGACTGCCTAAGGTTGGATTTGGTCTTTGGACATAGCAAATTTTGGTATATGGATCAAGATTTTAGCAGTAAGTTATTATGCATCATTCAGCTTCTGTTATCAGCTATGTATGTATATTATTGAGGTTCTTTTATATTACATGTGAGACTGTTCACTCTATCTGGCAGAACTGTTCCACTCAGCAAAGGAATTTTCCCCATAACTTAACAGTATTTTGTATTAAGTTTTAGTCTTCAGCTGCATTTAACACACAACAGATATATACATATATATGCATTGGGAAGCAGCAGTAAGGCGCAATTCACTGCATTTTTGTCTCTCTGCCCTAATTCTTGGCTCATTCAATCCTCAGCTGCAGGACTTTGATGGGCCTGCCCCAGGGTTTTCCTATGCTCTTCTCTCTCAGCCAAGCATAAAAAATAAGAATGTGGTTTTGCTTAATAGCTGAATATTTCTTTGCCTTATTACAACAATATTATTTAATTGACAAAATGCAAAACAGAAATAGAATTAAACAGAAATTTTTTAGTCTTCTGAGTTAAAGTGGCCAAGAAGATTTCCAAAGAGTTCTTTCTACCTCTAAGCAAAGTAATCCTCTGAGAAAATGTACATACCTTGAGCCTGATTCTCCTTGCTCCTTAGGAGAATCCATATGTAGCTAAAGATGTAGCTAAAGTTTGCCCTCTCTTTGAGTTTTGTTTTACTGCAAACTTTCAGGTCCGTGCCCTCATGCACTTTCTTCCAGCCTGCTTTTCCCAGGCTTTCCACATTAGACTAGAATTAAAATACACCTGTCAAATGACTTTGTGATGACCGCTTTTTTTTATCTGCAGAGATCAAACACCATGTATTACAACAAACTACAAGAAATGTTTTATGAACCAAGGCAAGACTGCAAAGCCAGATCCCTAGAATCACATATTCTTTCTTCTGTCTTGCAGAATTGAAAATTTGCTACGAGGGGCTGGAGACCCATCTGAATTCTTGGAATGGCAAAAACAGATGCGTGGAAAAGACATGGAAGAGCAGCTGGCTGAAATTGAGTGTAGGAGGCTTCAAGGGAAACTGAGTCATGAAGAGGCAGTTCTAGCCCATCAGAATGTAATTCAAGAAAATAAAAAGAAAGCTAATCTAATGAGAGAAGAGGTAATGCACACAAAGTTGCTCAAATTTTGCTTACATTCAATCAGTGTGAAACATACAACAGATGATACCTACTATAAGAAGGTGTAAAAGTTCTATTCAGTGTTTTTATTCATTGGAGCCTGCAAACAATAGAGAAGTAGTGCCATAACTTCCAGACACAGCAATGCTTATACAAGTGCTTGATTCGATTGATAACAGTTACGAAGAAAATTGAATGAAACAGAAGGTTAAAGCATTCTCCCCTATATTCATGGCATTGTGCTAATCCTTTTTGAACATATATTGAGATACTAAGCACCATTTTCAATAAAATCACCAATATATGACTAATTTCATTATCTTATTAAAATGACAGCCACAGATATGAAAGAATTTGTTTTCTTAAATACTTCAATTTACTTCCTATTATTTGACATGCCTAGTTCTCTCTTAGAGGAAGATTCAGGCAGAGAATCCTCTTTGGATCTATATGAAGGAAAAACTGAATATTTATGCCAAGAAGTATTTTCACAGAGTTTCCAATCTGGCAAATCACAGCTTCCCAAAAACATTGCTAGATCTTTTCCTTCTTTTCCCAAAATCACATTATGTTTTCCCAGTGCTTTTCCTATAAATTAAACAAATGATTAAAAAATAATTAATGCTATAGATTTTAAATTTTTCATAGTCACTATCATAGGTTTTTATTTTCTATTAGTCCAGTTTGCTGCTATGCCCTGTATGCCAGCCAGTACTTTTCTCTTGACCACCTCTCACAGATGCCTCTGCAGCGTTTCAGCAACTTAAGACCACAAATGTACAAGATTTTCATAATGCCCATGCTGCAAAAGGGACTCTTGCTTAATGAGTTTCTTCTCTGTCCTTTAAAAAAAAACTTTCAACATTTTTTGGCATTGAGTCTTCATGTCTGTTTAGACAGGCTGCCGCAAGAACTTAAAGTGAACCCTACTATGTACAACTGAGCATAGTGTGATGGCTCACACTCATTCCAAAATTATTGTAATTATTATATTCAACTCACTTTCAGAGCATAAGTGTTTTATTTGTTAGCAGAAATGTTCCGATATGTATAGATTTGGGGATATGCAAATCAGACTTCCTCTCACCTGACTAATGCCAGGCAGCTCCCTTTGCTTGCCATCAGGAAACTTTATCCACATGGAGATCTCCAGAAGTCTGGAGCACTAATTCCCCATTCACCAACAGCTGCCCTCCTCCTTTTAAAACACGAGTCTTCCTCTAAAACAGAACATACAGTAGGAAATGTAGTCTGGGAAAATCCAGTTTCCTGCTTCCTGTTCATTTCCTCTGACGAAGAAAGGAACATGATAGCCATAAGTGGACTTTTGTGTGTTATAGAGAGTTGAGTTAGGCCCAAGAAGATTCTGCAAACACATAATTAGCTGTGTATTAAATTGGCACTCTGTTTGGTATCTCAGAACCAGATACTAAGATGACTTTTTTGTCTGCTTTTAGAAACACGTGGGAGGGGATCCTGGAAAATATCAGTGCAAATGTTATGGAGGGCTCTTGTTGGTAAATAAAACATAGAGAAGGGACCTTAAATCTGGGTCTCTATGTTGTCCCCAAGCCAAGTTCTTTTCTACTTTTGTGGATGATGTAATACTTTGAATCCGTTTTTCCTTGCATTATTTCAATGATTTGAGGCACTCAGATAACCAGTTATCAGGAATTTTATTCACCTGTTTATTTGGGATTTAGAAAGCAGAACTGATGCACCAGTATGCAGAGAAATGCCTACAGGAACAGAAAGAAGTGAGAGAGCTGGTGGAGCAGGTCGTGGAAGGACACAAGAATGCGAAGCAAGCGAAAATAAAGCTCCAGAAATACAAACAGCAGATAGGTATTTATATATTGCCAGGGAAAAAAAAAAAAAAAAAAGAGATGATGACAAATGTCCCTAAATTACTTTATTTTAGTGGGATAATTACAATTTTTACAGTAAGGAAAGGAAAGTTGAGGGAAAGAGCCAGGCCACACATTTCCATGAAAGCACGAATATGAATTCCGGGAATAAGTTGTTAACACATAGATCAAAAATTCTAAGCTACTGGTCATGGGAATTGCTCTTTGTTTAAAAGGGAGAAATACACCACTAATGTTCTGTAAGTAGGTTCCCTTCCAACTAAAAGTAGCATATGTGAATGACTGTACTTTTTGTCAAATTGAGTTATGAAGCTCAGATTCTTGTGATTCATGTCATTAAGAGAGGATTTGCTTAGCAACCACTGTGAAAGAATTATGGCTCAAGATTATTGTCTTCTCCAGAGAAGACAGTCCAGAGAAGATGACTGCAGCTAAGAAAAGAGAAGTCATCTCCTAAAAGGACAGTATCACAAGGCAAAAGGACGTACCACCTCCAAGACAGGATAAAGGGATATGTTACTTATCCTCTATTAAAGAAAATTCTTCACTGAATGCATTAGCTAATGAAGTCCAGGGAGAAGGCTGTTCTGACTGGCATGACTGTACACATTCCGATGCAAAGCCATGTTAACATCTACTGTATGAACAGGCTACCTCTAGTTGTGCATATTTTGGTGAGCAGACTTTTCTCTGCTGGTGTATTTCCATACTTGTATCAGCAAGGCTTGAGGCGGGCAGAGCGTGTTAGCTACTCTGAAGTGGCCTAGCAAAGCATACCAGCCTTTGTAATTAAATTATTTCTATCATATATATAGCTTGAAAAACTATGAATATTTGCTATGGTATAATATTCTTTTATTAAATAATGAAACAGCATGCGCTAATTAGAACAGAAATTACAAAGCAGTAATTCAAAGTGTCTACTTTATGTATGTATACAGTATGTTTATGTGTTGAATAGAATAGATAGTGGAGGTGGGAAGTACTCATTTGTTTCTTTAATCATTCCTCCCACCAATGCCAGACTGTTCCCTCAAGTACGTTGAGATCAATAGTAGTATCATTATTCACAAATGCTTATGAATTTTCCTCCAGATGGACTACTTGCTAAAATATGCAGCCAGCTAACAGAGATTAGGTCTTTTCTTTCAGTTCAGGAAGTTTGTGAAGAAAATCGAGAACTTCTTCGACATGCTTTAGAAGAAGAGGAGGAGAAGCTTAAGAAAAGATATGAACTAATTCAACAAATACGAGCTATTGAGTCTTTACCAAGCCTCAGACACAAGTTTGTTGATTTAACTGAGGTAAGCTCAAAAGGAAAACCCATTGTTTTTACATAATGTATATTGGGTATGTTTCACACATTCAGAGAAATTGTGTACTGTATGCAGATATATTGCAATCTGGATGCATAGTATTAAGTACAGTGACCCCAGTGACACAAAGGTTAGATCTGAACTGAAGTTTTCACAGTTTATAAAATGAAAATGTTACCAGGAAGATGCTAAGTGAAATCTTAGTCCCCTTGAGCTTTCTTTGAATTTTGCCAATAGGATCTAGGTTTCCCGATATCTTTCAGAAAGACATCTTCACAAATGCACAGACTTGTCAGTCCTGGGCAAGGACTGAATGAACACAAAGTTTGAACTAATGTACAGTTGTTCATATTGTAGTGGTGCTTGCCATAGTAATCATCAAAATTAATTTCCTTTGCTTTCAAAACTGTCAATGTTCAGCTGTATGAAAGAGATTGTCAAGAGAACCCAAAATCTGCTGAGCTGTTATGCATATACTGTGCAAATAAATTGGGGGTGTGTGGTTAAGTCTACCGTAAATGTATCCCAAACTTCCTGGACTTACTACAACAATTGAGATTGCCTGAGACTGGGCTTTGCAATGCCCGCTTTTGCAGAGTTTCCAGACTTAGGTAGCATCCATAAATCTGTTATCATACAATTAAATCAGAAGCAGAGTAATACTTCTTCCATTTGTCTTATCGACACTGAAAAAATAACACAGAATAATATAAAATTTCATCAATTTTAAATATAATCCTTTTGGGTTTTTTTTCTTTCTTTTCATGAATATTTAAATGAAGATGAAAAATTAAAAAACATCCATGGCTAGTCTGCAGAAACCATGGCTGCAGAAGACAGGTTGAGAGAGTTGGGGTTGTTCAGCACCAGTGTTATAGCACCTGAAAGCCAAGACTGGTTATCTGTCTGTTGTGGTTTTGACCAAACTGACCAACCAGAACAACAGATGGCCTCTCCCTCCCCTCTCTACCCTAAGGAAAAGAGAGGAGAGGAAAAGGGAAAGGAAAAAGAACTTCTGAGTTTAGAAAAACTAAACTACTTTAATGAAAAAAATATAAATAAATAATGAAATAATAATAATAATACGGAAAAGGAAAAAAGGAAAATAAAAAAAACCTATACAGTATATACAAACCATATCAAGCTCCCAGGATGATCATCACGAAACTAGCAGGCACAGGGGAAAGTCCCAGGCTGGACTCGGTGATGGACAGGAGCCGGATTCTGGATCTGGAGTCAGGAACGC
>JAOTQQ010000032.1:48883382-48938581 GCA_026546715.1 Gallinago undulata
ATAACATTCCTTGGTATAATCAGGTCTTATCACTGGGAGAGCGAGCAGTTTCTGAACAATATGCTGTTAATTTCAGACTTTCGTTAGTTAGAAGAGGCCCAGCTGGAAAAGTAAAATTACTGAACAGAAAATTAATTCTGTTTTACCTCAAACCAGGACACTGTCATACTCTGTTTTGTCATTGCCTTCTCCCCCAACACATGCCCTACCCCTCGCCCTGCCTCACTGTTTTCTTCATCTCTTGGCTCTCCCCCTATTTCATGGACTCACTGCTCTAAAGAGCCAGAAAATGGTCACTGGAGGATGAGTACCTGACTAGACTGCTTAGGTGGCACCCCAGACCAGAGAAGAGGGACTGCACCCAGGTTAATACTTGCAACCAAACTGACAATCTGAGCATCTATCTATGACAGAGCATCCTTCTCTTTTCCTGGTTTTTTTTTCCTTCCCCTTCATGTTTTGTTTTGTGAAAAGCTCAAATGCAGAAGGGGGACTACTATTCTGTCAACAACTCAGCATTCAATACAAGGGCTTTTTTTTCCTGCTAGAAAGGATTGCTTGAAAAATTGAAGGCTCTAACGGAGTAATTTTTTTCCATTAAAGGGATTGTAATGAATTTATCATTACCACTTACTTTCAGTCTGAGAAATACAATTTGGAGGAGTGTTTGTTTTTTTGGATTCTGCCCCTCTCCCCTCCTTCATCCTTTCCAAACTTTGTCATTAATTTTCTGTCACTAGTTCTGTGGAACTAAATTCTAACCAGTGTTTCACTCTTAATGTTATACAAATGTATATCAAGAGTCAGGTTAGCATCTTGACTTCCTGCACCCATATATTCCATTATAATATGTCATGGTACAAGATACACATTAAAGATGTGTACCAAAACTATGTTAAGATAGACAAAAAAATATTATTTGGTGTAAAATGGATTAAATTTTGCAAATAAAGGTATGCAGGAGCTCAGTATTTGTGGGGGTTTATGCAAGTTTTCCATATATGTACATGTATATATGAGTATACATAGGGAAAGGAAGAGTATATGTAAGAGTAAGGGCCGAAAACTTCAAGTGTTCACAAATCTGTTTAGAAATTGTGTGTTTTCGTATGCAAACTCAGGTGCTGAAGTCTCTCATTACATCTCTGAATCAGGTTCATTATCCCTCTCATTGCAAAGTGGATTTTAAAAAGCCTGCCTTAAACATTCAGGTTTGAATATTTTAACTTTGGGCATTAAGATCTGAATTTCCTGCGTACAAAGCATTGCTTAGTCTTGGTATTTTCATATAAAAACAGTAGATGCTATCATAGATAAAAACTATACTTTAGAAAAAGATAAATACAAAAAAAATGCATATTTTTTAGTGTAAGGTCTGTTCTGGTTTTACCATCTAAAAAAAAAATGCAGTTTTACATATTTTAAAACTTCAAAAGTCCAATTAAAACTAAAAAGTAAGTCAACTAGATTTTTTTGGACAGCAAATACGTTGTAGTTATGATTAATCTACTGTATATTTCAATGCTTTTTCATGGATTGTTTTATGAGTCTTGTGTTTTTGCACAGAAAAAATACAAGCTCCACACCTTAAAAACAGCCTGTAAACATCAGTTAGTTTAGGGCCATCCCCATCTTTTTAGAAGTAAAAATAATATTCAACATGATTTGGAACACAATCAAAATATTCTGGGTTTACTCATTTACTCTCCCCTTGATATTTACAGTGTTATTTAAACCTATATTTCATGTTCTCTAGACTGGTGGCCATGGTTTAATTTGTGAAATGTCAATAGTGGAACTACGTGAACGCCTCGCTCTACTCAGAGAAGCACAGAAGGCAGCAGAGGAAGAGAAGAGAGACCAGATAATTCACGAAAAACAAGCTAAGGAACAACTTCTTCTAGACAAACTGGACCAGATTTCCCTGTTCAGAGCAGAACTTGGACGAGCAGCTGCTTTAAAGTCAGTATAAAACAGCCTGTGACATTTAAGACACTGCAACTTCATTAATATTTTGCTAGCCCCTTAAGGAGAAAAACAAGTAGAGAGCAAAATACAACCCTTTTATAAATCAGTTTGACTTTTGTCAATGATTACACTTGGGCCAGAATTTCCTTTTTATTCTTGAAAAGAATTTGCATCAGATTTAACAAATCTTCTTCATCATTTTGAATTTATGGTTGAAGACACTCCGTAAGCTAGTGTTGACAGTATTTCCCCAGGAATCAGAGCCAATATTATATATTGAGAAATAAGTTCTGCCTTTCTTCTGTTCCTTTTTAGCTAATCACCACTAATTTGGTGTTATTACAATCATTATAACTCGCTACATAAAGTGGCTTCTCATTTTCATCTAAACCAATACATTAGGGCTATAGTTTTCTTCCCTGAACTTCATTTGTTATGTGAAAAGGCAGGTGTTATTTTAGCAGTTAAAAATATTTTAGGAAGGAAATTTTCTGATAACAATAATAAGTTATAAATTAAATATATTATAGCAGTAGATCAAAGAGAAAAATCTTTGCTTACAGGCTCTCTGATCAAATTTTGTATTCATTATTCATATTTATTATTCATTATCATATTTATTATTCATTGTCATAAAGGATCCATAACCATCATAGATGCCTCACATATTCAGAAGACAGGTCTCTTCCACAAAGAGTTTAAAATCTAATTTAAAGCTATTTAGAAATAAAGCTGAACAGGAAGAAAGCCTGTGTAAAAGTGTAAAATCTGGCACACCTCTTGATCTTATGCCATTTTTACTCCATCTTGACTATTTGCTATTTTTTTCTTGCAAGCTGTCTTTCACCTTTTCACTTTTGTGAATTTGAGAGGTTAGTCCTTGTCGAATTTATTTTGCAAACAGGTGTTCAGGGTGACATATTCTATATCAGGCTAAAAGCACACGACTTAAGACATGTTTTAGGTTTGTGTTTATTGCTGAGATACCGAAGGTGGCTTCTGAAAGTTCAATTAATGCTATTGATTTATCTCCAGTTCTAAATCTCAATTACGGAAGGCAGTATTGATGTATTCATTTAACTAATTTTCATTAGTCCCAGTTCTAATTTGGTTTGTTGATGATAGTTAATGTCCAAAGACTGGGTTTTTTCTGTCTTAGTACTTAAGGAGATAGTTTAATGAATTTAATGAAACAATAACTGCAGCTGCAGTGGATTGACTGCATAGATCAGTGTCCCTCTCTTCTATGGTATATATTGAGAAAAGATTTTAAGAATAAAGAAGCTGAAATGGAGCTGGAAATACAGTCAGCATACATTCAGTGTTGTGAAAGTCTGTGAAAGCCACTGCTTTCCACTAGAGATGCAAATCAGGCATTGAATACTTGCATACTATGGAAAACCTGTTTCACTAGTAACTACTTAAAACATTGTTTGTTATGCTAGATCTTTGGCAGTGTTAGGTTGATGTTTGGACTCAATGATCTTCAAGGTCCCTTCCAACCTAGACAATTCTATGATTCTATCTGCAGTCTGTGAATTTTGTATACTGCTGGGTTTCTTTAAAATAGACTCTTTAGCTTAATTCACATCTAAAAATGTTCTGATCCTGAAATAACCTATGCTTGAATGAGAAGCTAACTTTGATTCACCTTTTGTCCCAACTTCTGAAATGTTTTTTAGAACAGACAGGCATGCCAAAGATGGTAGAATCCAAATGAAATTAAACACTTAATTTGCAAGCTTCTAGTCAGATTTAGGATAAGTAACACTGTAATTTTAATTGAGCCCTGTTTGTTTCATTACAGATGTTATAAGCCATTTCCATTCAGGTCTCCCGGGCAATCTATGCATCGTAACTTGGGAGCATCTACTATAAAGAGGCATCATCAAAGTATAGCAGAAATGTTATTCTTTGGGAGTATATGCAATGCATTTTCATCTAGAATGCAAATCTATGGTGTTATTTCTGCTAATGCAGGAGTACAGCATGCTGGCCTATTTACAAATGCTAGACTCTTTGCTGCAGCTTTTATTTTTCTCTAAACAAACTATCAGCTTTGTGTGTTAAACCCGATTTACAGATCTTGAATCCTGAAACATCTATCAAATCAATGTAAGTGATTAATCACTTGGGTTGTATTATTGATACACTGCAGAGGAGATGTAAAAAGCAAAATTTTATGTTTACAGAATGAATTCATAACTATAGGGATAGAACAGCATATCTTACCAATAGTCCTCATAAGATAGCCTTACACATCAATATAAAATTACATGTTGTATCTTACATTGGATTATGTTGAAGGCTACTGCTAATTAGCTGAAGTATGGTGGCTAAGCTTTGCTAAACAAATGTGCTTTAGTTAGTGTCAGCTGGAGTTTAATTGGGTCCCCACCAAGCAAGTTGCTTTCAATATCATTTACAGACAGACATACATCAACACCAAAGAAGCACATTGAGCAAGCATATGATGAGCTATATTAAACAAAATAGGAAATGGAACGTGAAAAGTTACAGAGACATCAGCCTTTAATAGACTGCAAGCCATGACATCCACCACAGCAGTGGCTTTGGAAGTGCCCACAGAACACTTAAGAATCAATTCAGTTCAGGACATCCCTTTAATTGCTAGAATCTCACACAGTTTGAAAATCAGCACCAGTATATGAGGTGGACACACATTTGTGTTCTCAGCTTTCAAATATTAGCACTAAAAGATTTATGAGTGTTTGGATACATGATAATGTACTAAAGTTATGTGCCTGTATACCTTGGATACAATTCCCTTTCATTCCAATGAGGCTACCTCTATTACTGCAAGTAATTTAATGGACTAAGAATCAAGCAACAGATCAAAACGCTTGGTGCTGAGGCTCCCTCCCTCTACATTATCTGTGGTTTGGGAGGGTTTACTGTGGGTTGAATTTAGTATGGTCTTGGGGCCGCATGTTTACATCATTCATGTGGTTTAAAGCTGTCCAGAGGAAAGTTATCTCACAAAACTTCACATTCTCAATTCCTGGCTCCTCTGCAAGTCCATCTAATGAACATCACACTCTCCTTTTGTTTGTCCCACACAAATCACAGTAGCACATCCATGCTTCCACCAGTCACATATGTAAGGTACACAGAAGCCAGCCTTATTTCTGTTCATGTTCCTGCCTGGTTTGTTATCCTGGTGATTTTCAAGTGACATGACAGCACCTGCTGCCCAAGCCTCCTCCCCTCTCCAAGTCAGGGCAACACCCAGATGATAGTAGCAGCTGCTGTTCCAGGACAACACTCTTAACTAAGACTAAACCTCCTTGACTACCTTGTAGATGAGGAAAAAGAATCAGAAATTTTTTATGAAGAACAAGATGCACAGACTCCCACCAACACAACAGTTTACCACATCCCCATCTCACACTGTAGCAAAGGTGTAGCATGCTGGGGCTCAGTGCTGTATTACAAACAATGGTATGTTTGCCAAGATGGCAAAGCACTCCTTTCTCTCCCTGCCACTTGCCAGTGCTTAAACCCCTCCTGCAGCACAGAACTGAGAGAAGGAGCAGACAGCACATGGAGGTGGAAAGATGTAATGGGAACATGTGCCATGGTATCCCTATGTGTGGTTGTTGCTTCAGGTCTTCAATGGTTCTATGATTCTGTGATTCTATGATTCTTTTGGACCAAAGATTTGCTGTTACATTTTAGGAACTGGTATGATTCTTAAAGATTGGGTTTCATTCAATGTGCTCATTCAATACCAGAAGCCAGTAAATAAACCTAAAAGTAAAATTAAAATGGTTTCTGCATAAATTATCACATAATTTTCTATTGAATCTGGAGAGGATTTTTCTAACTATGTACTACCCCATTCTGACTGTCTGGTACCTTACTTCCTTAGGAAATACGTGATATGGGCTGACAGAGATTGTATGAGATTTTTCTATCTTGAGTCCTGAAAGTTTTCAACTCACCATCACAGAAAAACAGAATTTTAAAATGTCTTTTTTTTTCATCCCTTCCCCTCTTTGAGTTTCTGTTATGATGCTCTGTTATGATGGCAGCTGAAAATCTATGAGATTGGTAGCTTTTCAGAACAGTGTTGATGACTGGCACATGACTTCAGGTAGAAGAGGTCTGAATATTAGTCTGAAGACAAGCAACTATAGACAATGTTAATTCAGAAGCAGCTGCTGCTGCTTCATGATGTTAAACCTCTTGCTGTATTTCCTGCAATTGTATTTATAAGAAACTGGATTTGCATGTAATGAACGGTTTTGCTGCTTATTCCCACTGACAATATTTAATCATCAAGTGTTTACATAAACCCTTATTGTTATATTCTCCTATATCCCTTGGAATGTAATGCCTTGTTACAATGCAAATAGAAGTACTCCATGTTCTCAATTAGATTAAACAATAGTACATAATTTTTTAGATTTACAGAATAGTGTTAAAAATTAATCTTAGTGTAGCTCAGTATGTCACAGTCGTAAGGAGTATAAGGAAGCAGCAGAGTGGTGTGAGAAGCATCTCACGAAAGCAACTGGAAATGAGAAGCCAAGGTAAACTGTGCCCCTCATTTAGAGTTCAAAGACGTACTTCAGAATGTAGCACAGGTCAAATCTCCCATTCGTCCAGTTCCTGAGGATTTTGGGAACTCTAGTCTAGAATGGCTGCTCTGAAGAATACCTACTGTCACAGAGAGTTTCCTATAAGCAAAGATGCAGACAAAAGCCATGTCTCCCAAGACAAAATGAGTGTTTGGATCCCTGCACTCTTGATGCAGATACTTCTTAAAGCAGATTGGTGGTTTTAGCATGAGAAGGAACTTCCTTCTTCCCATTCCTCCAGCTCCTTGAGAAGACTGTGCCTTATATTGAAAACACTGTGGTATAAGACCAAAGAGATAAGGGAACAGTTCTCTTGTAAAATATTTCCAAGGGGCAGCCTGTCTGCGAAATTAGTGCTGCCACTGACAGAATAACAGTTACAGTATCAGCTGAACGATGCCCCAGAGCACTCTGCTCTTGATCATTTGGAGTCCTAATCTGGTTTCCAATAAAAGCAATCGTAATGTTGTACTACCACAATATAAAAGGACCTTTACAAAGCTATCATTGCCACCTGAGAGATGGCATCAGATCTAATCTGGTGATACATTACAGAATTATGGATATTCTTTGGTAGAACTGACACTTCCTTTAGGTCTGAATTAGGCCAAGAGAATTAGAGCTGCTCATGACATAACATTAATACTACAGCACAATTGTACTGAGCCAAATTCAAGGGCAATGTTGAATAAAAGAGGAAGTTGGACGTTATCACTAGGCAAGGTGGTGTAACCTACATGAAGAAGTTGTGAGTAAATTGTGCCAGTTGGGTGAAAGTAAGCAAAACCAGATAAAATATAAACTTCAGAGGACAGAAAAGTAGCTACAATAGAATGGGGGAAAAAGGTTATCGATAACCTCTTTCTTATGCCTTACTTCTATGCTACACATGATGCTATAAATTTATGCTTGCCTAGACCCACTAACCTTAATTAATACATCTCCATTCCATAGATTCTGAATCTGGGCATTAAGATTACACATAAAAGAATATCTTCTATTTGTCAAGGAATACAGCAATTGAGATGAATCCTAATGATCTTATAAGGAAAACTCCATAATTCTCACAAGCAAAAAGCTGCAGTATTTCACAGGTTTTACACATGATTTTTCTAAAGAATGTCATGTCAGGCTTGAAATACTTCAGATATTGTCATCCTGGCAGCCTGTCGGCAGAAATTATTCTGTATTATTTAGTAATGCTATTCTGTAAACACCAAGAAGCAAGTTGTGAATACCACATTCATTGAGCTATATGATTTAAAACAGTTTTGAGTCTAGCTGGTTCCCAGAAGCAAGAGGAAATTCATTATTATCAAGGTTAATATACGCTCAGATGGATTTATTCTGTGGGTTGATATTATTTTACTTTCCCCTTGCTTCTTTTTGATTTTGCAGGCGAGAAGAAAAGAAACAAAAGTCCCAGTCTGGTGAAAAGCCTATGAAAGATGAACGCATTTTAAGCCTGCAGAAAAAGATTATAGAAAAAACAATGGAGCGTAAAAAGCAAGCAGGACTCTTAAAGATTACCCCCCAGAAATCCAGCATCGCACTGAGGAAGGTCTGGGAGTTACATAAGGGGAAAAGCTCTGCAATAGACCTGCTGTTCACAGACCTTTGCTCAGTTGCCAGCACTGGCGGGGGGGCAGAGGCAGATGGTGCCATACATGGCTGGCGAGAGCAACTCCCTGCTTCCTGCATCGGCACAATTTCTCTAAACCATGGCCTTGACCTCACCTTCTTGTCACATGTTCTGCTACCACAGCGCAGGGCTCATCCGTATGGAACACTTCCCACTTTTACTAACACACACTCTCATCCCATCAAAATAGCATCTTATGCCTTGTGCCTAACTCTCTTCTCTCACAGCTTGCTATTGCACACATCCCATTACACCAAACTGGGGTGCTTACCCCCTCTCTCATGCAAGATGGGTTCCAGTTTATCATTCCCAAGGTTTTTAGCTCACCTTTCCGCAGCCCAGTCCCATGACATTGCATAGAAGCACCAATAGCCCTGTAGGCTTTATGCTGGTTCACACTGGTTGTCTTTCCCTGGCAAGTGTCTAAAGAAAGCGGGGAGGAGCTGCTGCTGCCGCCGCCTCTGCCATTGCCTCATGTGTGCCTAACATTTAGAAGTAGTTCATATACCAGTAATAGTACGTGTACCTCAGCATATGGAATGCTGCAGTGAACAGTCCTGATGGGATCACTTTTCAAAAGCTGTACTAGGCCAATGTAAAATTAGAACTAAATCTCCCAATCTGTTAAAATAATAACTCTTCAGCTATTTTGTGAGAAAGTCAGATGAAACTGAATTCAATGACAAGGAAAACTGTATTTTTCAAATGTGTATAGTTTCAACTATTTTTCAAGTGTGTATAGTTTAAAAACCAAAATAGTGCAATTTTTCGGACTATCAATGTTTGCTGGCCTCAGAATCTCCATTTCAGACAAGCAAAACATGTAGGTGCTTATATAGACAACTAGGTCTATCCCTTTTGGCAAAGAAAACATTGAAGAGCTACTTGAAAAAAGCAGTTTCTAAATTGGGATGGCCTTCTGAAGTGAAGTTTTGAACACATGCTGAAACACTTTGCTGAATGGCATCCAGAGTAAAGCAGAAGCAATAAATACAGACTTCAAAGGAAAGCAGCCATATAATTACAAATGTGAGATATTTTTAAAAGAAACAATAAGAAATTATAAATTCACAGCTGGAACTTTTGACCACCTGATGTGGGTCTGTACGAGTGCTCTAGTATCATATGAATGAGAAAAAAAGCCAGGGTTTGAAATTTGTTTTGATGTTAGATTTTGTCTTTTTCTTGAGCTTTGCTTTACACAGTAAGTCTCTTAAGATGTTACAGTGCTTTGTTTATGTTATGCTCAAACGTTAAGACACCTGTGGAAAAAAAAAAAAGAAAAAAACAATGGAAAAAATCAAGCTTACTCTAAATTATTTAGCTGTTTTGGTTTCTCTTCCATCAGTGCTGTTAAGCTCTGCGTGGCCTATCCAAATGTTACTACAGGGAAGTGGCTCAGTTCTGGTCAGCTGTTCAGCAGCATCTTTCTTCTAGTTGAACAGCATATTGCTCAAAATGGTGTTAGTGTGGCTACAGGAGAAAATTCCTCCCTTAGTATAACACAATAGGTATCTGGCATTCAGTTTGTACTGCTACCTTTTAGGTTCCTCAGTAAGTAGAAAAAAATCTGACATGAACCCCTTGAGTTAAAGTTTGAAGTCCAGATTGTGGTTTCAGTTACATTTGTGATGCCCCTTTAGGCCCAATGGGTTTGGGCTGATAAAAGTCAAGGTAGCATTTCCTTATAAATGACTATTATATTCTTAATAAAACAGACTTTATATTGCAATTTGGAAAACTAACCGTAAGAAAAACGGCCATTAATGAAAAAAATATATTTTTTTACCATTTTAAGCAAAGAATCAGATTTGAAAGTAGCAGTTTTCTGTTTTTTTCTAAGCTCTTTGGGGAATGCTCCTTGTGAACCCAGCTTTTGAATCAGGAAACCACTAGAGTCTAATAGGATTTGTGCAACTATTCATTTATGCCTTCGTGAATAAAATGCTGGCAGAGAAAGAACATAAGGTAGCAGCATTGGAGCATAGTTTTATCATGATTTAACATTTTGTAGTGTTGCAGCTGTGTTTAATTAAATTGGGCAATTCAAGTTACCTTTCTGTTCATCGTGCTTAGTTTCATGTTGACAAGCTTCCCAATCGTGTTAGCAAATAAACTGTGTTGCCAGCCAGCCCGATTATCAAGTAGAAGTTCAGTGTATCCTCTGAAGAGAACCACTGTAGTCTTTGCAGTCTGATCACCTGTGTGTCTCTTCTGCAGGACTCTTTGCAATGGAACCACTGGAAAGAACTGGAAGAGAGTCGGGAACGACAGTTCAAGATCCTTCAACGTGGCTTCATGGCCAGAGAAACAGCTCAGAAAATGGCTGCCTATGAGGCAGCAAGAAGTGGAGCCACAGTCTGTATATTGCGCTCTGAAGTACAATAAAACACATTTGGAACAAATTCAGGCCTGCTGGAAGTTTCCCAGGGTGCCTATTTATTACAATGTAGACTTTTATATCTTAATTTCATCTTTACAGGGTGATTAGACAAATTCAGGTCATACAGGCATAATAGAATAAAAACGTCAATTTTTTAGTAATAGAATTTTATTTTTAAGCTATAATGATACTTTTTTTTTTTGTTAGAATCAAAAGCTTTAAGAAACCAAAACCTACTAACAAAGCTCCTACAGCAGAATGGCAAATATCTAGGTAAGAATGTTGAGATCTGTATTCCTGTTATCATTGTATGCTATGCCATGGTTTGCTGTGCTCATCTTCCAAAAGAATAAAAATGAGGGCAAAAACCACACAACATTTGTTTACCTATGCATCTTTTCAGAAGGCATGGTCAGCTCAAATTCCTAAACCATCATCTTACATGACACGTGTGTAAGAGGATCAACAGTTTCAATACCAGTTTTAGAAGGTGGGGGAAAAAACGCTTAGAAGGTTTAGATGATGTGATAGCCTCCAGGAGCCAGAAACTCCATTCAGTGACCCAGACAGGCCACCCCTCTATTTGCAGATGTGAATCTCTTCAGTCTTTAAACAGTGGAAGAACATAACATTGTTTGATCTCTTTAGGGAGCTGCTTCCACATAAAGTCAAAATTCTGCTGCTCACCTAAAAGATAATTTTCCCTCTATGACAATTTCTATACTGTGTAAAGCAGCCTTTAAATCACAAGACTTATTCTAGGCACAAAGCCAAGGAGGATATAAATCTGAATTAAAATCTGCACAGCAGTAAGACTGCGTAATGTATTTCTATTTTAACTTGATGCCAGTTACTAAGTGTTTAATTATGGCTATTGCAAATATTTAAATTGAAGGAGAGTGTCTCTGACATTAGAGTCAGGCAGCTGCTTTTAATACTCTCGCATTACATTTCTCACTTTTTACCAAAGGAAGCCTAATGGAATTCTTTTGTTGCCACCTAGCTGTGAAGATCACTTCCACAAGCTGATAAAAATGTGCTTTATTTTTCATTTAAAGTAAATGCTGTGGTAATCCACGAAAGTAATATAGGACTCATGCTCAGTAGGAAGAGTTAAGGAACAGGAGAGTGAAAACAAGGAACAATAGCAGCACTATAGAGAAGAGGGAACTAGGATTGTAAGGGATTGTAATAGCTTAAAATGACAGTTTTATCTCCCTTTGTGGTTGTTGACCATTCTGGTGCATTGTATTCCAGACCAACAAAGCCAAGTGGTGACTGTAACACCTGGGTTTTTCAGAAACCCACAATTAACAGGGGTGACAGTCACAGTCTGGGATATCACATGGCTGAACAGTACCTCTTCACCTTTTTGGTGTATCTTCCAATTAAAAAAAAATATAAAATCATTAAGCAAATAGCTAGACAGGAGCATTTAGGTAAGTAATATGGAAATATTTCTAAAACCTATCATACTGTCTGCTTCTTCCCCTGTGATGCTGAACCCAGTTTTCAAAATTCTTACTAAATTGCAATCAAGCTGATTCATAACTATTTCCTTCTCCCTATTTTCCCTGCTCTCAAATGAAAGGACTAAGGAACACAGCAATCAAAATAATCCAGCTGTGGAATTCACAAGTCACAAATTCAGAAGTCACAAATAGCTCTATTACTGCTTTAGCATCTGACACACAAATTCATCTTCAGAATCAATGTTTTGAGGAACTTAAAAGAATGTGAGTCTCTCAGGAAAAATATCAATCTATTCCTATATTGACATTTTTATATCAATATAGCTTATTGCTTTTTCAGCGATGGTGGGTCTTTCAATAGGATACACAGAATAACATTAAAAATACCCCATTCCTCTTGACAAATGCAGGTAACTTCATGGTGGTGGCAGCAGATCCTATCTAGAACCATCGGTCACCCGTGCACCTTCTCTGGTATTCCTGTTTTAGCAGGGTGGTGCATAGAAAGCTGAGGTCTGGTAGGACTCGTTAGCACTACATTACAAAGGCAGCTGTAATGCTACTGGAGGCAGGTGACCTTTGGAACACCACCACCGTGTTCACGCTGCTGCCTCGGTGTCTGTGGCAGGGACCATCCCCAGCCTGCTTCATCCACGCACAGGTAATTGTACATCGGCAATGCCTCTGTGCTCCCCAGACACACAGGTGGGTGAGTAATTCATGATTCACTCATTTACATGTTTGTTACACCACTGGCAGCCAGGAAGACAGGGCTAAGCGAACAAGGCTGACTCTTAAATCATCTCACAAACCAGACTTACAAAATCAGATGTTTCACCTATCTGATCTCAGTGACAGACTCATTATGAAACCCTTTTTAAGTGCTGAAAGCTGCACATTCCTGAGGAGTCTTATTTCAGTGTGTCCCGGCCAGATCACAAAAGCCTTCACCTGTAACAAGGCCCAGCTGAGTTGAGGGAGGTAAGATGGAGTGGGTTCAGCCCTGTGATTGAGCTTCAGGCCCAGGGTGCTCACCTCCTCCTCTTGTAACAGAGTTGCTGCTGGGTGGCCCTTGGCTCCTCCTTCCAAATCAGCCCTGGTAACGAGGCAAAGCCCAAGCTCAGTGGCTGCCTGGCCAGGTAACATGACCTGCCCTGGAGAGCACAGCTATTTTATTATTTAAATGAAAACAAAGACACACAGAGACAGATACCTTGAAATGGCAAGCAAAAAACACATCGTACAAACATCAAGTGCTGTTCACCCAAGGGAGCAGGAGGAGGCAAGAAAAGCCACCAGGAAAAGCTATGAATTTACCTACAAAGAAGCCAGCAGCTGGGCCCGGGGCAGTGGGATCCAGGAGAGACTAGAGGACCCTTGGGTTAAGGCAAGGAAGTGGGAAAAACCCTCTCCAAGCGCGAGGTGCTGTCTTCTCTGCAAGTGCTTGTAACGAGATAAGCAAGGGATCTGGACCAACTCTGCCAGAGGCAACAGGCAACGAGCTCCTAAATTGACAGCTCTGGTGGATTTTGCTCAGTGCGCTGGGAACATTTCCAGAAGGCTCGCATTGTCTGTATGGTGGGGGGAACGGATACCCCCAAAACCCACACACACTCCCCCAGTACAGCAACACTGCCGAACACAGCAAACGCACTTTCGGGGTCCGTCGGAGCCGAACTAACCGCGGGACCAAGGAAAACTTTACATGGGGCAGAGGCCCTGGAGGCCACGGGCAGGCCCTTGGGCCAGATCGCCCCACCGGTCGCGGGCAGCCCCAGCCGCACGCGGAACTACAACTCCCAGCAGGCCGCGGGGCCGGATAAGAGGTGGGGCCGTTCCCCTTCACCCCTTCCTGATTGACGTGCATGGTGGCCACTCGACGAGCCGCAGGGTGGCGGTCCCCCCAATGGCGAAAGAGCGGAGGCGGGCGTTACGCTACGCCGCTACCGGGCCGAACGTTGAGGGTGAGTGCTGCGGGCTGGGGGGCTCGGTCGGGCGGGTGGGTGGGAGCCGTGCCCGGGAGCGGCACCGGCGGCCCTCGGCCCGCCCTGCCTTTCTGAGGCGCCCGAGGCGGTGGGTGATGGGTGAGGGGAGGGGGGGGAAAAGGGGAGAAGGCGGCTGCGCCCGGCCGCTGTGGGGGAGGGGCGAGCTGGGCCGGCGCTGAGGGGAGCTGGGGGAGACGGGGCTTCGTCCGCCGGTGCGCGGAGCTGGGCCCTGCGCGGCGGGGCTGGGCCGGCGCTGTCCCCCTCTTTGGGGCGGGGTCGGTGACTCGAGCCCTCTCCCCCGGGCGGGGTGCTGGGGCACGGCCCTAAGGGCCTCCCCCCCCCCCCCAGCTGCCCCTGGCCTGCTCTCTCTCCGCCCGGGGAGCTGAGTGGCGTGTCCCCGGACGTGTCTTTATTTTTATTTTTCCATTTCCGCTGCTCTGGGGGGGCTCCGGGGCCTGGCAACCCCGCTGCCCGGTCCTCAGGGCAGGCCCCGGCTGCTCCTGTTTTCCCCGCCGGGCGCGGCGGCTCCCCTCATCGCCGGGCGGCCGGCGGCAGCGCTCGGGTCCGGGGGAGAGCCGGACCTGCCGCCGGCTCCTGCCCCGTGTTCCCTTGGAGGCCAGACCAGCCGGTCCTCGCAGGCAGGCTGCGCAGTTTCCTGCCGTGCTCAGCTCCGTTTGCTGCGAGGGTCGTTCAGAGGTTGCCCTGAAGCGGCCGAGGGAGTCAAGTGCCGGAGCGGAGACCCTGGCGTTTTCCCCTCTCCTCTGGAGGAACAGCCGTGCCTCCCTGCGTGCCAGTAGATGTGGCCGCCTGGAGTTGTTGCTCTGTCCTCCCATTTTGTGTGACAGCAGGGGTGGAGGGAACACTTTTGTTCTAGCTCAGTGTTCCCCTACACCTCTGTTACGCGACCTGAAAACACTGAACTTATTTTTCTTTTTTTCTGTGTGTGAATTTGGGATTATTGAAAGTAAGCGGTAGCCTCTCTCAAAGAAGCTTCTGCGCATAAGAGCAATGAGGAGCTTTTCTTCTGGCCGATTTTCACCTTTTTTGTTTCTGAAATAGAACATCTGGCCAACTGAACGTTTTGTGTGTGTTTTGTTCTGTGGGTGTTTTCCTAGCTTCTTTGGTTTTGTTTGGTTTTTTTGGTTAGGCTGCTCACAAGCATATCTTACTTTTCTGCAGATGTAGCTGCCAGTTTAGAGTAGGTAGAGGCTGTTTATCTCTCATCTTTACTCTTACAGTGCCTCTCACCAAGCTTTTGTAGAATGGAACAGCTTGACTGAAAACATAATAGACTCGGCATCTGTTTTCACTAGAGTTGCTGTAGTGCATCTGAAAAAATGAGACTGTCTTTAAAGATACTGGAAATACACACAATAGGAAAGTTTTGAAAGAGTAAAATGGCACATTACTGTTCCCTGTGATAAATTAAAGACTGTTGCTTTGTAGTTGGTGTGTGCATCTTTTGATGGCAAAAAAATTTTTTATACGTGTTTGCATCTTTGATACTGCATGTGTTTCCTGTTGTTAGGAGTGTAAAGATAGGTCTTAAGAGTGGAAATGAGAAGTCTTAAAGACATAGTATATAATTTTTTGACAAAAACAATACATATGTACTGCCTTTGTCACCTGTGTTTTGCACACATCAAACATTTAGACTGACACTATTGCTTTCTTTAAGTAGTTACATTTTTAGTGTTTAAGATGATTACAAAGTATAGTCTGGTTTGTGTAAGTAAGACATTAGCTTAAGCTAATTTGCCTCAATTTGTTCTAAGCATGTGAGAGACCAAAACTTAGTTTTCAGAATGGTGTAAGAAGAGTTTTCAGGTTATGTTGTCTATAGAATCCATATTTTTAGAATTACAATGCAAACATGTTAAATTAGGTTAACTTGAACTTGATGAAAATGTTAACTTTTTTATAGAGGAAAAAATTTAACAGGAGACTTTATTGATTCCCATAGTAATTATTTTTCTCAGATATCTACCTATACAGAGAAAGGTTGGTGGATATGGACCTTAAAATGCCAATAAGTTAGCTAGACTAAACCTTGAACTTTGTTATGAGGACAAGGCTCTTTAAGCCCTTGGGAGAGCTAAATGACAGGAACAAAAACTAAATGAGCAAAGCTCTGTGTATGAGAGGAAGGGGGAGTGGCTTCTTCTGGTATGGTGTCATCCTGCAGTGATGCAATAAAAAAATCTGTTAACTTTAAAAGTATTTATTGGCTTCCTAAGTCAATCTGCTAAATTTTCACATAAAAAAAATTTCTTTACATTTAAAAAAAGTGTATCTTAATTCTAGGATTTGGAATTAATCTCTGAATGCAGGAGGTCGATGCAGTAACTGTATTTTTGAATCCTGGAAGTTGTGGTGCTGGGTTTCATAGTGACTGCTGGAGGAGGAGCATATAGACCTTATCACTTAATTTAGGCTATCCAGTCCTGTATAACAAATCATATCATTAAATCGAGTAGCCCTGAGGTTTTAAAAATCTTTAAGGAATTTTTGTTGATGATTATGTCTCCAAATGTGCAAAACTTGGAACTCTTTTGTTTACCTCTGTTCTTGTGTACTGCTAAGGTGATCTATGGTATATTCAAGAAAGTAAGCTTTGCCTCATTTTTGCTACCCATTCTTACAGTTCAGGTAATTAATGTTCAATGAAGTTTCACACGTAAGCCAATAATAACATGGGGAAATCTGTAGCCCCACAGAAGAGGTTTGTTCTTACACGAAAAAATTGTTGCTGGGTTATGAGACTTCTTCCATAGTCAATAAATTCTAGCGGTCTGATTCTCCTTATAGATGTGACTCTCCTGAGCTGGGTCACATTGATACTGATAAACTTGCCTATGATGATTTATTTTAAGGTGGTTTTACAGTGATGAGCTTACTTATGGATATCCGTTCTCAACTTACATCTTCAGAAGAAGCTTCTGAAGAGGTTAAGATTTGAGCCACTAGAGCAGCTAGAATGTTTGTGCCTTGTCTATACTCTTATGTATAAAAAAGCCTACTGCTGATATTGTGAGATTCTGAAAAGCCATTTGAATAGCAGTGGTGCTGTCTGTCACTTAGTTCAAAAGGTGGCTCTGGCCTAAGTTGACTTTGAGGTCTGATATTAGATGCTCTGAGATATGTCATAATCTATAAATAATCTGTTCCCTGGTGTCTTGGTAAAGAAGTATGAGAATATTTAATATGGCTAAGTAAGGTGGTAATATTTAATATGGCTAAGAAGACCTTAGCATGACAGGTCTTCTATTGTGTCCTACTTTTTTCCTTTTCAGTATAATTTTCAAATTTAAGTTTTGGTTGGTTTTTTTGTTTGTGGGGGGTTTTATTTGGTTGGGGTTTTTTTTCTTCTGTGATAGTTCTTCTTCAGTACTTAAGCCACTTGTTGCTAAAGAGAATCTATGCAAGGGTTTGTTTGGAGTCATCCCAGGTGCTTGCTCCCTGCCATATTTTTAACCCTTTCTAAAGATACTTTGTCAACATACCATTGCATTGGGTTGTATTCAGTGTTGAATCTGAAAAGCATGAGTCTTGTGAAACTTTCTGGGTGTTTAACATCCCAAACCGGGTGAAGTGAAGACATCAGACTGGGGTTTTGTTGTCTTTCAGCAGAGCAGATACATCAGTGTAATAGATTGCTCTAACAGATTCTATTTAAGAACAATTCTATCAACTTGTAATTTAAAGTTAGGTTTTATAAAGCTTATTTCTTTATAATCCTCAGATGTTTGTACCCACTGACGTTTCCCAGCTTTTTAATGTCTAAGTATCTTTTTTCCAATTCTATATCTGAGCAGAACTAAAGAAAATGTCTCTTGGCTTTCTTGATGAAGTAAACATAGAAAGATCTAATGGTGTAACTTCTTAATACACCTCTTGTGTTGCTCAGTGTTGTTCTTCCTCCTGCTGTGTGTGGAAAACTGTCTAAGTTATGTTCAGTTTCAGTTGTAGCTGTTAGATGAAGATGGTAGCTTGTCTTTGAGCAACTAGTTCAAAAGAGCAGATATGCTAGCTTTAGGGATGACGTTCTCCCTTCCCCCCATCCTTTGTGCAGTGTGTCTTCCTTCCTTCACCACCTTCCTCCCCTCGTCTCCAAAAAGCTCCAAACCCAGTTATGAATAATAATCATATCTAGCAAGGAACTCCTGTAGTACCTAGAAAATGTGCTCACAGAACAGTCTCTCTGTTTTGTATGTGTGTAGAATTAGGCATGGTCTTCTTTTAAAAATTCTTGTTCTGTATTCCAAAAATTCAGTGAAGTGAGTAAAATAGGATCTTCCCAAAAAATGTTGTTAAGGCTGGCAGAAGAGCTTTCATCCTTAACAGGTGGAATGAAATCTAGACCTTTAGAACAGTGGGGTGAAGTATGTAAAGAGACTTGGCATTAACACAGAGTGTTATGAAAATCATTGTGTGTGTGAATCCTGTACTGAGGAAGCAGGAGACTGAAATGTGGTTCCAAGCTTTCTATGATATAAAACTTAGTTTTCGGCATTCCAGGTGGGAACATAAGGCTATTGCTCACATTTGTGAGAGAAACTCTTGAAAAACTATACATGTTAGTTTAGATCTAAAAAATATATATCTTAAAGCTATAAAAAATGAGAAGATTCACGTTTGGAGAGGGAGTTAAGCTTAACAGTACTGAAAGTGTCATCTGCTTTGACCAGAAACCTGCCTGAGGGCTCACTGATCACTAAGTCTGGAATATAGCAAGAGGTCCAAGTGCAAAAGAACCCAAGGCCTAGCTGTAGGTGTCTGAGGTTCAAATACTAAGCTCTGGGAGTTCCCCTTCAGTTTTAGACAGAAGCTGGTGACTCAGAAATGGGAATCTTGAGGAGGGGGTCTGTTGAAGAGAACAAGCTTTACAGCTAGGTAATCTTCTCTCTCTCTCCTTTTCTTTTAGGTTTGGAAGAACATTGTTGTTAGATGCCCAGAGATCCAGATTTTTTTAACAGTGTGCTACCTAAAGGATTATAAGAAATTGATACTTGTTGCTTTCTTGCAATTTATTTTTTGGTATTCATACCTCTCTTTCCGTAGATTTAGGTCAAGAAACAGCATGAGCACGGTAAGTATTTTACTACTCAATGCAAATGTGATTCTTAAAACATGTTGTTTATGATACATCTATAAACATTTTTAAGAGTTTGTAGTAAATACATGGGAGCATACAAATATTATAACTTCATGTTCTGTGATGCTTAAAATGCTTAATCTCTCTAGGTGCTAGCAATAGTTCGGGAAGGCGTACCATGTCAGCAAAAACATTAGGTCAGACGGATTCCAGTGGTTGGCTGGACACAAACATATGTAATTGTGAACTCATTTTCTCATTTGCAAAGCATCGCAATATGTTTTTTCTGTTGTGACCCAGCTGGTAAGAGATCTGGAGTGATGTCTTTCACTGAATGCAACTTGTTCAGATAGGAATGACCCATGCCACCATTCCTTGCATATTGCAGCCATTAATGGGGTTTTGTGTGTTCTTCTGTGCTTTCATTGATGCTGCGAAGATGAGGGCCACTCTGAAAGAAAATGCTATGGCTTTGTTCTCTCTTAGACTCAACGAAAGCGCCGTGGAGGAGCAGTTAATTCTAGGCAAGGTCGGAAACGAAACAGGTTGATGGCTTCTACTGCAGAAATGGCCTCAGAAGCAGAGCCAATAGAACTTGAAGAAAGTGGTAAGCTTTCTTTTTAACTTGGTAAGGACATAAACTGCTTCTGGAGGATTGGAGTCCCACTTAACGTGTATTTTTGCCAATTTCTGGGCCCTTTACTGGAGAGGAAGGGAAACCTCATTTTAGAAAGCATCTAGTATGGCATCTATAAGCAACAAGCCTGCTGACAACTGTTCTAGTTTGTTGCAGAGAGGCAATAGGTTACTTCTGTGAAAAAGGTACTGAAGTGCTGTTCAAACATCTGAATGTGTAGGCTGATGAGCTGGGAGTTACTGCAGCTGCCACTGCAGATAATGGCAAACTAAGTTTGGGAACTCCCAAGTTTTAAGAAGATAATTAAAAGTTTGTCATTAGTTGTGCCCTGTCCTTCAGGGGAGAGGCAGTGCTTGGTCAGTATATTTTTACAATAAGTATCAGAATTTAAAAAGCCTACTTGAAGCTTTAAACAGATATTTAAATTGCCTTCTGAAATCCCAGGAAAGATTAGAAGTCACTACTGGTCTCCAGGTAATTATTTAGCTTTTTCAGTTCTTGCTGTGCATTTGGCTATGAAAGGTTGGATGACAGATGAGACAGGAACATTTACAGCATGGTACTGTAAAATTATTATGTTCTATATAAGTGACATTTTATTGTGTGATAAACATTCTCCTATGTTAGATGAATAAACTGATACTGTGTGCGTCCCACAAGCTTGTCATACAACTGAACTGTATGAGGAGATCAGCTACTGTTCCTTTCCTTTGTAAATTGCAGAAGACTGTGGTGGTAACGCTTACATTGGGGGCAAAACTTGAGTGAAATACTGGATACATTCCTCAAGAGAGGAGCCTCAATTTTATTCCTTTATGATCTTTGATATTGACTCTAACATTGTGTTTTTAAGCTGGTGAAGAAGTCGTAGATCTCACATGTGAATCTGCTGACCCTGCTGATCCTGTAGTTGTTGATCTAACTCACAATGATTCTGTTGTGGTAAGTAGTGAATAGCACACTTATCTAAATCTTGTAGTCAAATTAAGTTTGTGTTATCCTCCATGATAGAATCTGGCTTTAAAGATAAGTTTTAAGTTCACTTGAGTTGACTTGTCAGTGCATGAAAGTCATATTATAGGTCAACACAGAAGCAGCTCTGGAGGTGCACTTGCAGATAGAGGGTAATCGAAAATAGCTTTTTGCTCCAGAACTTGGGAGAATAAATACCAGTCACGGGTAATGTAGCATAAGGAGATGCAATTTCAAGTTGAAACTATTCCAGATATGTCAAAAGTATAGGCCAGTGATTTAAATAAAAATTGAAGGAGGTAACAGTCTTTGAATTCACAAACATCAAGTGTTTAGCTGCAACATCAGTTTAAGTTTCTCCTGTCAGAGAGATGCCAAGTGCAACTGTGGCCATGGTTCGAACTAGTTCAGTTGATTAGTCCAAAAAGTCTTTAAAAATGTTACTTTTTTTTTACTGCTGTTTTTAAAGCTCTGATATTATTTGATCCCATCCATGGTGTAGTTTATAACCTTGCTTTTGGGATGCGATTACTGCCATGCAGAACCAGAAACAAGCAGAAGGAATAGCATGAGGGGGGATCTCCTGCTGGAATTGTTTCTATGTCTTTGCAAAGGAAAGGCCTGAAACTGTACAACATGATCTGCGTTGCCCCAGCTGTGGTTCCACCAAAGATAATAGTGGGCTTGGGGTGGATTTTTTTTTTTCCTTCAGCAACTGTTAATCTAATATGAAGTGTTTGTGGATCTCACATCTGAATTTACCTGTTTGGGGGAGAAGGAGGGAAAGAATCTCCTCCAGCCTCAATCAAATTAGGGTTCTGAAACTGGGGAGCAGGGAGGAGAGTATTCAGATGGTTCCTAAGCTGCCTCCGTTTCTATCCCTTTTCAGCAGCATGAGCAGAACTGGAAGCAACCACTTATTTTCAGAGCAGTTGCTAATTTATTACTGCTTCTAACATTCTTAATCAAAGTGAGAATGATATCCTGCCATTCTTAGCTTGTTTCGCTGTAAATACTTAGCTTAGTTGGTGTTTGTATGTAGCACTAGGGGCACACACCAAAGTCTAATTGTATTTTCTTTTCTCTCCCTTCCCACATGTATTGATGCAAGATTGTTGAAGGTGAGTTGACATTTTATAATTGACAGTGGAATTGTCCTAAACTCGTTTTTTTTTTTATTTTATTTTCCAGTGAATTTGAGCATCATGAATAGAAATTGCATTTACCAAAAGGCAAAGGATAGTGCAAAAGTATCTGGCCAGAGTCTTAGAGAATGGATCAAACCTGTGTTTGATAGTCACTATCAGAACTTGTAGAAAGTATCTGAAAATACATCAAAGCTGCTGAAAATATGTTGCCTTATTTTCCAAATACAGAAGTTCTGTAAGACCAGAGTTGATGATAATTTTAATTAGCAGTGGAACATCTGCTTTGAATAAGAAAATGTTGAAAGGGTTTTTAGCCTGTATTGCAGTGAAGGAACTAAAGAAAGTAATTTGTGTTCATAGTATTCACTTTCATTATCTAGTCTAACATCTCAAATTTAGTATTGACAAGTACTAACAAGCGTGGGGGTTCTATCTTTTATTCCCACTTTCTACTTTTTTCTACTTTTTTTAGTTGCAATAGCTATAACTATAAAGAATTTAATCCGTTACACCTTTCAGACCTTGTTCTGATTATAGTATTGGAAATGTATTAGTCTGTTGTTATCAGCTTACATAGAATGTAATCTATTCTGTGCTCTGAGTGAAGCCAGACCAAGTTAAAAATACTTGCAATAGAAGCTGTAGCTGAATACTTATGCAGGAAGGAACTTTCATTTTGTGGCAACTTACGTAATTTTCTTTGATCAGTGGTTGATTATTATTACATGCACACTGGAGTTGCAGAGAGAATTAGTGCATGTAGATTCTAATTATTGAAATGCAAACAGCTGTTCTTTAAGTTTTGCATATTACAGACCAGGCAGTTAAACATTTCAAATTTCCTTTAGTCTTGGGCAATTCAAGTTACCTCTAAGTCAGGAGGGAGATAATGAAAAATTCTAAGGAGATGCTGCTTAAAGTATTTTTATCATTTCCAAGTACTGTTCTTAAAAAGACTCATTTCATAAAATCTGCCTTTGATTGGGGTAGGTTTGGTTTAACACAGATAAAGAGTGGAATGGTTTAGCATCATACCTGGATAGGGCAATGAGCACCCACAGCAGCTCCATAATTTAAATCTTTTGACTTTAATATCTCTTCCATTGTTTCTGAAACATTTTGAACAAAGTGCTTTCTGTGCTTACCAGGCCCTTTTGTTGGATATGTGCTACGTTGCTGTGCTACTTGGAAACTTAAGTCCTCTCTCTCTCATATCGCACAGCATTACCACAATTCCTCAATGTGGCATCATAGCATTCTCTGTTAGTAAGAATTGGGAGACAGAGCTTCCCTTTAAAGGGGAGATTCACTCACAGGTAGTGTAACTATGTGAAACTTATGACACAGACAACCTTTAAGAATCATGTTTTAGCTGTTTGTAGGGTGAATAGAGCAAATATTTTATGTCAATATGTAGCAAGCAGAGTACTCACAATGTCTGGAAATGTTAAGCCCTAACATTTAGGAAAGTAGTTTAAGATGGCTTTTAGCAGAGCTGAATATGGTCCATTTAAAATATGAACCATTACAGGCTATTTATAATCATGCATTTCAAGGACAGTTCCAGGGATATAGATACTGTATCTAACTTGCCAAAATTAAATTACAGAGAATCAGCGGCAAAGAAGAAATCTTAGACTAAGAAGCCAGCGACAATCGGACAGCTGTGTTCTGAGTAGCGACGATGAAGATGAACCAAGAGATAATGATGTGTATGTGACAGATAAAGTGTCTCGAGAATTGGGACCACTGGAAGATGAAACTGCGAGTTCAAAGTATGTATGCCTTAGGATCTACTGAACATTGATTTTTGCTGTTCTTATGCAAGACTAAATTATATTGCTATATCCTGGCTATTCTTTGAAGTCTTAATTTACTCAAGTTAGTTCCCACTTTTGATGAGTACAACATCACATTGGGCCCAATGACTAAATGATACCGCTTGCGCTTCAGGATAAAAAGCCAGCCCAAGACAGGTGTGCAACTTTGCATACAACCTTAAAGATGAACGTGGGGATATGGCAAGGAAGGAGAATTCGTCACAGGCCATAGCTTATAATGTATTGCACTTAGTTTTAATGAAAAGCTCTAGTAGTCATATTAGATATGGAAATATTTTCATTGCTGTAGATGAGGCTTGGTATAAAAAAATAAAGGTTTTAATAAAGCCTATGTGCTTTGAGCCTTTTAGATGATTGGAAGGTAATGCAGGGGAGAACTTGGGTATGGAAGTTTTGTGTGTCAGGTCTTAAGTATGCCACCTGAAGGGCTTATGGTATTCTAAAACATAGTACATTTTGCCAGTGGATTTGTAGATATTCTTTTTTTAAATTGTTGTTAAGTATGTAGGTGAATAAATGTGACTAATTAGTATGAAAAAATGTTCTTTAAATCTCAAGCTTCTATGTTAAAGACTGTGCATTCCTGCTCTGTTTAGGTAAGGCTAAAACAACTCGGTGCTGCAGCACTTAGCATTGATGAAAAGGTACTAATGCTGGAGATTGTCACAGAGCTGCCTGCGGTGTTGCTCTGTAGTGTTAGACTGCTCTTGCTTATATGAAGTTTATCATCAATTGTAATTATTTACTGAGTTGGTATTACAGCTGCTGCATAAAGAATTTGAGCAGTAAAAATGGGAGAACTAAGGAGTTAAATTAGGTGTGCGAAACTAAGGGTAGAAGTTAGCACTCACTGCTTGTATTTAAGATTATATGATGAAGGATATCTCATGCTTTCTATTTATGTTTAATAAATTACATACTGTTGCTTAGCATGGGCAAAGCCAATTGTTTATGGCAAAGACTTATGAAAACAGCTTACTGTGACTGTTTAAAATATAGATTAATCTGTCAATGGAAGTGGCAGGAAGTTCTTCCTCTTTCTGATCGAGAGCATTATTCAGCACTTGACAGTATGACACGTTGCTTAAGAAGAATAGCTATGTCTGTTAGTAAGTGTGCATGCAATGCAGCTGTCACGGAGGTTGAAGGTAGGAGAGGGAGTTACATCTGTAACCACAGGTTGGTAACAGCCACTGACTTGGTATTTCATTCTCTGAAGTAGAAATTTATTTTTTAATATTTCCCCACATTAGTGTGTTCCTGCCCTACATTTTATAAGGAAGGAGTTCTTGGTATGAATATAGTACTGGGCTGGGATGTTGCTAAATTAGAATAGGGGGATGTTTTCATTTCTGACAACCACTTTCACTTCTACAAAGGACAAGCTAGATGGGCTTGTTACAAAACTCTCTATTTATGATGTGTTGAAGATTGATATTGCCATTGACTGCATGGTGCTATAGACTGCTGATACTTGTAATAATACAGCAGGGTGACTATTTGCGCCTTCCCCCTACTGAAAAGCAAGACGCTGCTTCCTCTAGGTAAGGGGCACCCTAACTACTTAGTAAATGTGATGACTTGAGAGAGTTAAAGGTACGCAGGGGTCTTCAGATGAAACGTGTCCTGCCTGGTCTGTGCAGTTGATGGTTACATGCTCTTTTATGTATCGGTAACCCTCAGTGTGCAGTGAAATTAATGGATGCACCTTCTTTCTGTTTTTTTCTCTGTCCCACAAGGCCATCTGGTACCGTTAGCTGTCCGATTTGCATGGATGGCTACTCAGAGGTAAGGATCCAAATGTTGTTATCATTTCTTTTGTGTTGGAGGGAGAATGGGGCAGAGGGTGAACTGCACCCTTTTGGCTTACACAGAACACTGGAGACAGCTGGCTTGAAGTGCAGACGTTAAATCCAAGGTGAAACTAGCTTGTAACTCAAAGGCATTTCTTAGTGGTGTATGCAGAGGGAAAAACACTTCCCAAGCTGGCATTGAAGCTCTCTGGACTCCTCATTATTTAGTAGTAATGTACTGATACCAGATACTCCGAGTTCAATTTGCCTGGTGCCAACAGATGAGCAACGTTAAATTCTTTATTCCAAGTACCAGTTGTGGTTTCTTTTCTTCCAGATAGTGCAAAGTGGAAGACTGATTGTGTCAACCAAATGCGGCCATGTCTTCTGCAGTCAGTGCCTCCGAGATTCCCTTAGGAATGCCAACTCTTGCCCAACCTGTAGGAAGAAGCTCACTCACAGACAGTACCATCCCATTTATATATGAATACTACTGTTTCTCAGGACAGACTCAACTGGATTTTTGGGGAAAATGTCATGTTTTCAGTGCTCTGAAGATGAAAAGAGCAGCAGGTTGTGCACACATCCAAATAAAACTGATTTTTTTTGAGAAAAACTTGTACATATATAAACAGCTTTTTTTATGGTCCAAGCTGCTTCTTGTTATGTCCCTGGTTATAATGTTAAATTTGTGACTGTCGCTAAACTAGACCAGCAGCCTATGTCAGAAAGGAAGCAGCTAATCCATTTCCTTCTACTTTTTTAATGCTTAAATGAGAAGGGTCTGAGTATTTTGTTATTTCTTACTCTTTAAATTATTCCCACCATCACATACAGATATGAATTAGTTACCTTTCAAAATACAGATCAGCACTTGCCATTTCATTACACTTCTGTTCTTGTGCTATAAGAAGCTCATGACTATATTGCTTTCTGCTAGACCATCTTTGCCCAAGGAGAGGCAGTTCTGTAACAATGGATCACTTGATCATAAATCAATATTAAATTGACAACCAGGGTAATGCAATAAAATAACCTGCTGTTAATCAGCAATCAGGTTTTTTAAGCAGAAGGCTTGAACATGTAGATGTCTTTATGAACTCCATGAGATCTCAAGTACGTAGACAAATCACAATGTGTACAATGTGGAAATACTTCTTTAAGTGTTTTAACTGCCAAGAATTCCTGTATTTGAATCACAACACTGAACTTATTTTCTAGGGTGATGTGATGGTCTCTTGGTTTTACTGCTGTTCTGTAGCGCTCTCCTATGATAACTAAGGAGAACATCATCTTCTCCAGACTTGCTAGTGAGGAGTAAGCGGCAAATTCTATCCTGTCCTCATCAGCTCAATACCAAACTACCTACAAATCTTCTTACTGTTTGAAGTGTGCCCAGTGTAATGCTTAAAGCTCAGTGCATTCACTTCCCTGTTCAGTTGTACTGACACCTGACTGATTTTTAGCCTGGTGAATAGGGTTAAAAATTAAATAGTTGTATTGCCAAGTACGGGCTTAAAAAAGGTTTGGTAGCAATCTTGAATTGGCAGCTTTTTCAGAGAGAATTTTTATCTCCCTTTGCCCTGAGTTGTCCAGCTTCCTTTAAATGTGCATTTTTAAAAGAAGTCAGATACATGTCCTAGAAGAGAGAATTCCTCTGTCAAAGCAAGGCAGGAATACACAGGTTTATACACCATTATCCAGTCACTTTTCTTTTTTTCCCCAGGACTGAGTTATAAATGTCTGCTTTAAATCAGAGCAAAAATCTGCAAGCTGATGTGGAATCCCAGATGAACTGATACAAACAGGAGTATGGTAATTAAATGTAGATGAGTTGATTAAAACCAGTATTTTATGATCCACATATGCAGTAGCTGCGTCTATGAAGGTTGGAATTCAGTCTATAAAAAAAAATAGTCAAAATTAAACTGAGGTGCCTTTTGGCAGTTGGTGGCTTATGATTAACCATTAGAAGCATCATCCTGTGCTCTGGTGCAGCTCGGTTGTAGGATGCATTTAGCTAACATTGGTATCTGATATGTCTTGGCTATAACCTGTCCTGGGGATCTGTAGGAAGCCTTTAATTAAAGCAGCTCTTTTAATTAGCCGTGTCAAAATCCGTATTGAAGACTGCAACCTGAAAGTGAAATTGTGGTGTTTATTGGTTTTTTTATTGGGCAGTTTAGGGGTGTTTCTGGCTGTAGTGGTGCTGACAGAGTTCTCTTCTGTAAGGGCTGGCTTAAGAAATGCAATACCTTCCCCACCCAGTTGGGAATAGTTTTGGGTCAGCCCAGTTATCAGGAAAAAGCAGTTTCTGCAGTGTGCGGCACTGTGGGAACTGCTAAAATGTTACAGACCTTTGGTTACTGTGTGCTCCCATCGGTAATACAAATGACAAGCAAAGACTACAGCAGTCTTAGGACAGTGTGGTGACAACAGTGGCCAACATTTGTGTCCCAAAAAACATAGAAATGATGAAACAGCCACTGAAGGTGGCTTAAAGAATTAATTGCACAAAGAGAAGCAGCCCAGTGTTAAAACTCAAGATATTTAAGGGCCACAGAAACAACTTTCTCCCAGTAGCTTAAAAAAGAAAAAAAAAAATTATGGCCAGTTTTACTTGTGTGGCTACTGTACAAGAGGGCTGATATGAAGAGGATTTAAGGATTTACCTTGGGATGAGGGCGAGTCACATACCCATGCATCCTTCCCAGTGCACTAGCCGTAGCCTGAAATGACTTTGCACAACTCCCTTCATGTAAATATCGCTTTATAGTTTGTGTCTCAATAAATACATCTAATTGAAACTTAGATGCCACAAACTATGAAATATTTAACAAGGAAGTTTTTTGTGTACCCCATGAAGTGACGCAAATTTTGTGCATCTCAAAATGAGTTTTAAGCTCTCAGAACATGGAAAACTACTAACTTGTGTTACGTGCTTTTTTAGAGGGGGGAAAAAAAACCCCAAACAAAAAAAACCCAAAATATTTGAGTTGCAGTGGTGTTTCACATTGGCAAGAAGTGATAGATAATATAAAGGTTTTTTTCATTATGTAAATGTATGTCTTGTTGTATATAGTTCAATTTTTCCTGTATTTAATTGCATTCATGTCTGTCTGTCCCATCTATGTTGGATTCTGCTGGTAGGCAAACAGTCTTTTAACAGGTGGAAATAAAACTATCAGTTTGATCAATCAGAAGGGCTCCTTCTAGTTATGATGTATTCATTGGGGTTTTTTTATTTTTTATTTTTATTTTTTAGGCAAAAAAAAATTCCAAAATCTGCAAACTTTTTAGTCCTTATGAGTGTTTTGTGGGAAAAGGAGAAAGTGGGGTGGGATGAGGAGAGGATGAGGATGGTGCCTGGTCCTGCTCCAGAGTGGGGAATGCAGAGGTGGGCTCGGGAGTGGGGGGAGTGCTGTTTCCTTGGAGTAAGGGGGACCCTTGCTGCTTAGAAAATGTCAATTGTGTGACTGCCCCTCAACTAGACCAGCAGCCTGTGCTGGAAAGGAAGCAGCTAATCCATCCCTTTCTACTTTTTCAGTGCTTCAATACGAGGAGTCTGAGTATTGTTATTTCTTAAAGTTATTCTTGCCATTGCATACAGATATGACGTAGTTATCTTTCAAAGTACGTATCAGTGATTTGCCATTTTATTACACTTTTGGTTTTGTGCTATAAGGAGCTCATGACTGTCTTTGCCCAAGGAGAGCAAGTTCTCTAACGATGGATTGTTTTCATATGAGACTGATTTAATTGACAACTGGGGTAATGCAATAAGATAGCCTGCTGTTAATTAGCAATCAGGTTTTTTAAGCAGACAGCTGTGCAGGCACAGGTTGTTTGCTGGTGAGTCCTCGCTGCTCCAGTTAAGCCCTTGGTCTGCTTCTGCTGAAATACCAGGTGGATGGGAACTACTCTCTGCTCTGCAGCCAGATCTGACGCTCCGGCCAGGTGACGTGTGCAGGAATCGCAGGAAGCTGTTCCCACTTGGGGTCTGATTCTAAATCGAATTTTTGGAGAGGAGAAGTGGTAAATACAAACCA
This sequence comes from Gallinago undulata, assembly GCA_026546715.1. NCBI lineage: Eukaryota > Metazoa > Chordata > Aves > Charadriiformes > Scolopacidae > Gallinago > Gallinago undulata. The sequence continues at coordinate 48,912,972 of JAOTQQ010000032.1, forward strand.
GACATCAAAGCCTGTGAAGCTGAAGTCCAGGACCAGGTAAGGCCAGTCCTGAGCGAGGAAGCCAGGTAAGAAGCATGGTCCAAGGAGCAGATGGGACATGTTGTCTGGGGGATGCTCCCGTGTTGCGATGTCTAGAGTGAAGGGTGAGATGGCTGGGGAGGATGGTCCAGGGGACTGAATGAAATGCTATGGAGTGGGGACCAGTGCTGGGGCACCAGAAACTGGAACTACAGAGCCAAGTGCAGAGATGTGGCTGCAGCCAAGTTGTGTATGAGCAGCCAGGTGGAAAAGGGGAACTGCAAAGAGGGTTGATCAAGGGTGAGTGTTGGTGCACGTCAGCTGGATTGGCTTAGCAGGGCCACGGCTGCTGCAAGGAGCTGTTGTTTTCTGGTTGCAGAGCTTAAACCTTGATTTGCCTGGGTTTAGGTCTCATGGGGTGGTGACACAGCTCCGTGGTGATGCAAGCCTATGAAGCCTTTGTTAACTGTAGAAACATATGTCCTTGCATCACGTCTGAAATACATTTGGTGGCAGTGAGCGCGAGTTTCTGTTCAAATCTGGTTTATTCTGTAGGTCAAGAGAATAAGATTGAGACTTTGGGCATGTGACGATTTTTTAACCTCCAAATATTTTGCATCTTTTTATCTCTCTTTTGTCTGATGATGCCAAACCAGGCTTGGTGGTTTGTGTGGTGCTGTGTTTCATCTGAAGACCAAATTGTAATAGTTTCTACAGCTGACTTAGGGCCTGCTAACAGTGAGATGCTGTAGGGCTGCTTCATAGGCTTTCTAACATCCTAAGTCCTCCTGACTCCTAGAATTATTCTTTGAGGGTTCTGTAAAGGTATGAGGAACAGGAATATCTGGTCTGGGGCTTCCCAAAGGAGAAGATTGCCATCTGTACCAAGGAGAATCCCTGCTGCGGTGTCCACATGCATTTCAAGAGTTCTCTCCCCTTCAGGCATGTCCCTTCAGAAGGGGGTCCCACCCATCCCGGTGGTGGAGGATGAATACAGATGTGATCTGATGTATTCTTCTAGACTTGTTAGGAATGAGATGGAGGCCTCTAAGAACATTTCAAAAAGATACTGAATAGTTGCAGCATCTTTCATTCAGTAAAGCCCTTGATTATACCAGCAATGTAAACCTGAGAGCCCCACTTCCCACTAGTAACTCTGCCACCCACATACTGTAGATTCAGACTTGGTGTATTTCTGTTGTCCATATTCAATGTTACCTTAAGGTTGTAGGCAAGGCCGTTAACAGCAGATACATTGTGAATGGGGAACTGCTTATTTCTAAACCTATTTCCTCTCCCAAATGGCACGAAAAAGGCATTAGCGTTAAAAAGCTTATGGAGAGAAATGACAGGTTACGATATTGATTTAATAGAGGTAACAGAGGTCGGGGCATTAACGGTAGCAGAGGTCTGTCTATGCAAGCAATTGCACATGTCCATTTTAAATATGTTTCAATTATTTTTATGGAGACTTGTTTCCCAGGGAGTGCACAAAATGTATTCACATCTAGTGAAGGATTCTCCTTGCTTCCTGGGGAAGGTGAAGGAGCTCCAATTCCTCTAGCAGTAGTTTATCCCTCATTTCCTTTGGCAAGTGTTCATCCCTTCGATCTCTGCCCTTTGCAATCCCCGGTGGCACACGCAGCAGCAGAGCAGAAGCAACCCCCGGCTCAGCTTCCCCAGCTCCTGCAGAGCATCTGAAGGTGCCAGGTTGAATATTCTCCTCACTGCAGACATCTCGGCTGCGGCAGGGTCCTTGCTGTGCTCCATGAGTTCCTGCTACTCCTGAGGGCAGAGACCTAGAGCACAGGCGCCTTGTGGCTCTGTGGGATGGGGTAGATGAAGCATCAGTGGAGTTTTTTTTTATGCCAGTTCTGTGTGGCTCTCTTTGCATGTCCTGATTTGCAGCATCATGACAAGTGGGCACTTCATAATTGGTGTGATTAAAAGTGCACGCATTGCAGCGGAAGGGAGCATGTAAATTAGGTGTTGAAACTCTGCTGCAAGGAGGTGGTGTGCTTCGGCTTCTTTCCTTTGCCATAAATTCCTCCATAAATCTCATTCCAATTCTTGCTCTGTGGAGGAAGGGAATGAAGCTGTGGCTATTTCAGTGACCAATGTTCCAACACCATTTCCCCAAATCATTTATTAATAGCCACAAAGATCGTAGCTTATTTCTAACTAATTCAGCAATCAAAATTTTAGACATGGATCATGCATATATTTGTCCCTTTCTCCTCACTGGGGTGCAGACAAATGAATTTTAAAAATAGCCTGGGGGGAAGGTTTAAGTCATTTATTTAACAAGGCTCTTTAAAAGCTTCTTTTCTAACCTGCCAAATTATAGGATGGTTATAATTTGTTTAAATCTTTCTACATTTAAGGAAATGCCTGCTGCATGTTGAAGCATTAGCACCCCTTCGCTGAGCAAATGGATCGCAGGGCTGGGCTGGGGAAGAGAGCTGTCTGCTCAGTGCCAGGCCTCATCAACTGCAAAGAGCTAATTAGAAGAAATGCTTGCAAAAGAGTGATTTTTTTTTTTTTTCCCCAACACTTTTGGCTAAAACATATTTGAAGGGCTTTTGTCATACCAAGGGCTCTCTGACAGCAGAGATAGTTTGAGGTTTGCCATCCAGTGTTCCTTTTATTTTCACCTTCTCCTTCCTTTAGTATTTGAAGGCAGAGAGCGTTGCGTGAAAAGCAGTGCTGCTCAGCCCTGTGACCTTCATCATCACTGAGAGAGAAAGGGAACCTCCAGCTGGAGTTGCTTGGACCCTAAAAGCAATTTTTATTATTATTTTATATTTGCCCAGCAAAAATTAGCCAGTTCCATAAACTCCTACAGCTGTCTGCAGGAGCTGTGGATTGTCCCCCAGGATTGTTGGCCATGGGGAGCGGCGGGGAGCGATTCCAGTGGTGCTGCAGGCTGGCGGCTCCAGAAATCCCACCTGCTTCCCAACAGCCAAACCGTGAAGTCAGGCAGAGCCTTTGTTTCGGAGCCTCCTCCCTTACGGAAGCACGGGGCTGTGGTTTGCCCGGTGTGTCTGGGGACACGGGGGGAAAAGGCTGGAGCCCTCTTTGCTGCATCTGCTAGGAACCCACCAGTGTCTCTGGCAGCAGTGGGGTCTCACGGGACCAGAGCGGGGCAACTCCTGTTCCTCTGAAGAGATGAATGAAAGAATTGTGACGGGTGTGCAGCAGCTCCTTGGACATGAAAGGGAAGTAGGACGAGTTTGATACGAACGAAATGGAAAGTAAAGCTGCGTACATTTTTGTCACACCTCAGCATTGCCACCTAGATATCATGTAGGATTTTAATAGGTTTATTATTGTTTCGTATCTGTTATGATGCCTAGAAATGGAAAAAGCTTATTTTGACATTATTTTTAAAATAAATGTTTAGGTGTTTATATGTATATATTGCCCTATACACTGATTTTATAGCTTTGCAATGTTTAGATATTCGGGACAGAAGTGAGAGTATTGAGCCCGACCTCAGTCATGCCTCTGGACTTCCACGTCTGAATTAGCAAATATCCACAAGGCTGCATCCTTAATATCTGAGAGATCCTTGTGGTAATGTGCTGTGTTTACAGGCTGGGAAATGCCAGTGGTCCCGGGCTTGCATCCCGCATCCCCCGCTCCCTGCTGAACTGCTGCCCGTGAAGAGCCGTGGTTTCGCCAAACCCAGACACGGGGCAGTTCACTAGGACAGAAATCTCTGTGTGTCTGGTTTAGCTCAGATCCAACACTACGGAAGAGTTTGGGGCAAGCCTGGTGTTTGACAGCGCAGCTTTGGCTCCTCCCTGGACACACAGGCTTCCCGGGGCTGGAGCTCACCTCCCCAAACCAAGACACATTGCTCCGACCTCACGCGCTGCAGCTACATCTGCCTGGACCCCGTGGGAGAGACCCACCAGCACCCACCTGCCCCTCATGGCTTGGGGAGCTACACCCTGCCGCGGGATTCCTTCTGGAAAAGGGTCTTGTCTCAGGTGTAAACACCTGGGAAATATTCCCTCAGATGCATTGTCCCCAAGGAGAGGACGAGGTGACACCACGATGGGGGGACTTGGTTGTCTGCCAAACCCTTGTTCGGGGTTTTGTGCTGTGTCTCCCTCTTTTCCGGTTGTGGGAATAATCAAAACATATAGGATAAAGACAAGGTGGGGAAATAGGCTGTTGGCTGGTGCTGCACTGTTTTGGTGAGGACTAATACCCCAACAGAGGTCTGCGATTCATGATTTTAACCAAAATCCGAAGCGTAAAACCATCATTAGCTTTATTTTTCTTACATTGTAATGAAATGTTGTTAGAAAGCTGGTTTGAACATTTTGTTCATTAAACAACAGTAACAAAACTTGATTAGGAATGAATGTCTTTCTAACTAGTCTATTTTTTCTTTATGCCCTGAGCACTTTGAAGAAATTAGTGGTGAATAGCAAATTTTGTCAGTTATGAATAATTATACCTGCAATTATTAAACACTTGTTATTAAGGCAGATGATGAAGCTGGCAATTTCTGTTTGAGCTGTGTACTGATAGCATTAAGGAAGCCAAGAGAAAAACAAAGGAGATGATTAGGGATCTTGGTGGGACATACAGAAGAAAGCTGGCTTTTATTTAGCCTAACGAGGGAACTGTTACAGAGGATTTAATGTGAATATTCAGTGTATTGAAGAATATTGCAGTAACAGACCCGGTATGAGGGGGAAGGGATCGTTCAAGGTTAATGGCAAATGTTAAAACATGTTGTGATTCTTTATTTTCTTCAACTCTGAGCCAGGCGTCACACCTGGAAAGGGGGATGTCCAGCCTGGCACAAGCCCCGATGGGACACTCGAGGCTGGCCACCTCACAGCACAGCAGCAGCAGTGCATGCTCTTAATGCTGCCCCTCTTGGTTGCAAATCCTGCTGGCCCAGGAGAAGATCCTCCTGCCTCTCGTTGAAGAAATAAATTCTGAAAATATTTGTAAAGGAAACAAGGTGCCTCTTGGATTTCTCTGGGCAGCCTAGAAACGAAGAGCTACCTGGAGGCATCATAATCTAAAAGAAGAATTTTTTTCTTCAAGAACTAAGTTTTTTCTTGGAAAGCATTTTTAGTTATAATCATGATAGCCCTATGCAAGACACTGATATCCCAAGACCCAAATCTTGTTGACCTCCCTGCACTGTAGCACAGGGAGCTTGTGAGCCCTGTGCTGGCCCAAGAGGAACTCCTTGCCTCCTCGCTCAGATTTATTTCAATTCACGCTGATTTTAATTAATGTTTACTTGGCTGTCGCGTTCATTTCTCCATCAAATAGCTGAGCACCCTTCAAGGCAGTGACTGATGAGGAGCAGTGTCTCCCCTTGCCGTGGAGTGCTGGGTTTGGCCACCAGTGAGGTGGTTGTGGCTTTGCGAGGTGCGCTGTCGGTGTGGACCAGCCTGGGAACAAAGGCCAGACAAGCCATTTTCCTTGTCCTCTGGCTGGAAGAAGGACATGAGTCTGGCAGTACCATAAGATATTATTTCCACTGCAGAAGCAGGGGCTCACTCTCCTACATGGAGGGGCAAAGACCACAATACAAATATATATATATATATATACACACATAATTCAGAAAATCAGACCACCTTGACAGCTATTTTTTCCGAGAGCCCTGCTGAGGGCTAGCACGTTTGGTTTGTAGATATCCAATGGGTATTGCAAACAGGTCAAAATACAAGAAGAGACCTTCATGACTGTCTTCAGTAGATGGGACAACAGGGATTTCCCAGCACTGGCTGCTGTGCATAGGTGCCAGGATCCTATGGATTTCTTGTGACAGAAGGCGATCGCTGTGCTGGGGTCCGTGCCACCACATCACTGGCCCGTGGGCCAGCAAGGATTTGAGGACTCTTGTGTTATAAATTCACTTAATATTTTGCTCCTGGAGATAAGATGCCTGATGGGCTTAAAAAGATGATTGGCTGTTCACTCTAGGGTCTGCGTGGAAAAAGAAATTATGCCTCAGATTAGAGAACAGAGATGAGCAAAGTGAAAACTCATATTTTCCAAATGACCTCAGCTCCAGTGGAGAGATTAACGGGCAGCATTGGGATGTCTCCGTTACACAGGTCTCCACCTAATTGTTCCAGCTAGACCAAAATATTTTCTTTCTGCTGCTGTAGAGTCGATGAAACTCTACTAGAGGAAAATAATGAATATTAGCTTTCAAAAGGATGGTGATTGGGGCTGAAATAAAATTCCTGTGGTTGACAATACGTGCTGGAGTTATAAGATCAAGTAGCAACTTACTTACCAAATTACTATGGGGAGGTCTTTTGAGGCGGTGAATGGGGGTAAAGCGTGCCCTTAAGATATTTATCAACTGACAATGCAAATTGCAGAAGAATAGAGGAGGAGAAGAAAATAAATTAACTCTCTAAAATGCTGTTGAGTATTTATGGGAGGTGATAGGTTTCCTGACACTTCTTATGACAACCCGATTGTTAGTCCCGGGGTCCTGGAGAAAAGCCAGCTGAAGTAATTGTGCTCGTGCTCTCTCAGCCCGAGCCACGGCCGCAGCCGGGTGCCACTGGCTTGTGTCTGCTCCCAGCCCCTCCACCACACAGGGAAGCGCCTCCCACCTCTCTCGCACCCTCCTTAAGGTTTGGAAACTGATCTCTCTGAAGTTCTTCTGATGTTTCAAGACCCTTAAAGACTAAGAGTAAAATGTCTATATTCTTGAGTGAAAAGTGCCGGTGTTTCCCCCCCAGGCTCCGTGGGGGGAGCTCCGTGGTCTGTCCCTGTGTGTGGCTGGAAGCTGCTATCGCCACAGAGGAGATGCTGGTGCCTTTGCTGGACTGACTTGGCCAAGCAAGTGACAGGCCCATTCCTGAGGAGGGAATTTTTACCAGTCGAGGGGGTTTTGGAGCTGATGGGAGTCCAAATCATTAAGGAGTTAGGTTGCCACTGTCCCTGAAAGGCATGGGCTGATGAGGCAGAGAGGGAGAAGTCCCTGTTTCAGCGTGGGAAAGCCCTCAAGAGCAGCTCCTGTGATAATGTCCCTTGGCTGGGAGTGAGGGGGCTGGCCTCGTTCTCTGGCTGGGTTCCCTGTTTGCCCCCCACCAAGCTGCTCTACCTGCTGCATCTGCTGCTTCCCACCCAAAAATGTTTTGTTCTTTGCTGCTGCTTCTTGGTGGAAGACTGGAGAAGGCATCAGGGTCACCTCATGTAGTGCGGGCAGTTCTCAGCCAGGCTGGAATAGAGGGTGCAGAGTCATGGATGGCCAAGACCTGCAGGACCAGTGGAAGATAGGGAAGCTGAAGGTATGGTCCTTCAGGTAGTGTCAGCAGCAAAGAGGGCGCTGGAGAATGGGTTTCAGAGGAAACCTCACCATTATTTCCATGAGCTCAGCTCCCCAGGAGTGATGGGTACCTGGATCAGTTGTGGTTTGGGGGATTTTGATTATAGTCAGCTGCTTCTCAGCACTACGCATCCTGGTAGATTACTTTGAATATGGCCTTTTTGTTATTTTTATATTGAAATTCAATGGTTTTTACATTGCTGTATCTATGAAAAAGACTGACATATCCATTCAGGTCTAGATAGGATTAACTGAAAGGTAACGTAGCTCCCAAAAGCCATAAACACTGAGCCATGTCCTTGCCTTAGCTGAGACCTGACGTGATGCAAAATAGTCTCAGTGCTTCCGCAGGCAGCCTGGCTCTCTGATGGACATAGACTTTATTTCCTGCATGGATTAAAATCTCTTAATCTTAATCCTTTATATTCCCTTAGGATTTGGTTACTGTAAAGCATCTTTGACAACTTCGAACTCTTCAGGGTCACCTTGCTGTATTTCCCACCACCCTGGTGAACGTGAGCTGTGTAAACTGCAGCTTCAAAAAATTAGAGAAGAAATCATTTCCTGTTGATCTGAAATAGTTTCTTACAATTTTTCAGTGAATAAGAGAAACAATTTTAATAACCTTAAATTATTTTCTAAAGATCTATGTAAAAATAGCATTTCAAAATATTAACATTAACCATTTCAGCACAGGTGAGAGATCTTGCCTCACTGAAACAGTTCAGTGTAACTGTTGTCAACTTGTGAAGTATCTTGGTTAGCTTTCTTGGGGTTTTGTTGGTTTTTTTCTAAAGGAAACTGCTTCAAAATGATGTGCCCATCTCATCTTAAGAACAGAGCAGCTACTTAACAAGTAGGTGTACACAAGGCCAGAGTGCGAGAGGGTGCTCAGCCCCACCTCGAGTACTGTGTCCAGTGTTGGGCCCCTCACTACAACAAAGACATTGAGGTTCTGGAGCGGGTCCAGAGAAGGGCAACAAAGCTGGTGAGGGGTCTGGAGAGTAAGTCTTACAAGGAGAAGCTGAGGGAGCTGGGGTTGTTCAGCCTGGAGAAAAGGAGGTTGAGGGGAGACCTTATCGCTCTCTATGACTACCTGAAAGGAGGTTGTAGCAAGGTGGTGGTTGGTCTCTTCTCCCAAATAACAAGTGATACACCTGATTTTGTGCTGCGAAAGACTTTCTGGAATAACTGATGTAAGAACAGAAAGCTGTGATGGAAGAACATGCTCTGCATAATACAATTGGTAATTGGGGCACGTTTAAAGCAAGAGGCTCAGTGTGTGCCTCGCACCCTGTGAATGTGTGTGTAGCCTGGCCCTTGTTTGGGCACATGGGGTCTTCATGATGTCCATCTGCAGGAAAAGCAGTCAGCTAGAGCAGTTGTCGCTGTGGTCCCTCACCTTCCTCCTTCCACCTCGGTGCTCCCAAAGGGACACCCTGCAACAGTTTTTAATTGCCGGGACTTGCATTTCACAATTCACACAGCAGGACCAGCAGCATGGTGTTCACTGGTGCTCCCCCAGCGCCCTGAGGCTCTGTGCTCCCAGTAGGGATGGGCACAGACGGTGGCTTGCTCTACAAGCCAGTGGTAGCATCTGCCTGTAAGCACAGGGCTGGACCAGGTAAGGGAATCACATGACCCAGAGTGGTTCTGGGTGAGAAGAACTGGAGTCTGGGTTCAGATCCAGTTTTACCTATCAGCCTCAAAAAAAGCCCCCAGGTTTGGCTGGTGATTTTCAGTAGAGGCAGCCAAACCTGGCTCTCTGAGCAAAGTGCCAACACCACTCACGCTTCCCAGGGATAGGGAAGCACAGCCCACTCCTGGGTGGGCAGCCGAGTGCTAAAGGGGCACAGAGCAATGGCAACAGCCCCCAGGGACAGGGCAGGACATCATCTCACCCTGCAGGTGCTGCAGGAGCACAGCCCACGGCATCAGGTGTGGTAGCCCACGCTGGGGAGGGTGACTGCCTACAGCGGGGACCTCAGCCCTTGCTTGCCACGGCCTCTTTCCCTTTGCCCTGCCTGCCTTGCACCTTGTTCCAAGCCCAGCATACACTTGGAAGAATTATAAATCAACAACAATGAGTGTGTTGCAGAAGTTCAGTGCATCGGAGGCAGATTAAAAGGCCATAACTTTCATGAACAGACGTAAGCACTGAGAGAGATTTATTCTGAAACAGCTTCGGTGCTCCCCGGTGCTCCCTGCGCCAGTTAGAACTGATGCATAATAAGTCTATAATCTGCCAGTGACTACATGCACAACGTGCTGCTGGAGTGATGCTCGCACCCTAATTCAGATGCATGTTGTGCCCTCTGGATGTACCACGGTGCTGCCTGGAACTCAGCACAGCAAATAAATACACATAGCCTTACCTAGCCAGAAAACAGAGCTGCTGTAAACCTTGGATTTGCACAGCACAGGGGTCAGTGTGGTTTTGATTTTGCGTGTGGCTTTCATCATTTTCCATGGAAAATAAACTTCCACTATTTCCCTACCGCACCCCACCCGGATTTCTCTGGGTACAAATAACAAATACGTGACCAAAGGCAGTGCTGTGCCACTGGATGTGGAGGCAGAGAGTTTGCAGCCCCTCACGCTGATGCTCAGGCCCCATGCCACAGCCACCAGCAGCTCCTGCATGGTAGCCATCCTGCTATGGGGACAGCTAAGGATGGGGCCAGCCCTGAGCTGCACAGGGCCAGCAGAGCCCTGCTGCACCATCTCCGCCCTGTGCCAAGCTAAGCAGTGCTAACAGAGGTCATGGTGAGCTGCTAAATTTGCTCCAGGGTCCTTCCTTTGCAATATAGAGAATGCTCTACTTCTTGCCTGCAAAACAGGAGAGTCCCCTTGGTCTTCTCACTGCAAATCCTGCCTTGGGAACAAGGGTGCTTCCATGTGTTTGTACCTGAGAAGGAGGGGAATAAACCAGCCCGCTCATACAGACATGAATACATTTGTTGTCTGCCATATTTTAACATCAAAACAAGATGCTCCTGTGGTGGATGGTTTACTTATTCTCTTTGCTGCCCAAACAGCCACAGACACCACTCCAGACTCTGCAAGTCTTCTATTGAATCAGAGCCCATGGCTGAGAAAACCTCCAGCTCAGCGAGTGCTCAGTTGCATGACCATGTCACTCTCCTTGTGAGGACTGGAGGGAGGAGGGGAGATGACCAGAACTCTCTTCATCACCATCCATCCTCCTCCTTCCCACTTTTCCAGACTTCAGGAGACTCTTGGCCAGGTTAGTGCTGGCCTTACCTTGTTCCCACCTCCAGTGCATTTCAACAGGCTGATGAGCGCAAGTCGGACATCCGTGCTGTATCACTGCTCACCATCTCCCAGCCGTTAATTTCATCTCCAGCTCTATGGGACTGGGCAAAACTGCCCTGGGAAAAGGTGTCCTACAAACAGCCCATGTTTGAGGCCTGGGGCTTTATCAATTTTCCTTTGAAACCTCTGGCATTGATTGCTTGGAGGCAAGAAGCAGCCCAGAAGAAGAGATGGTCTGACCTAGGTGGACATTAGAGACTACCCTGCAAGAACAGATTTTAATGCTTTAAAGAAATGCTCGTTACATCCAAGTGCGTACACTATATTTTTACAGTTTCCCCACAGAATTACTATAAGGAAAACTGAAAAGGAGAGAAGCATCTTCTGGGGTGAGCTTTCTGTTTGTTTGTTTAGGGCACTGACTGAAATGTATCTATTAAACCAAGCATCCACTGCTTGCAAAACCACAGACTGTTACGAAATTTTGAGCTGAAGGAGGTCAGCAGAAAGACTCCAGTGAGGGTAAACCAAACTTAAAATAAATGTGGCATTTGGTTTGTGGCAAAACTCTGAAGAAATTCCAGAAAGATGTTTTAAAGATCAGAAACTGTTTCCTGAGATTTCAGAAGGTCCTGGAGGCAGCAAGGGGCCAAGAGCTGCATCCACAGCAAGCCCTGCCGCCATGGAGCCCACAGAAAGGAACATACACCTTTAAATTTATAAAGTGAAAAAACTTAAAATCAGTCTTTCTCAGGTAACTCAAAATATTAGGCATGAAAAATATTTGTAACCATCACATTAGAGGACAGAGTTGTTTACAATGAAGTGCTCATTCTGAGGTGCAAGGACTTGAACTGCATTACAAAACACTCCCCGTCTCATAAAATAAATGCCCTAATTTGTCTGGTTTTTTTTCCAGTCTTTAAAAAATTATTACAAATAGATGTTTTCTTTCTGCCTTTTTCCTACCTCTTTTCAAACAATGCCCTGTCCAAGGGCATCTCTCGGCTACAGCTGCTGCTACCTGCAAGAGAATATGTAACAGGCTTCACCTCCAGGCATCACCTTGGAAACGGCAGAGCAGCTTTCTGCGGCGTCCAGAGGAAAGCAGGATCCTTTGCAGGGAAAGGAAAAGGGCATTGCCCTTCTCCAAAGTGCTCTCAGTCTGTTGTTTATGGTAGGTAACGGTACCCAGGTGGCCACATACCGGCGTGGGCTGATGCTTGCGGCTCCACAGCCCTGGGCACGGTGGGGTCAGCAGGGTGAGGGTGGCTGGGTGCACAGTTCTGGGGTCCCAAGCACAGGAGATTGTTCCCAAGACTTGCGTTAATCCTGGCAATGGAGGTCTGTCAAGCACATCTCTCAACACCTCTTTTGTTATCACAAGGAGGAGTCTTTCACTGCGTCAAAATGTTCTGCACCGTGGAGGGAGCCCGTGGCTGTTGCAGCAACACGACTCCAATTACAAGGAATTGCATCGTGCTAAAATAAATCACTTCCTCCACTAGCTGATGTCACTGTGGGAAGGAATGGCTTCAGAGCTGGCAAGTCTAAGGCTGGTGATGGTCAAAATGGTAGTGCACACATTCAGCTTCTCACAGGAAGGATTTATTCATTAAAGACGAAGCAGCAAGGCAGTATCAATCCCTGGAGAAAGAACAGGAGTGACACGGACACTTACAAAGCTGTTGAAAAAAGCCAGGCTGGTGTTTCTGTCTGCCTTGAATCACACCTTGTCCAAGCAGCCCAGCACTGTCACCTACCCTCGCTCTGTGCGCACGGGATGCTGGTTGCCACAGGGCCGGCTGCAATGGCTCTGTGGTGTTTTGGCCACCCCAGAGATCACTTCCAATCCACCGCCATAACTAAGGCAACGTGAAGGCCTGGGAAGGCACCTGCAGTGTATGTCAGTCTGGCAGCATTTCTCCTGCTGCAAACCAAGGGGATCCTGTTTGTTTAATCCAACTACCAGGGAATTCTGCGAGAGCCATCCTGTGCAAAAGGGATGGTAGAGCTTGGTGAGATGCCACCGTGCTGGGGGAGTGTTGCAGCTTGTGGTGATGTGACAGCTACACGTGCACCTGTCTGTGTTGTGTTTCTCAAGAACTGAGCTCTGCTTAGTAATATCTTCACAGAAAAACACAGTAATGGGGATGCTGGTAAAAGCCAGAAAACCAGCAGAAGGCAAGCAGAGATTGTGTGACTGGGCATCACAGAGAGCAAGAACTAATTTTCGTCAGCTTGTCAGCTGTCTGTGACACCTGTGCGTACCTTTATTTCTAGAGGTGGTAAAGGGATGCTGTAAGAATAAGGATCGCTTCAGCTCACAGACAGAAAGATGCTTTTGCTAAAGCTGAAATGTTTTGAGAACACTCCTGACACTGACAGGACATCTTCCTCCACACTTGGTCTTGACGAGACAGAAAAAATGCCTCTGTCAAAGGTGGAGATGTTGCACCTGGAGTGGAAATCAAGTTTTTCCTGGCTTACTGCCTTTCCTGCAGGTGAATGACTCACTGTCCACCCCAGGAGCTCACACCACGCAGCCATCAGCAGCCCACACAGCCAGCTGAGAAGGAGGGAGGCGATGCCTCTGGGTGCTGGCAGCCACACGCGGCATCAGTAAGGACCAACGAGACCCAATGCACAATTTCCCCTCATGGGTGGAGGCAAACAGGACTTTGGGGCTTGGGACACAATCTCACAGAGATAAAGCCAGGAGAAGCTGTCACCAGCTGATGTGTCAGGGCTCTGTGTGTGTTGGTGGTCCCTCTAAATCTTCTTGAGCCTCAGAGGACAGACGTGGCCACACAGAGCAATTCAGCAGCCATGCAGGATGGCTAAACCATAAAGCAAGCAGGTTCATTTGCTACCTTGACTCTTGCAGGCTGCCTCGGGCTGAGAAAATCGAATGACCCACAGAGAGTGAAGCAAATGAAAAAATATAAACATCTGACTCTGCTGCTGGCTGAGGGTCTGTGAAAAGAAGCTCACCTGCATCTCAAGGTGATGGAGGCACTAACAGGGCCTCAGGCTTTGGGAAGTGATCACGTGTGACAATGGGAATGAAGTGAAAACCATTAATTAGCATCATTATTGGGCAAAGCAGAGCTCTTATAAGAACAAGGTAAGTTCATGGGAACAATAACCTTTTTATTTACAGATGTTTAGGTTTTCCAGCTGAAGGCCTGAGTTTGAAGGCATGTGCAGCCATGCAAAGCCTCCCTGGTGCTGCAGCAAAGCCAGGACTAACTTCCCCAACAGTGGATACAAGTGGGGAGAAATAAAAAAGAGAAAATGGGTGCTTGTTGTTGCCATGGTTACTCCGAGGCTGGACTAGCTGAGAAAGAACAAGAGGTTACAGTAATTTAGATATATCCTAAGTATTAATTTTTAAGAAAACGCTTCAAGTTATTTATTTTTTTTAAGAGCAGGGTTTCATCCTGCACAGAGCTGACATGGATGAGCTCACAGGTCTGGCAGTGGGACATTTTGAGATTACCACTACACTTAACTGTAGTACACAGACCTGCAAAGGTTCTCTGCACATGGGCTGCCTTTGCACTGGGCCTAATAAAGTGAAAGATAGGGTGTTTCAAACAATCAACATTTTTCCTTGGCCCCTTTGCCTTTTGTTCTTCTGTTTTCCATGGGCTGCAATTTCTGTGCCATCTTCTGGTTTCTGCTTCCCCACCCTCCCCCCTTCACCTCCTGGCTGCTGGAGAGGCTTGCTGGCTTCTCTCCAGGAGACCCTCACCACAACTGAAGTCCCAGAAACATCTCCAAAATCCATATCTTCCTTTCTTCCCTGCATTCGCCACCTCCCCTCCTGCGACACTCACTCACGGGACACTCACCTGCTCTCCCTGGCCCACTTCCCAGCTCTTTTGGGGGACTTTCAGTGCTGTGAGGTCATCGGTTTATTGGACATTTGGGGGGGTACATCTTCCACAGCTGCAATATTTTCTTCATTTGCTCCTCACCATGTCCAAGCCCACTTCATGCTCCTTGTGCAACAACTGCTGGGACTCAGCAGCTCTTTGCTCCAAATGCTGCTTCACTTCTCTGCTTGGCCAGGTAGAAATGGCTTCTCTCTGTATTTCCTCTGACACAGGACATGGCACCTTTGATATCACCACCTTCTCCCTCTCCTCCTTCTCTTGGATTAGGCCTTTTCATATGAGCCAGCAAGGAAATCCAAACCCAATCCTGCCTTGGCCCACAGCTGAACCCAAATATGTTCACACATATTTGCACAAAAACCCTCCTGGTCTCCATTACAGGCAGCTATTTGACACCACGTCCAAAATGTTGCAGGCCGATTGCGATGTACCCTGAGGGATGCACTTCTCATCTCTCCTCCACTTCCCTTATTCTTTCTGTTCTTAGCAATAATTACAGCTGGGGTTAGACAAAGCCTTCATTGTGACAGACCTCCAAGCATAACAGGAGGAAAATGCTGTAAAAACTCACCCAAGTTAACTAGGCAAAACAGATGAGATGACTTCTTGCAGTTTAACAGCAACATTGGGAGCTTTTGCCAATTTTATGCAGAACCTTAAAAAATGGTCAGTGATACTCTCTGGAAAACAGGGTCACATTTCAAAACCTGGGAGGGAAAGAAGATTTTACTTTAACAGCTAAGAACAGGCTCAGCATGAACTCAGACAACTCTATTTCCCTGAGTTATAGGCAGACCAAGTGTGTTAGGGGGTGGAAAGTGCTGCTTTGGCTTAACATGAAGGTGTTCAGACTCCAGCATCTCACCCTGGGAGAAGAAAAGGGGACTTTTTGTAAGGCTTTAACAGTGAAAGCACTAAGGAAATACTGTATGGAACTGGTAAAACCAGAACAGTTATTAAATTGCTATGAGATAGTGATTTAGTGGTTTATTGCCATTTAAATAGGAAAAAAAAACAACAGTTTTTAACCTGCTTTAATAAATGCTTGAGGGATGATGCTTTAACCAGCTATCACAAATGCTGTGACAAGGCAGGGGATATATAACTCCTTACTGCAGATCTGAATTGCCTGAACATTAAGCCATCCTAACACAGGATGACAAAACCGAGAGCACAGCTTTTTGAGTGTTGCCTATATTAGACACCATTTCTTAGATTGTCTAATAGCAGTTTGACCTGTCCTAATATAATTCCATAGACTTCTTACATGATGTTACTATTGTGTTTTGTAGGAGAAAATGGTGGTTTAGTTCAACTGTGGTGGCTTTTTTCACTTTATAGATCAGATTTATATGGTCCTTGTAATCTTCAGTGATTTACTCTGGAAACAGTAAGATACCATTCCAGAGAGGCTCAGAAGGAAGATTTATACAATGTTTTTTATTTCCATTTTATACAAGGGAAACTGAGCCCAAGGAGGTTAAATAAATGGTCAGAATCACATGGGGTGCAGGATACTCAACCCAGACCCTGCACATCCTAAGCCAGAGCATGAGCAGTGAGTAACATCTAAGGGGTAACCCAGGTTAGATGAAATTCTAAAGGGTATCATCAGTAGGAAGACATCTTCCAAGAAACACATTTCTGGCAGCCCTTCCCCTACCAGCTTTCTAAGTTTTCAAGCTGCCAGAAATGAATTGCTCTCTTTGACAAAGCTTTTGAATTTATCCAGGCTGAATCTGCTGCCCCTTTTATATTCGATTTATTAACCGTCAGTTTTATTGACGATGCATCCAGCTACCACGTACTCTTAAATAAAGACATTTTCCACTGTTTTCTTTTGCACTTTGAAGCAAACAGAATTGCTTGAAATGTAGAGGTGACCCTTCGTTGAGAAGGGCAGGATTTTCAAGTAAATCTTTAGCTTAGAGTACTTTTCACAGCAGCAAGTTATTTTACTGAAGCACATGATGCAGTGGATTTATATACCATTTATTTGCAGTCATGTAATGAAATATCTCTTCTTTGTTCCAGCCTGTTTCCAATTT
This sequence comes from Gallinago undulata, assembly GCA_026546715.1. Classification (NCBI taxonomy): domain Eukaryota; kingdom Metazoa; phylum Chordata; class Aves; order Charadriiformes; family Scolopacidae; genus Gallinago; species Gallinago undulata. The sequence continues at coordinate 48,929,549 of JAOTQQ010000032.1, forward strand.
AGTCACCAAGAAATACAGGAATTCAGAGAATACACCCATCTCTTATCTGGTGCAACAGCAATGTCATATTTTTAATTTTGAATGAGATGACTGAAAGTGCTTCATTAGGCAAAGATGGGGAGCTGTTATATGGCCTGTAGAAGCTGAAATATCACAGAAATAAGTATAAATAAAATTATCATAACAGAACCGAATTACAGCCTGCTTCCCTTTACTTCAGTTGGCACGAATTGCCTACAATAATGTAGACATTTTAAAAGGGGGTACAGAAAATGTTTCTTTTCTCTGTCATCCTTCACTCAGGTACCGATTAGCCAGGATGGGGAAAACTTACCCTTGAAAAAACAATTTCTGACTATTCAAAGTTGCAGCGCTGTCTTGCTGTTGTTCAAAATCATTTGGGCACCAAAACTGGGAGAAGTGGGAGGAAGACTTGTACCAAAGAAGACAGAAAGAAAGATGCCACTTTTGTGCCCAAGCTTGCCAGTGTTTACCAGGGGGATCTAACAGGCAGAAACCACTAGAGTGACCCACCTGAGCACAGCGCCCTTAAAGATGCTTTGACATGCTCTCTCTCGATGTTCTTGATAACTGGTAGGGCTGCAGGTGATAAAATGTTTGCAATGTCCAGTCTTTCCTTGTTCCACCTCTTTCCCAAACAAACAGCACGTGGTTGATGGCACGATGTGCTCTCTGAAGGTGGATGCTTTAAAAATGCACCGGGGTGTACACTTGTGCCTTCATTTTTCTCTGGAGTGAAAAATAAAGGTATGCACAAATGTGTATGCTAATTGTGACCATAGGGGTTAAGTTCCTTTTTATTCATACACATGAGCAATCCAGTGAATGTGTCACTTTTACTACTTCAAAATAAATAAATAAACAGATAGATAAACTCAGGCTAGCAGAAACCCTGAAACCCAGCAACCGTAACTCTCTACTAATGGTTTGTGCCCAGAAACAGTGTACGTTAACAAGCCCGTTTCTGCTGAAGCTTTTGATATTGCTGTTGCACTTGACAACTCTGATACCAAAGTGGCTCAGAAAACGTCTCTGCCGGCCTCGCTAATGCACAAACTGCCTCCTTGCACTTACAGAAATGCCTCTTGCAAGCACATACTGTGCAAACACGTCAGTATTTATTAAATCTGTGGCTGAGATGTGCAGCGGCTTCAGTCTCCTCTGATACCACGGCAGACAATGTTCTACCCCCTGCAGAATCAGCTCTTAGCTGGTAAATAATGCTATATTCTCATTCTTCCTCAAGTAAATTCCCTTTCTCCAGCAATCACGCACTCTTGGAATGATGCCAGACTTACCCAAATGTGACTTGCCCTTTGGGGAATTTCCTTGAATATTTTCTCTTGTAGGGAGGAGAGAAGCTCAGAATTATGACACCCTGTATTCATATAAATACCATGAAATGGTTGTTTACAGTGAACTGCTTATCAATCCAGCAAAAAGCCCCACTGCGCAAATGATGTGAAGTGGTTACAATAACAGGTAGCTCTTAAAGGACCTGCAGCTGAAACCCAGACGTGTTTATACTTCCCACTATGAGGCTTCTGGTGCTCAGCATCTTTTTGGATCACATCATGATCTTAACTGCTCAAATTTCCTGGGGGTTAAAAGACCTCGTTTGGACTTTAGGAGACAAGATAGAAATTATTCAACAATCCAGGGGCAAGTTCCAACAATCTTGTCAGGCAAATTAAATATTTAAGTTGAAGTATAGATGCCTACTGTGGTAAGGAATTCAGTCTGGACTGGAATTTCACGGCTGGTTTTAGTATGTTTAATCTTGGACCAAACGCTAGTCCCCAGTGCCCCAGGCTCAGAGGCATCTCAGCAGGGCCACCTCTGAACCTCAGTCTTCATTGAAACATGCTGCTCTATGAGGAGTGGAAATCCAGTTTCCCATGGGGTTGGACATTGCATCTCCACATTCCTTCCCTTCCCCTCACGGCTCTCTCATTTCCTCTCTGCCTGGCCAGGCAAGCGGCAGAATCTTTCATGTCATGCTTGAAGATATGCATGAGCTGACTGTCCGGTGGGTTTTTGCCTCTGGGTAAGAGATAGTTTCAGATAAGAGACTGAAAGTGTTTTCCCCTTTGCGGCGCTACCCTGGTGATGCGAAAGTTAGTGTTACTTTTCCAGCTTGCTCTCCACACACCCTATAATAAAGGATGGGCAGCGGCCTCACTTGGCTGTCATCCCTTCCCTCCTGCTGGGTGGCCATTCCCAGGGGAGCACCCATGTGCTCCTCATTCAACAGGTGGGGAAGCTGTCAAAATGTGCATGAAGAAGGAAGGTGTTCCAGGTGCATGAGATGACACTGGGCTTCCTGCAGACAGCTGTGGGCAAAGCTCAAGGTGTAGCTAGTCCAGCTTTTAGTCCTGGCTTTTGTGTCACAGCCATGCCCCTCTGCCGGGCAAGGCTGTGCCCAGCAAAGTCTGGGCTGCAGGAGAGTTACTAACAGGAGGATTAGTTACTAACCAGGAGGGTAATTTGCTTCCTCAGTTGAACTTTGTGGCCACCATGTTCTCCATTACTCAGTATTTTTAAGGTTGGGACCAGAGATCTTTTGGAAAACATGTTGTCATCCAATAATAAGTGAAATTTTAAGAATGGTGCTGAAGGTGGTCAGGTAAATTGGGCTTTTCTAGGCCTAAAGTCTATGATTGCAGCATCGTATGGCCCCAGTTCTCTAATTCTTTCTGTTCAATCAGGATGGATGAAAGATGCTGTCTGTCACTGCTGCTAATTCCCCAGTGTCATGCTGGTGGAGAGATGCTCCCACCTGGGACTCCCTCTCCCCTACCATCAAAGAAAGGTGGTGTGAACCCATAAAACCCCTCACTGTTACTCTGGGTTCAAACACTCTACAAATAGCAATTAAAATTCATGAACTTGATTGGTCAGAGACAAGCAGAGGGAAATCGGACATTTTTATCCCTATTCTCCGCTGGGTTTCGCAGACATAGGGTGGAAATGTGAGTGATCCATGAGTACTGTTGAGCATCTTCATGTTATGAAGAGATCTGCTACTACAACCACAACTCAGGGATAGGGAAAAATAAATTATTTGGGCATTTTGAGGAAACAGCTGACAGAAGAGCGATGAGATATTCTTTTTTCCCCTGTGGTGATAAATTTAAAAGCCAAAGAAGCGGAAAGATAAATTGTAAGAAAGATTCACAAAGTGCATTGTTCATTTTGATAATGTTAAAAAGTTCCAGATCAACTAGTGCAAAAGCAGAACATGCTCCTATCGGTACAACTCACAATGAAATTGGGCACGTGCTTGTAGGTGCTAATCGTTGCCAGGAGGCAGGTTCTGATCTTTCAGCAGTCATGCTGCGGATTAAAATGGTGGATGGATCTAGCATCTTTTAAAAGGTGCAATGAAGAGTCACCCCACGCACCCCCCAACCTTGCTATACAGCAGTAGCTGGAAACTGGAGAAACACTACTAGAATAATTCTGCCCCGATTGGCAGAACCAATCCAAAATGCTGGGAGACCTCTCAGCAAATGACTGCCGGTGCTTAATTTTAAGGGTTATTGGCAGCCAGGAAAAGGCAGAGAAGGGGAACATCCCCAGTGATCATGGCCTGGGCTCCTTGAGGCAGGGAGCTGGCTGGGCAGGCAGGACTGGAAACTGTGAGCAAGGAGGCTGCTGCTGTGTTTTCCTACTGCACAGGGACTCTGTGAATAGGGAAGATCACACTGTGGAAATATCCTCCTCACTTCTCCAGCACACCAGCAAAGCTCTGAGTGTACAGGTTAACACCGCTGCTGAAAGGTGAAAATTGGATTTTATTCTGAAACTTGATCTGAGAGACTCAACTTCATTCATTCTTCTTGTATATTTTCTTTCAAGGGTTTGAAAGCATCAGAGGACAGACTTGTCTGCGCTGCTCTGCTTCACTTTGAGCTGCTGCTGGCATTGCTGGTAGGACATCCTCCAGCTGCGTGCCAGCAGCCCACAGGTACACCATTTCCTACAGCCAGGGTAGGAAAAACTGGGACCAGTACAGAATCTTATTTGCAGTATTAGTGCTGATGTGCAAAATATTTCTTTGCAGCTGTTTCAGTAGGCCACAAGGGTCAGAAATGTGGCCTTTTAATGCAAAAAGGCACCATATTTTATTATGTAAAATGTCAGCTTGCAGAGAGCAACATTACGTGACATAACCCATATTTCAGTGGCCACAATTAAGCAATGCCTTATAAAATGCAGGGTTTGTTTCACAGATTCACGTGAAAGACGTTCTTCAGAATAGGCTGAAAGAATTTCTGAGAAGTTGAGAATCAAAGGAATATTGGAGAAAAAGGCTGCTGAATTAAGATCAGTTCAGTAGACATACATGTTCTAGCATCCTGTTCTAACAAATAAACTGTTCAGTTTATTTACTGAGGTATTCAGGAGGGAAATAAATATCTTGCTTTTCTGCTTCTGCATTTATTGTTTCCAAGTTCACCACAACACAGGAGTCTTTCAGCACTGGTGCTGAGAACGAGCACCCAGGAATCACACATCGTCTCAGCTACAGCAGGTACCAAGTCAAGGTTTTCCCTGGGATATTTTTCTCCGTGGCAATGCTCTGGAGCAAATCTGACTTTCTGCAAGATCTCTGTGCTCTCAGCTTTAAAGGACACACTGTTTAAGGATCAGTAAAGATTGTCTAGAAAAAAGGCAATAACCATCAAGCCAAAGAGGTCATAAAGATCTCAAAATTAAATTTTATTATACAACACGTGAGATTCCTTTTATTTTTTTCTAAACCTCTTCAGCACCAGATGAAATTTTCTCAGCTGAGGCATCTGGCTGTGAAGCAAGTTCCAGAGGAGATTAGGTGAAACTGAATTTGGCCATCTAAAGGAAAAACCTGCAGTCCTTTTTTTTTTTTTTTTTTTTTTCCAGAAAGCCTTGCTAGAAGAATAACACTGCTTGTATCATTCTTTGGTTTAGTCCCACCAAGCACCCAAAAACTCTCTCAACCAAAGCAAATAAATTGATAACCTTGTCCTGAGAATATTTTCTTTCTTTGCAAAGGAGGCAGTGCTCAGGACTTCATGGAGGCCACCCAGAAACTTGTCAATATCCATCATATACAGAAGGAATTCAGATACTCTATCACTGGGTATGAGAACTGGAGGTGAGCTGACTGAAAGGCACTCAGTGTAGATATATGTTCTGATGCTGCTTTAGTGATCTATGTGCCCATTTGTAATCATGATGCGATTGCTGTGTGACCACAGATAGAGCTCCTCTGTGAGACCTTGGTCACCTCCAGGTGCTTTCCCAAAAGTGGTGGGATGCAAGCTTGGTACGTGGATCACGGAGAGGGTCTCTCACCATTACAGTGATGCTTAAATGAATGTGATAGAAACGGAAGGCTGGAAGAGCCCTATCTAGTCCCATGCCATGCTTTGGCTAGGTCCAGTACAGTAAGTTCTCTTAACCCAACCTGGGGAAAAGACAGAGCAGCTTCTGGAGGTGAACGCCATGGACCTCTAATGCCACAGCCCCTGCCATAGGGGGCACACAGGAGATGGGGTATCTGGTCTCAATATTGTCTAACTGTTTTCACTTACATGTAAATACATCCTTCCCTATACCCAGAAACATGAGTGTTCACTCTCCTGTGGAGCAGCCTTTTAGAAAAATGAAGTTGCTATTAAAATGACAGCTTGTTGGACAGCAAAGACAAATTAGTGCTAGTTGCAGAATAATTACATTGACAAATTGCTTGAGTTGTATAATGTTAATGTCAATGAAAAGCCCCAGGTCCTCAGCAAAACTGTACAATACGACAAAAATGGAGTGAAAACCAGGACCCCAAAGTAACTTTTGGAAACATAAATAAATCAATAGTCCACTGAATTGGGGTAATTAGAGAACAGTAGAGAACAGGAGGACAACTTCAAACTCTTTGCAGGGATGCCTTGCACGTGAGCTGTCCCTGTGGCTTCAGTCTATCACTCATGTCACTAAGTAGCATTTGCAGAACTGGGAAATAAATGCATAATTAAGAACTCCTTGAAACTAAAGAAACCATAGATTTTAACCTCCCTGGCACAGAGACTATTATTTCAAGACCAGTAAGGATTAGCAGATCTCTTATTTTCTAATTGCAGATATAACAACAGTGTATAGATTCCTTATGTCACTGTGTATACAACATGAGACCACAAATACTCCAGCAAAGCAGTAAAACTGTATTAAGTTTTCCCATCCCACCCCAGCAACTTGAAGGTAACTGTGACCTGTACAGCTCTCCATACAGCCTTCTATTGACTTTATGCCTCACGGAAAAAACAGCGCAGCTGAAACTGGGCTGATTCAAAGGAAAAGGATGGGAAAGCATGGCAGCCATCTGCACTGTTTATGCAGTGAGTTTTTATGAATGTCGTTCCTGCAAAAGGTGAAAAACTTTTGGAGTATAAATAATTTTTCCCCCCAAAGGATAGTGAAGTGTATTGCCAAGCTTTAAATTAACAATGAGAAAAATTAAAGTTAGTTTGTTCAAGTGACTGAGTTTATTTTCTTAAGGATGAGGTAGAACATTTTAAGTAATTTGATTCAAGTAAGGGCAAGAAACTTAGTTGTAGGTCTTCACAGCAGTCAAATTAATTTCCTCTCCCTTTTGCTCCGGTTCATATGAACATTCAAATCCACACCAAAGTGGCAAGTTCACTTCTAAAACAACCTACTGGCTCAGCAGCTAATTGTAAGTTAAAAACAAGGTGTGGTAGCTGAGTTCAGTTCAAAACCATAAAAGTAAAATTCATTTTCCTGAGCGCTAGTATTGACTTGCAGTTTTTAAAAAATATCTCCACAGTTTATAAAAACCTACCATCCTGCACTGTGAATTTTCTTTAATATTGAAAACTCAAATTTAAAATAAATAATCTGGATGGCCCTTATTTTCTGCAGTGTAAAAGGAAAACATTTATGTTTCTATAACGAGAGCATAGGAATTAAATGCTGTGATGTCAGACTAAGTACTATTACTTTAGCTCCTGTATGGTTGAGTGATTTTACTATAATAGTTCCTCATAATAATGCTTTTTATCTGTAATACATAGGGGATAGAGAGACTGACAGAACTGTAATCTTTCTTTCAGAAGTGTGGTGTTAGATGAACAGAGGCCAAGTGAAAATAAATATAATTCTGAAAGGAAGATAAAGACAGCCCTACGTAAGACTGAAATAAAACATGTCACCATTTCAAGTGAAAGATGTTAGCTCTGAAAATAATGCCATGTATTAAGAAGAGATACCACAAGAAGTTAGCTTCGAATTTTTACTACAAGGCCTAGAATTTATTTGTTTGTGGCAAAAGGCTGCACACGATCGTGTATAGCCCCTGCTCTTGCCCCTGCTATCTGCTGTTCATTGCAGTGCTGTCTGTGCTGAGCATTTGAACGCGTTTGAGGACTAGGGCCCTACTCCAAAAAACTCACCATTTACTACACCACATCATGAACAAACATGTTCTCCTGGTTTCCCAGCTGCCTGCGCGTACATGCAGAAGCTCATCTGTGTGCACCGAGGCAAACCAAGCCTGGAACAGCTTCAGCGTAGAACCATGAACCGGTAGCTTCTAGTGGAGCTGCCAACCCAGTCATCAGGACAGGCTGAAATCAGCGCCGCCTTCCATTTTGCACCCCAAACTTCTCAGCTGCCTTTTCCGTGACCTTTTAAGTGCCTATGGTCATTGGGGAATGAAAGGTCTGACTTGACTTCGCCTGGGTGCTGTGGCCGATGGTGTCAGGCTATGGGAGAGCCTCCTTGAGCCTAAGCGGGAGGCCAGCACCTCAGGAGCCATTTGCCTCCGGAGGCTAAAGGCCCTCAGGGGCTCTTCGGGGGGGGAACACCAGGCCCTCAGCCACCAGCCTGAGGGGCACGACCTTCGCTTTCGCCCTGGCCTTGCCCAGGCTTTGGCCCCCCACAAAGCCAGTCGCACCGAGCAACGCGGGGGCCACACTCCCTCAGAACGGTCGGTGGGTGGGTGGCTCGCTCGCTCGGTCCGTCGGTCGGTGAGCAAGAGCCCACCCGCATAAGGAACCGCAGTCCATCCACCACTCAGAAAAAGCACAACACCTCAACCCCCACCTGAGGGACCGGCTGCGGCCCCTTTAAGGCGCGGGGTCACGTGGTGCTCGCCAGCTGCTGGGCGGTGGTGTAGTCCCTTGACCGGGGTGGCAACGTCGGCCGGCGGGGCGAACGGCGGAGGGGGGACTACAACTCCCAGCGGGCATCGCGGCGGCGGGTGAGCTCACCGGCCGCTCCCGGGCGGGCCTCGCAGTGCGCGCTGGGAATTATAGTCCGCCCGCTCGCCTCGGAGGCAGGCTGTGGGGGCACGAGGACTACGTATCCCGGCGTGTCCCGCGGAGCGAGTTCCCGTCAGCGCAAGGGGGAGCCCCCCGACGTAAAGGGGGATCACTTTCCCCTTGTGTCCGCCATATTGGACGGTAACTCTGGTCAGCGGCGCTGGGGCCGAGGGAGTCCCCGTTGCCGTGACAGTCGGTGCGCTCCGCTCCTCGGCGCCTGGGGTGGCCCCTGCCCCGGCCCTGCCCGTCCCCTCCGTTCCCGGGCGCTAGCTGTGACCCCGCGCCCCTTCCCTTCCTTCTCCTCCTCCTTCTCCTCCTCCCCCCCGCTCCCTCCTCCCTGCCCGGGTGTCAGGCACCATGAGTCCGGCCGACGCCAAGCGCGGAGCCAAGCGCCGGAAGAACAAGCGGGGCGGCGGCCTCAGCAGCACCGGCGGGCCGGGACCCAGCGGCGGCGGTGGCGCCGGCGGCCTGGGCAAGGCCGGGGCGGCGGCGGCGGGAGCGGCCCCTCTGCGGGCTGCGACCCAGGCGGCCGCCGCCTCGCCCAGCGCGGTGGGCGGCCTGCTGACAGCACCGGCGACGGCCGCCGGCAACGGAGCCCTGGGCGGCGGCGGCGGGGCCGCGGCAGGACACGGCGAGGTGAGGGGAGTGGGGAGGGGCGGGGGAGGGGGGCCGGGGCGGGCGGCGGTTGCAT
>JAOTQQ010000032.1:48938681-49074600 GCA_026546715.1 Gallinago undulata
CGGGGGTGGGGGGCCGGGGCGGGCGGCGGTGGCATCCCGCTGCGGCGGGCCTGGCACACACCCACCCGGGCGGGCGGGGGGCTGCCGCCGTGCCATCCGCCCTCTTCTCTTGCCCTTTTCGGTGGGTGCGGGCCCCGCGGCCTCGGCGGGGTGGGGGGAGGGAGGGCTGGGCCCCGGGCAGCGGCGGGGGGCCGCGGCGCTGGGCGGGAGGGGGGTGTCGGGCAGTGTCCCCGGTTCCCCACCCTTTGTGGGGGAAGGGCAGCGCAGGCTGCGCGGGGCCCTGGTCGTCCTGGGGTTTCTGCCGAAATCCCGGCGGGAGCCTCCTCCAGCGTCCCCATCCTCGGTGGTCTTCGGCCTCGGGGCCCCACCTTCATGGAGGAGCTGTAAGAAATAGGTGGCCAGGCCTTGAAAAAGCAAAAATGTACCTTTGTGTATATATTTTTTTTTCCCTGTTAACGTTAGGGTCCTTTTTGCAGTAGATGACTTTGTGGAGCATTCGTTGTAGTGTGAGCTGTGGTTGCACTCTGGTGCTTCACAATTATTTAGATCTGTTATATTATTTCATAATATGGTAAAATTTATTGCAAGCAAATTGCATGATTTAATTGGTTGGGTTTTTTTAAAGAAAAATTGCTCAAAGGATCAGGCCTTCAGAAGGTATCCTGCTGGCTCAAATGACAAAAGAGTAAATAAGTTCACGTTTCTTTCTCTCATAAAGGTTGCCCCAAATTTTTTGCGATCTACACAAAGCTTGTGTTGAGGTATCATATTTACAAAAGCATTTCCTGCTGACACGATCTTCAGACTTCCATGTGTATGTCATACAGCCTACTCCGTTTCCTCCCTTGCTTTCTTAAACTTGTATATGTGAGGGGGAAATAGAATAAATGGCTTCTGTGATGTAGGGTGTCTGAAATATCATGATGTAACAAATGAGGTTTGTTTTTTTTTTCTGTTCTCCATGTAATTTTGTTAACAAGCAATTTGGTGATTATAGATAAACTTTTTGCTTCCCCTCCCTCTTAAAAACTTGTCTTTCTACACTCTCATACTTGGTTACTCAAAATCCACAGTGCTTTAGATTACCCGTTTCTGTACGTCTTTTCTAGACTGATGCTTATTTCAGGCATAATTTACTTTTGGGATGGTAGCCCTTACATCATTTAGGTGTCCAAAAAAAATAATGTGTGTAATGGTGAGGAGGCGTACAAGTTGTTAATTGTAACTTTGCAAGTCATCACTAAACTCTGTTCTAGTTATACCTCTAGCAGGAAGATGCATCTTGTTCTGTTTTACATCTTATATTGCAAGCTCTTCCAGGCACGAGCTCCTAGGTATTGTTGGAATAAACATGATAATGCTAAGGGAACCAAAACAAGCGGTGGAGTGATATGCAGAATGGGACACTGATGTGATTCAAATAGCGAAGGTTCCACTATCCCCAGTATTTTGGTTTGTTTGTGTCTTGTGGTTATGAGGAGTCTAGGAGTTTGGTTCTAACCTAACTGCGCCGTATCCCATCTTTTTCTCAAATTTCTGTTAAAAGGGCAGCATCACTGCTAGTCTTCCTACTTCATGTTTCTTCATGTTTCTTCTTTCAGATTAGATAGCTCCTAATAAAATTTCTCACTCTTCAGGAGTCTTCACTTGGAAAGTTATGTCAGATCTTCAAAACTAAATACAGTATTTCAGCACTAAATTTCTGGGAAAATACTTCTCTATATTGCGTGTACTGGTATATTATTCATACTCTTATAAGTATGCACAACATGTTATTTTTGAATGCATTTGTAACTTTGTCTTAATTGATCTTTTTTTCCTTGTACTCCTAGATGTGTATGCAATTTGTCAAATGTTTCCATTTCACTTAACAGTGTGCTACAAGTGATTCTCAAGACTGATGGACAAACGGGGAATTAAGAAGTTGGTTAAATAGATCAGTTAGTTAAGCTAGAGTAAACCTGCAACACAGACCTTATTTAATCAAACAGTAAGCATATTACAATTAGATTTTGAGGACAGATAATCCCTCTGCTCAGTTTCTGAAAGGTAAATGGTTATACTATGTATTTCTCCTTTCAAGTTGGTGTTACTTCATCCGTAGTGGCTTCGGTGCCCTTTTTCTTGACATGTTATTTCCAGTGGTGGCAACATATAAAAAATTTGCCAGTACTTAAGTTAACTGACAATCTTGTTTCAAAAGATGAAAGCAAAGATGAAATCCTAAAACATCATGACATGACTATTACTTAGATGAAAATGTGATCTCCTTAATGGTTAATAATTTGCTAGTTAGGGGTGCATGGTCAAAACAAGACTTCATTCTTTGAGTGAAACACTAGCATATGCTGTTTCAGGATGAAGTTGAGAAAGAAGTGATCAGTAACATAAAATACACAGTTTTCTAAATTAGGTACAATATTTGTTTTTGCTGGATGGAGAGTAAGCAACTCACTAATAACTGTAAAGTAGTAACCAGAATTCCTTTCTTTCATTTTATGCAGCGTATTGTGAAGTTCCAGTTAGTGGGCAAGAAAAGTTATCAGACAATTCTCTGATGACAAACTTGACTGTTTAATCTCTGAAAATATATAAAATATAAAACCCCTCAGAATTTCCTATTTGCTGCATAGCATAATATTTGCTACCATGCTTTCTTTTTCCTGCTTTAGTCACTTCTCTGGATTTAAGGGCATCTATTCTGGGTGTGGTGGACACAACCTCCAGCCTTCTACTAAAGTTCTGTTAGATGCTTCTTCCAATTCTCTAAAATATAGAGTGAAACAAGATGTTTAAGGAATGATCTGACATGCTAAACGTTCTTGTGTGTTGGTAATTGTTCAGAAAGGGATATACTTTCAACGTGCTTCATGAAACAGGTTGAACAGAGCTTTAAAATGGCTATATTTATGGTTTAAACTAAAAGCCTATGTGCCATTATTGAAATTCTAGTTAAGCCTGTTAGAGCTAACAGATATATTTTAATTGAGGTTTTTATACATCTTATCTAGAGGGTTTTTTTTTTAAGGCTCTAGGCTAAATCCTGCATTAGAGTACATGTTAAGTCTTGTTCTGGGATCTAAGTGGGCAACTCCAAATGGAATCTTCCTGGAAGCTATGCTGCCCTATGCACGTGCTTTATAGCATCCAAATTCATCCTTACTGGCACATCAGATGTTTTAGAATGATAGTGAAATTAAGGATGCTTTGGCAGTGTTTCACTGCAAGGGAGTAATTCAGTTTTGCAAACCTGTAACTGTGTCGACTTTAACTGGAATTGGAAGCAAAGTCATTGGGTGGTGCTGCTGCAGGGCTTCCCCAAGAGTTACATTTTTCTTTTCCTTACAGATCCACTTACAGCAATGTTATGGAGTGAAGAGTCAAGTATGCTATAAATAACAGTAATTTTCAACCATAAAATAAAATAAATATTTTGAAGTTTAATGTATATATTTAAATAAATAAATCTTGCTTTCTCTTGAGTTTTTTGTTTTGTTGGTTGGGTTTTTGTAGTGTTGTGGGTTTTTTTGTAATTCACTAATGAGTTGCATCAGGCCTTCATAATTTGATCCTATAAATTTTTGATGGTTGGATTATTGATGTTGTGAGATGCATTTCATTATCTTTATCAACCACTGCATAACTCATAGTGGTACTGTAGTAAAATTAGCTGTTCCTTAATATGCTGAGGTACTTTGGAGTGAAGAGTTGTATGCCAGTGACTTATCAGCTGCAGTAGTAGTTTTTGTTACAGGTCTGACTGAGCTTCTGTTATTAAGGGGAATAATTTAGTAGCTGTTTTACAACTCTCACATTTGCATTTTTCAAAGCATTGTTTGTCAGGTGTAGTAATATTTTAAATCTTACATTTGAGAGCTGTCTGTTTTAGAATTTTCATAAAATCTTTCATTGTACTATTCCTTTATTATGAGATACTGCTTTTTAAATAGATATTCTATACATAGCAGGCCATACGTTGCTGCCTTTTAGACCAGCTTTTTCCGTACCTTTGTAATTTGTTGTGTTTTACTGATACCTGTGAATCACTTGCTCTTTGAGATTTTCCCTTTCTCTCTTCCCCCTCCATGATTCAAACGTTCAAAAGAAATAGTATACAAAAGAGGAGCTTTGTATATTCAGAAGTTCAGCAAATAGCTAGCTTTTATACTTTTATGTAGGGCCTCCTCTCCTCCAAAAGCAAACCTATTTTGGCCAGTTTTTGTCAAGGCTCGGGTAAACTAGATAAACTCAATACATAAAATAATATTGTAACCTCTACTCTTCATGCTGAGGAAGCAGGTACTTCTAAACACTCAGAACACTTGCATGATGAAAAATGTCTTTTTGACAGTCTGGTAGCACATTTGTTCCTCTGACTAAATGCGGTTCACTCTCTTATTTTAAATAGATGTACAGTTCCTGCCCTGAAGAGTTTATGCTCTGCTTGTTTTTTGTTTTGTTAGCTTTTTTTTTTTTTTAAATGAGATGTAACAGAATGGGATGAAACTATTAGGATCAGGTTTAGGTGGTATGGTTGAGTTAACTTGTTAATTTAGAAAGAGAATCTATTATGACTTAAATGAATCTAACTGGAATGCTTCAAACTTTAAAACAAGCTTAATGGTTGCATAACATTCACATTAATAGCTCTTTCTTAGCTTCTTCCCGTGATCACTTAAGGCATTTTTCAGCTAATAGATCTGAGACCACAGGCACATGTATTAGTGGTTCGTTCAGATCTTGTAATACTGCTCCTGGGAAGTATGTGCTGTGTGTACTCATGACCTTGACGTATATCCAATCCCCAAGCGCTCCATTTCTTCCCACCTCCTGCACCTGCTATATCATGGTCAATTGATAATGAGAATAATTGGTTGTGAAAATTGGTTGTTGCTAAATGAAACATGTGGAAAGCATGTCCAGAAAATTGCATCTGGTTTAACGGTATCTAATCAGTACTAAGTAAGTATCCTCCTATGGCTTTTTTATGAGACATTCGATTCTGGGTGTGAAGGCAAAGGTTTTTTATATTTTTTTTTCTATTTGTTGCTGTATTGGTTGCAGAATGGTTGAGAGAGAGAAATCTTTTGCTCTGAAGAACATAGTGACTCCCTTTCTGTCCAAACTTTTGTTTCCTGACTGTGAAAATGAAGCCATGTTGATTTAATTTGGAACTAGATTAATATGAAAATTAGCCCTGAAACAGGTGCATATTCAGGATTTTATCCGGTTCTTATCCTGTTTGTTTTGTGGTTTGTTTTCAATCACAGGTAGTACCTGAAGCTTTGTTTAGGTGTTCAACATGAAATTATTTTCTTGGCTGTGGCACTTATCCTCTTGTAGTGGTACCCCATCTTGAGGGGAGCCCTCAGATCCCTTCCCTTTTAAAGTCTGTGTAAGGAAGGGAATCCAGGCTTATTCTCTCCTTGCCAGGCAAGGAGAGCTGAGTGGATGTGAAAATTCAATCTGATCGTGTTTGATGCCTGCCGGACTAATGTTTAGTCCTTGATGTACGTGTAACAAAGGTGGTCCATAACAAGTACAGGTTTGCTGAGAACCTGCTGGAGAACTGATTAGGGGAAATAACTGGAAATAAGCTTGCTTTGCTTAGGATGTACAGGGCTTCATGGATGTGCTAGGCAGTGTTCCAGGATTTATATGGATCTGGGTAATCAAAGAAATTTTAATATTTGTTGGGGCTCCTTCACTGATGGGGAAAGAAGGTCATATATCCTCTTTTATTAAGGTAATGAAAACAGCTGCCACATCTTCCTTTCTTGTGGTAACTTTTTGATTTTAATAGTGACTGAGGTAGCTTTAAACTGCTCAGAGAAATAATTCCACATGTGAAATTTTCCTAGGATAACTAAAGAGAAGGAGAAATTTGAGTTTAACGGATAGAAGAATGCTGCAGTTCAGTTCTCTTTCTCTGTTAATATCTTAATCTACAAGTTCCAAATTTCTTGTGCTGCAAGTGAAGAGTTCAACTGGGAAATCACATTTATGATGCCATTCTTAGTGTTATTATGGGAACTGCCCAATTGAGTCTTGTCTGATAATGCAATAAAATAAATATACTAATTTTTTTTGATATGAGAATTGCTCAATTTTGTATTGTAAAAATTAAGGGCAGCCTATGACATAATTGACCTTCACCTCCTAGCTGTGTAAGGAAGCATACCAGAAATAGTATTAGGGGTAGGTCTGAACAACATAGTACTTTTCCTGAGTATATATTTTCTTTTTTATATATTTCTATAATATATTTTCTTATTTTTAATATCAAATGTACAGCTGCTTTAGTGGTGCAGAAGTTGGAGCACTGTTGCCTGCAAGCCTGTTTGAGGCTGTTGAACTGAAGTTGTTTGTGTTGGACTGATGATAGTGCAGCAGAAAAACTTTCTTGGAGTGTGAACTTTAACCATCTTCTTAAATAATCAACTTACCTTCTGTTGCACAAGCCACATATGTAGTTCTCAAAATTCCTGGTAATGATAGAACAGATTCAGGCACCTGAGAAGAGGACGCTCTATGGAGTGGCCATCTCTCTCTACACTTTTAATAAAGGAAGCCTTGAGGGACTTTGGTACAAGCTGGATGCCCAAAGTTGGATAGCAGCCTCTACTTACCTATTCAGTTATGGTTTCTTCCTTTGAATTAAAAAAAAAAAAAGTAAAAAAAAAAAAAAAAAGCTGCAGCTCAAAGGATTGAGATGCCTGATCCTAGCAGACGTATCTTAAAATGAAAAGAGTAGCTTTGCTCATTTATAGGGAGGAATTAAAAGATTGACTCCACTGTGCATTTCTCAGAAGAAAAGCTTCGGGTACTTCCATGAACTATTGCTATGCGTAGTCTCTTGGATGGATGCTTAGGCCCGGAGGAGTAAAACAGAATGGGTTGCAGGTGCCTCTGCAGTGTTACTTCTGGTGGAATGTCACAAAGTTAAGTCCTCACGCACAGTAGATCTTTACAGTAGTCCTTCTTTAACACATTGATCTGTTGAACATGTTTGTAGTAGCTTTGTCGAATGTTTGCTTCTGGAGGAACTTCAAAAACATGAGAGCACAATCATCCACGTAAATAATTAAGTTTATACAGGGTTACAAAAGTCATTATTTTGAAGTCCAGAGCTTTGGGCTGCCTTGATCTTGAGCAGACCTGTCAGCTACGGCATGTGGGCTTTAGAGTTTCTCTTATGGTTTCATCTTCTACTCGTCTTAGGATGTGGCTGTGGGAGGTGAACTGCTGGTGGTGCAGGAGGGGATAGGAGCCCTGCACCACAATAGGCTGGGAGGACTAATTTCTGGGAGTGCGTGGATGGCAGTTGCTCTTAGAAAAAGCTGCACGGTTATTTTTTTTAACTGCTTTGGCAGCAGTTCAGTGGTCTGTGTTGAGCTGTGAACAGATGGAAGATGTGATCAGCTGTTGGGGCAGTGTTTGCTGCTCTAAATAGCCTTTCCTTGTCTTCTCCAGGGAAAGGTAGCAGGCTGGATAGAAGTGTCCGGCTGGTAGCCGAGAGGACTGTTCTTGATCTAGATTTCCAGATGCCCAGCTTTATTCTTCTAGATATTAATTATGCCTATGCTGTCAAAAGTGTTAGTTTAGTCATGGCTTGCATTCCAATGTCAGCTTTGCTCATTTTGATCCATAAGTCAGTTGTTGCTCACTTTGGAAATACAAGCTTCTCTGCTTAAACGTTAAAGCCAAACCAAACCATGTAGAGAACTGGGCAGTGGGAGACATATCCCAAATCTGTGCATATGCTGAAGAGGTAAGCTTTCTAAAGATTGTATATAAATACATGCATCACTAGCATATAAAACTCTAGTGACTGATATCTGTTCGTTAAATATTGTATGATAGATATGTTAGCTATAGTATTTAAATCCAGTAGCTGTCCTGTAAAAATGTAAAGGGCTCCATGGACCCATTACTATCCATAGCTTTCTGAATTAGAAATGTAAACACTGTCAACTTAAGTCTATACTAAGGGTTTTAGTACTTGGACTCCTACGGACAACAGTGAAATAACTGAGAAGTGGGGTTTTTTAGTTTTCTTTTTCCCTCCCCCTTAATGTCTCGTTTACCTCCTTAGGGAAGACTGTAAGCATAGTAGAAGTAAAAGCTGAAATTACTCCACAAAGTGGGTATTGGACAGTAAAAGGTAGTTCGGTAGGCATTTTCTTTGACTGCTTCAGAAGCTGAAGGAGACTTACAGTAATGGGTATCTCATTTATTTGTAACACTCAGAAAGCTATGGGGAAGGCGAGAAGATGCATATGGCATGTTATGTTAGGACCATAAGTCTCCTGAGCCGGCTTGCATCTAAAATTGGTCATCTAAGATAATACATGGTCTGGATTCATGGTAGTAACCCTGCCTCTCAGGTGGACCTAGCAAGGCTGTGTGCTAACATGGTTGTCCAGCTTCTGCCAGAGCTGGTGCTTAGTAACTCAGAATTAGTGTTCAGCTATCAAATGCCCTTTCTGTACCACCAGCAACTATTTAGGAACTGGAAACCTGGGTATTTACCAACTAGACCAAGATCTGAACAAGACCCAGAAACAGATCTGGATGTACTTTGCATGTAGCAACACACACCTTTCTCAGGACCTAGTCTACTTTTATTCTCCTCACTGTCAGAAGACACAGGTGGCAATTTACAGATATGGTAAGTTAAGAGAAATCTGTGGTTAGTGAATGAGGATGAGGTCTTTGGAAGGATAGAATAAGACTAAAAAGGCTTTTTCTTTTCTTTTGGAAGAGGTAGCAGATGAGTTAACATGGATGAGGAGAGGAAACTGTAAAAGAGCAAGCACTGATATTATGTGAAATATGGTTTGCCTTTAGAAATGGGCGAGTGAGTTCATGAAAGAAAGACTCTTGAACATATTAACTGAGTGTGCTGTTACTGGATTCAATTTTTTTTGACACTAAGTTTTGGTTACGTCCTTCATAAGTTTTGAGTGTCTGTCATTAGTGATATCTAAAATAAACTTAATTCTACCAGCATTGTAAGGTGAGGGAAGGAAAAAAAGGCTGCCAGTTGGGTCCTACTTCTGGAAGAAGTCTTAATGGAGGCCGTGACTCTAAAATCGATGTATTTCTTTATTAACATGTAACATTGTGTGTAGTGCTGAAATTTGTTGGAAACTGTATTAAATGTTATGTACGCATTTAATGTTCTGCAAAGTGCTGTAGGGCTCTACCTTGACTCCTGGTTTGCTTTAAGCTTTGTGCTGTCAGATTGCATCAATGACAGTTCCTTACAAACAAAAGCAAGTGGCTTTAGGCAGTGGTGCCGGATTTGAATGCACTCTGCCACCCGCTTCTCTTTGAGGCTTTTTTCAGAGGGAGAAATAGCTGTAAACTTTGGGATTTCTTCTGTGTTTTGGGACTTAAGTAATTTTACTTTTAAATGATTTTTTTTTGAAAGTCAAAGCTTGTTTTCTGATTTTTTTTTGTTTTTTTTTTTTCTTTTTTTTTTTCCCCTCTATGCAGAAATAGTAGCTTTAGTGCCCAGTTTAGAACTCATCCAAAGCTAGGAAGGTGGTACTACCACTGAATTGTACATGAGGGTAGTTCAGCTGTTTTCCAATATTAAGTATTTTTTTCTATTGATCTAAGTGCAAGAAACTAACAGAGTGATTTAAAAATGTCTTGAGTTTATGTGGGTTTGTAGGCAAACTTTGGTTACTTTGTGAATATTACAAGTTAAGGAACCTCTTTTGAATTCTATAGCAGTATTAAACCCAATAGTTGACTGTTTTAAACTTGTTGTAGGGGGTATTTCACAGAGATGGATGTGAGGCTCTGAATTTGGGTAACAGTTATGTTGACACAAGCCCAGAGACACTTTCCTGGACAGATGCATGCATGAGACTGTGTGTGTGCATGCTCATATGTGTGTGCATGTATCCAAGCTTTTTAAAACATGGCATTTTTGAATGTGAATTAATCATGTTGCTATGTAAGTATAGGCATGATGTAAATACTTTGTATGTGTGCATGTACTTTTTTTGGATTAGGAGAACATGTACATATATATTAGGGATGCTGATGGACAAAGAAGTGACTGAGTTAAATGTTTAAAGGCTCTTTGCTACACTGAGTCTTGTAGTGAAACAAGTCATTGGGAGCAGAAGAGTTTGCCTTAAAAAGCAGTTCTGAGCCACAGTACAGTTTTGCCAGCCTTTAGCGTTTAATTGGTGTGGAGTTAATGACCAAAAGATTTCTTAATTGCTGTAATGCTTCCAGGCTGCTTATCTTCAATAAGCTGCTGCCACAACAGATGGCAAGTTAGTGGTTTAGCTGAGGTTCACTAGAAGTTTGTCACCACTTTATTTTAATCACCATAACTTATCTATGTGGCTACAGATAAAGTGTAGTTGAAACCCAAATCTTCAGTGGAATAGGCTTCAGATGAATTAAGGTTTTATTTTGTCACTCAGCAAGAGATAGAACACTCCTTTACTGTCAGAAGGAATTTTGCAGTTTTATCTGTGTGATCATCTTTATTTTATCTTCTTTATCCTGGCTACTCCCAGGATTCATCTCCACTGTACTGTCATTCTCCGCTTTTTTTCAGGGAGTCTGCAGGGAATTGTACTGGTGTCTGCTGTGATTTCAGATAGCTTGCAGCAGCAGCCTGAAGCTGACTGGTGGGTTTTTTTATTAGTGTCATAACTGGCTATGAGTCTGAAACACAGGAATACAAGTGGACAAAATTAAACTTACGTAGTGTTCAGCGATACATTGCTTTTAAAAAACATTCATATACTTCCAATGGGGAAAAAAATAAAGATTTTTTTCTGTCTTGAGAACAGGCTATCATACTTGTACGGTGTTCTCCACTAGCTATAAATTTGAAACCTTATGTAGGAGGAGTAGGAACTTTGTACTGAGGAACATTGCATAGTAACCAAGTTAAATATTAATTATTATTTAATGTTTTTGGAAGTGCTGTCATTGGTGACCTAGCTTACAGGGTTTCAGAATTATGGGTAAATCGTGACACTTAATCACACATACTTTGAATATTATTTAGACTGCTTGTGAATGTTTTTTTTAAACTTGTTGGCTGTATCTTATGTCTTCATAGTAACAGTGAAGAGGAATATTCTTTTGCCAATATTTCAAGTCATTCTGAGCCCGTGTTTTAATTTTTGATCAAGTGAAAATCTAGTAATTGTGTAAGGTTTAGGGGGCTGTTCGGGTCCCCAGGAATTTGTTAAAACATTACTAGTAATGGCCTGTGAGAATTTATTCCTTGAGTAGAGCTTACAAATAGAAGTCTGAATATGTGCTGGACTTAGTGGCTTCTGACTAAGGATATGGAAGTGAGTTTTTGTCTAAATGTGAAGCCAGTTCTGAAACAAACTCTGAGGTCAGTGGGTTACATCTGATGACGTTACCTCTTAGTGAGATTAGCTCATCCTCTCAGTCAATAAGGTAATTCCAGTGATTTGACATCTAAACTGCAATAGTCTGTGTTAGTCCATGTCTGTTTTCTGCTAAAGCTTAGAGGATCCCAACCAGTGTTAGACCTCCCTTATACTGAAGACACTAAAAATCTGTTAGAGGAAGTTACTTTCAACCCTGTTAGTGTTTATGATAATCCCTGAAAAAGTTGACATACTGATTGTTAGCTTTTTCCATGAAGGCTTGGCTTGGTGACATAGCTGATACATAGTGTGCAATGTTATAATAGGAGGTTACTTGAAGTATTGGCCTAAAAATAACTTGCAGATAATTGTATTTTTACATTTTAATTATTCTCTCAAGCTAGGGATGAATTCTTCTGATGAGAAAAAAAAAATTCTATGATATCTTTGTGACTCCTGTTTGCTTATGGTAAAAAAAAAGTTGATGCTATGGAGTCTGCCTTTGATGCTTTTAAGATTTAGTATTTATGACTAGAAAATGTTAGTGTCCTTGTCTTAATCTTTTTCACTGAAATGGGTATTTTCTAGGGGGGCTGACTATGACATGATAAAGTTTGGATAAGTATAGGAATAATCCATTAATGAGTGTTAATACGTGGTCAGGGAGGTGTCATGTCTGATGATTATTTGTTTTGTAGGTGTCTCTGCTTAATGGGGTTTACTGGTGTTTAGTGGAGCACAAATCCCTTAGGTTAAACCATGAGAGGCTCACTGGAAGAAGATGTTTTATTGGCACCTGGTGCATCTGCCCCTCTAATACGTTGTTGTGAGTCTTCCTTTCCTCTTAAGCAACATTTGATTGACCCTACTGAACAGGGAGGATGACTGTAGCTTCTCTTTCTGCAAAGCCAGTCCTCTTTGTGGTCAGGCACCCTGATCTAGTTGGCCTGCTTGCAAGGACGTTACATTGGATAGGCTTACAACTCTACTATAATGCCAGAAAATAATGTTGGGAAAGGCATAAGGGATGGCTCTGTGTCCCACTGTTACTGTGTGGAATTATCCTTCTAATAAGACGGTCTTTTTTTCCATCTTCCTAATCACACTGGTTGTACATTCATGAGAGAGTGTGCATTTGGGTGACGGGTGAACAGGTAGTGAGCCAGCAGGCTGAGCACAGTGGTGTCTCAGGAGCTGGGTGGCAACCAGGAAGGTTGAGCTTTTGGTCCTGTTTGTTCTCATTGTGAATTGTCCTAGGTAGACTCTACTGATTATAGAGCTTTTTATCTTCTAATATATCAATGGACAACCGTGTTGGTTGGGTTTTAGTTTAGGGGTTGTTTCTTTTTGTAATTGCAGTCTAGGGAGCAGACATAAATCCAAGCAACCATCTTTTATAGTACTGCTCATAACCATGCTAATTTAACTGTGTTTGCTTTACCTTTTAAATCTCCTGGTAGCCAAGTAGCCAGATTAGCTACTAGCCTAAATTAGCTGCTTACTTGGTTCAAAAATGCTTTGTTGCAATCTTACTGGTATACCTGTCTTTCATTTCTTTCTGTTACAAAGGTATACTTGCTGAGTAAACTATGGTTCTTGGGTGTGGGTTTGGGCATTTTTCTTGGTAAAGAGCCCATTAGAACCCAATGTTTTATTGTTGTGAAGAATTTTTACTGGAACAGAATTACCCCTCAATTTCTTTTTTTATCATCAAAGCTCATTAAACTGTCAATTATTCTAAGCATGTGTGCTGGCTCTCAAGTAGTTCTTTGGTTCTTTCTGCACTTTTAAAACTATCGCTTTAAGTTTGATACCAGAGCTGAGTGTAATATTCCAGAGCATTATCAGTGCTCTAAAATCTTAACTTCAAGTTTCATTACATCATTGTTTTTATTTCATTCATTTGTCCTTCTTCTGGCTAGTGGGAGACAGCACCCATC
The DNA here is from genome assembly GCA_026546715.1 of Gallinago undulata. NCBI lineage: Eukaryota > Metazoa > Chordata > Aves > Charadriiformes > Scolopacidae > Gallinago > Gallinago undulata. The sequence continues at coordinate 48,952,006 of JAOTQQ010000032.1, forward strand.
ATACTTTTGTTACTTGTTTTTCTAACCTGCTCTTAAAATTATCTAATTGATGGAGACTCTACAACCTCACCAAGCAGCCTATCTTTGTCCTTAAGTACTTGGCTATTAATTTCCTATTGCACAGAAATGTCTCTCACTGCAATTCAGACATTTTATTGCTTGTTCTGTTTGCTGTGGATACAGAGAGCTGACTCCCCTCAGTGTTCTGATCTCTCAGCTCCGTGTTCCCAGTTCTTTCAGGCTTTCCTGGCAGGTAATATTGTCTATGTCTGGTAGTTGTTCTCTTGTGGCTTTTCTCCAGCTGTTCCTGTCTGCCTTCAAAACCTGTGTGCAGAATGAGTTGCAGTTGTCCCTCTGAGACTTACTGGAGCAGTATTAGGTAGAAGGATTATGTCATGTGTCACATAAGCTATACGTCCCAAGGTAGCATTAGCTTTTTTTCCAACAGTCTGACCTTGTTGACTCCTCTTTTGCATATGGTCACTTATGCCTGTTCGGAAATGCATGGTAATTCTATCAAGATCTTGCTTATTAGGTTGGCTATGAGCAAGTCTCAGTAATTAAAACTGTCACAAACATTAATCAAGTAAATCATGACATATATTCCTTCTCCCCTGTGTAACTTTACGATGGAACAAAGTTGTACTGGTTTGACATGGCTTGTTTTTGTCCTCCTCTCTGAATTATCTAAGTGCTTAAAAAGGCTTGTCTGAATATATCTGACTAACCTCTCTGGGAACTGTAAACAAGCCAGTATTATTCCTCAGGTGTTTCTGCCCCTGATGATCACTTTTCTCTCAATCAGTTTTTGGAGTTTTTTGTTTGGTGGTTTGTTGTTTTTTGGTTTGTTTTTTATTTTGAGGAGTGAGGTTGTTTATTTGCCTTAAAGGGTTTATATAGTTCACCTTTTTCTAATCTTCTGATATCTCAAGCATCCTCCATGAGTTTTCAAAGATAGGATTATTGATTTTGAGATAGTGCAGAGGATTTCCTCACAACTTGGTTGAATGTTATCAGATGTAGCCAACTTGGAAAAAAAAATACAAGTACAGCTATTTCCAGAAATAGGTCGATTCTGGGTGCGTATTTTTACCCATTTATTTGTGGAATTGTAGTAGTTACCTGCTTGTAGTTGATATCTTTGGTGAGGACTTGTTCTTCATTAATCTGTTCTCCCTCTTCAGTGACAGATAGATTCTCTTAGTAGTAGTAGTGTACTGATAGAATTATTTTTTTTTTAGTAGCTTTAAGCTGTTATGCGAGAACTATTTTGCTTTGTGTCTTTAGCCCTTTCAATTTGTCCCCTGTATTCTTTTGCTTGTTATGCTTGTTATTCCCTTTCTGTGTGCTTTTTCTGAGTCATTATTCTCTTGCTATGTTTTCTATTCTCTTGCTGTGCTTGGTTTTCTTGCATTTGTTTGTATCTATTGTGTCAATTGAGCTCTTCCTTGACTTAGGCTTGCCTTCTGTAAGTTCTAATTCAGTGATGTTAAATCTGTCTCTTGCTGTTCTTCTTCCCTTTCCCTCTTCAGTACCCATTCACTTGACGGTTCACTACCAGTGAAACTGTCATTGTTTACTGTCAAATCCTTCTTTGTTGCTGGCTCTGGCTAAAGGAAGAGCTAAAGTAGCTAAAGCTAAAGTTGCTTTCTGTGTTTTAAAACATAAGTTCCTTGAACTTTTGCTGGAGTTCTGCTGTGTTCTATTCCTAGTAGGTGCCTAGGTTCTCAGTTCAAGGTTGTTTCTTGTAACAAAAAGCCTTGTGCTCATCTGTCTGTCCACTGTTTTTGATGGTCTGTCACAAACTTGCAGCTTGATAGCAGTCATGCTTTCCTCCTTTTATTACTCATAGAGAGAGATATCTTGGAAGTCTGCGTTTGTGATGCTTACATCCTGTTATTACATGGGCATAACACTCCTGAGCACTTACATTTGTTAGATTTATTTTGGGTTTTTTGCCTTTTTTTTTTCCTGTGGACTGACTATATCCTTTTTCTGTTTAGCCTTCCAGCTAGGAATGGACTCTTTGGAGTCATAGTCTTGATCCCATTCGAAGAATTCTAGCTCCTTTTCTTGTGCTTTAGAATGCATACCTCTGAAGACTGATGGATTGGTTGCTTTTTTCTTATGAACTTTGTGTCAATAATTACTTGTTCTTAAAAGGCCGTTTTTCAGCTTGCCGTGACATACCATCTTTGGACTCTGTTTTGCTCATGATCCTAGTGTAAAATACTCTTCAATCAAGTTAACAAGCAGGAAGAGTTTCTTTTGTGTGTTAACTCCTTAAAATCTTCTGCTTTCTCACCAATGAGCATGTGGGACCTCATGTGATCAGGGAAGCCAAACTTGTCCTCTGGTAGCATGCTTAAACTCGTGTTTGTGTGCAGGGTGAATTTGTTCCTGTTAGTGTTAGGATATGGAGGGCTGATTGGAAACTTCTGACTCATTCTTGGTCATTCTTAGGAGTGTCACTAGTACCTGTGTGGGTAGGCAGCCACGAACAGTAGTTGGCATGATGAATGAACAATGAACCTTCTGCAACACCTGCAAGGTGGTATATATTTGCCAGTTGCTTAGACCTGATGCATGATTTCTGCTCCTCTTAGGAGTTGCACCAGGTGACCACTTTTGCTTTCTTGGGTCTGAAGGAGGCAGATAAGAACTGGAGCGGCGTGCAGCCCTAGGTGGGGCGAGGAGACAGCTTGTTCTCTGTGCCTTTTTTTTCTCATACAGCTGTTGAGCTGCTTTAGTCTTTGGCAATCTCTTCATAGATTGCTTCAAAGACATCACAATCACAGATGTCTCAGCTCAGCTGCTTCCTGCTTCTCCCTAACACCACACCCACCCCCAAAAACCAAACCCTGCACCAAAAAATGCTTTCTAAGACAATCTGGAGTTGAAGAATTAACTGCACTGGGATGTTTTCCTTGTGATATTCCTCAGTATAGGAAATGTTAGCAACTGTTGCTACAAATCCAGTCCAGGATTTAGGTTTAGCTCACTATCTGGATATGGCCCTTAAATCTTTGGCTTGGGGAACATTTGAGATGAGAGTTTCAGAGATGCCACTTTCCCTTTTTGTTCCAGTTATGTATGTTGCTACCATGGTTGGCTTCCTGTTATTGGCATCCCTGCTTTTTAATGAGGGGTGGCTGAATAGACTCCGCTGGACTGTCTGGTCTTTTAAGTTGCAGCAGTATATCAGATGCTTGGGTCAAAACTGTTTAAGCTGTACATATTTCCTCAGTTAATTCAGTACATTTCTGGTCTGTCCCATAGTGGTAGTTGAAGCACACCATGTGTTATGTTTCAGCAGTGTATTTCATGTGGCTATAAGACAATACGTATGTGATGTGTGCCTATATGGTGGACATCTAGAGTTGGGCAGTTTGGGCATAATGAAGTGCAAGGACTGAGGTCATCTGCTATGGCTATTAGCTTCATGTATGGTTTTATTAACTTCGTAGTGATTTGTCAAGAGTGAGTATGTTTAAATCCTTTGTCAGTTACCAGGTGAGGTAATTTTCTTGTAACGTAATTCCTGGAGTAGAGCATCTACAGTTATGTCATTGAAACGACATAAGCAAGCAATTAATTCCTAAACATCTTGCACATCTTAAAATTGCCCTTGAATGAATACTTCTTACTGCTCATAGAGAAAGTTCTGGCAAGTTTTAAGGGTTTTTGTTTTGTACAACCCTATTAATTTTACATATTTCTGTTCAGGATTAAAGCATAAACAACAGATTAAATATTTAACAACTCTCTGCTAGGAAAAAATGTATATGAATGGTTGTTACCTGTCAGGGCTAGTTGTGAGAGTTTTGGGGCATTTTAACTGCCTGCTTAGAACACTTTTGGCCATTGTACTGGGAAAAGGAAATGGTTGAATCATCTTCATTGTTAGCTCTTCGTATTTTTTTTTTTTTTAGCACGTGTGGCTGCATAATTACTGGAAAAATGTTAGCACCTTTCTAGTACAGGAAAGGCAGGATCCTTGTAGGAGGTGGATTGGCTCTATTCTGCTGTGTTATATTTGGCTACAAAGTAGGGAAGTATTGCATGTGGGTATGTGCTTCTAAAGAATTTGTGATGTGTGTAATTAAAACAGAATCTCCTTCCCTCCCCTCTTTCCCTGGAGAGCCTGGGTTCTTGGTGGCTGCACATCTGGGCATTACAGACCCAAGTCTTTTTTCACTCAAGTCTAAGCTTGTCCATGCTTAAATTAATTCTGTTGGTTTGTATACCTGCTGCTATTTCACCCGTCAACTAGGGAATGGCATTTGATGCTGTGCAGAAAACTCTTTAAATATAATTAATTGCTATACTTTAACCAGTAAAAGACATGATTTCCTCCTTTCCCCCTTATGGCTTAATATTAAATTAGATTTTAATTTAGTTTCAGGTTTTCAAATTTGCTTTATCTTGCAAATTGTCCATACCTGTACACAAAACTCATTTTTTTTCTGCTTTTTATTTCAAATGCATTGTCAAAAGCTATATGAACCTTATAGAAACTACTGTAGGCAAATATCCCTAATCTCCCCTGCCGCAAATGGGATTTAAAAAAAAATCCCAGAAGGCAAAGGCAGTTTATATTGCGGTTGAGTTGCAAATAAATATGGACAACTTGAAAGTTTTTTCATGTGAATGGTGATTAAAATATGGAGAGATCTGGGCGGGTTTTTTTGGTATTGTATATCTGTAGAAATACCATAAAATGCCTTTCATTAACTGTTTACTCTTCATTTGAAAGAGATCTTCACTATCCCCATCTTCAGTAATGCTTCACATTCTTTGTGCTGTGACTGATAGTCTTTTACTTCAGTTGGTATGTATTCCAGGACATGTTACTCTGCTTTCCCTGTCCTCAGTTGAATTCTTGTCTTCTGCCCACTCCCAGTGTGTTCCCAGAAAGAACTTAATTGCTTCATTGAGCTAAATGAAGCAGGCCTCTTGTTGATGACCCTGTTTGGCTGTCACCATGTCTATTCCAGGTAGTCATTTCTTGAAGGTGGTTGACCAAATGAGGTCTCCTCCAGAGGGCTGTGAAGCAGCACTAATGTTTTCTGGTGTTTCTTGACAACATTGTGATGTGGAGCAGAATCATGTTTCCTTTTTCACAGTCTTAGGGATGAGCATAAGCCATTGGTAGAACCAAATCCTTCTCCCCAGTTGCTTCCAAATCTTGATAGAGAATTAACCTCAGAAAGGATGTTCAGATGCAATTATGGTGCCAGACACTTGTCAGCTTCTCTGACTTCTTTTAAATGTTCCATTCCTTGATTTGGACATGGGAATTGAAAAATGTTGACAGTTGGAAATGTAAAGTATAAGTAATTATTTGTATATGATGAAAGGGAAGGAGTTACAGAATTACCAGTACAAACCATTAAATATGTATGCGCACAGCGGTACTTCTTAAAATAACCAGTTTCTAATAACATATTTTTCAATTTCCATGCAGTACCTCAGATCGATGCAAAGCAAAGTACAAAGGAGAGAGGGGTATTAATTGCTTTTGGCTTTAATGTGAATAAATGGTCTTATTTAGCCAAGTAATTGCTTCCACAAATATAGGCATGCTGTATTTTCTTGGTAATACAATTTAACAGCTGAAAGTCTCATACTTACCGTAGTTTGGATTTTAATCTGTTTAAAGACAATTTTCTTAAAAAGAAGAATGAAGGTATAATTACAAACAAGATGAACACACTCTTATGTCATGGTTTGCAGCCTTCTGATTTCTATTTAATTTTTTACTTCGAAACGTAGGGCTTTGATTCTGTCTCACCATTTCTTTGAAGTGTCATTGTTTAGTACACTAAGCTGTAATATTTGATGCTAAATCCTGTCTTAACTTCCTCCCTTAAGTTTAAGTGTATATGTTTATATTTAAATTATTATTTTTTAATGACCAAAATAAATGTTCTGGTTTATTCTGGAAGTGAATTTTTTTCCTGTATTTCTGATGCTGTGAGGAAATGGCTCATCAGCTGCAGCTGCCGATTTGTGCAGCTGCCACAAATAGTGATGCTGTAGTTCACGAAGTGAAGTTTGACAGTTCGATAGAAGTGCAGCTTTGGGCTTCTTTTTGTGTTTGGTTGGTTTTGGTTTGTTTTTTTTTTTCCCCAAGAGCAATATCTTCAATTTATTGCAATACAGTGTGAATTTCAGTATGGTAGATGATATGTATTTTTCTAGTATGTGTTACAGATTTAAGCCTGGTATAAATTGTGCTTCAGGTACTTTCAGTTTTTTGTAATGTGAGAGAGATGGTTTTAGGTTCAAAGGAAGATAAAATGGCAAGATGGGACTTGCAAGCCTAGGCACTTGTCATGGCATTGGGGATCTCTTGCATTGTCCTGTAGCAGTTGTTCTCTGCTGGAAGGCAATTAACCATTAACCACCAGAGACCTCAGTCAGTGCAGGTTCACTATGACATTAATAACTGTTGCTTGGAAGTGTATGTCTTCTTGAGAATGAGTGTGTGCAGTGCCATGGGGATGGCTGGGCAGTTTTATCTTCAAGGTTGGGATAGCACTGCATCTAGTGTTTACTGCTTTTGAAATAAGTAAGGATGACTTCAGCTTGTTAGCTTTTAAATGCAATAGGAGTATTATTGTTCCCAGATTATGTGTTTTTTCCTGCTTTTCATCCTGCAAAACCTTCAGTTACTAATTGTAAATGGGTGTATTGCTAGTGGATTACAGGGAATTGTGGTAATGCTGTTAACCTTTTTGTGTCGCTTTGGAAGAAAATGTGAAATTGATAAAACTTCCAGAGGATATAATGACTTGAAAAGGGATAAGAGCTCTCAGCAGACTGAGGAAAATCAGTGTGAGTTCATATTCTACAAACAAACAGTATTCATGCAATGATGCCAGATTTCGTGTGACTTGCCTAGGTAGATAGATTGACCCTTGGGGTGGCTGTGCTGGTGGCCTGTGCCTAGCTGCATAATATTTTGTGGATATATATATAAAAAAAAAAGACTAGCCTGCTCCTTGAATGTATTAACTTAAATGGAGGAGTAGGGAGATTATTTGGTATCCAGCAGGGATTTCTTCCTGAATCTTGTATCTACCTAGTAGAAAGAATCATGCTAATTGTGTTCTTGACTTCCAAGGGCCTCTTTTCTAACTCTTTCCAGTTTCTCAGAAGGTAAGGAATAAGTGACTCATCAGATACAGGCATCTGAATATATAACAGAAGAAAAGTGGTGATGGAGAGTAAACAAAAATAATGAAATGTGCTAATTGATTCTGAGCCCAGATGAATTCTGTTTTAGATGGTTTTCTACTTGCAGTCTTTAAATACGGATTATGCTAGATCATATCTTCTGGAAAAAGCACCCAAACAGGAATTAATTCAGGAAGGTCTTTGGCTTTTGTTAACACAAATTTCATGAGATCATGTGCCAGGCAGTGCTTAGATATTTTTATTGAGTACAGCTTTTGTAGGTTTGTTTTTAGTGGTGGAATTCAACTTCGAGTGTCTACAGAGCACAGTAGGACTTCTGGTAAGGTCTGGACACTTCATCCTATAAAGCCACTGTGTATTTCTTTGTGATTGTTTGTTTTTTTTTTTTTTTTTCCCTAGCTCATTATTTGATGGTGATTAGTTGTAACATCAGACTTTTTTCTTTTTTTTTTCAAAAAAAAAAAGGGTAGGGGATTTTATTGCAGTGGTTGAGGCAGAAATAAATATATCCATCTGTAAGTTTCATGGAATGAATAGTTTAAGTCTGCATCATTCAAATTAAGGTCTAAGGAAGACATTTATCCTTGCTTAATAAAACAATACAGATGAAAACCCTTTTCTTTAGGTATAAGCTTGCTTTAACTGCCAGTTAAAAAGTTAAGTGATTGTAGATCATTCTGTCTTACAAAGGGATACAGATCAGTTTCATCTTTTTAATTTTGGTTTATAAATGCTTCCTAGTTCCTGCAGAGATCATAGCTTTTTTGTGTGCGCTAACATTTTCATGTTGTGGCACTATAACCTCTGAACTCCTTATTTCCAACAGGTGCTCATTTCCTTCAGGATGTATTTTAGTATGATTCAGCTAAAAGAAAAATTGGGTGTGCTATTGAAGGATGCATGGGAGGAAGGGCACAGAATACAGATGTTACTCCCTTAAAACTCATTACAGAATAACAATATCTGTGTTCTTCTGAAAGTACTACTTCAAAGTTGTCTTTTTGAGATATTACTGAAAATAATTTTACAGTGATAGTTTCAGGCACCTTTGTTTGCAGTGTAGTGCACTTAATTTAAGGTGGCTGTGTTTCTGGGTATAGCTTTTTGTCAGTCAAGATTTAGTAAGTTTATGAATTTAAGTAGCTGGTTAGACTTCAGTTTATTCTGCTTACTGTGCTAGAGTAGAATTGTATCTTGGCTCTGAGGACCCAAAGGAAAAAAAGATGCATCCCCTAAGTAATCAGTTCTGTGTAAATCCTCTAGAAGAGTTGCTTTTACCTGTTTTCAGAGGACCTGAGTCCTTAAAGAACTGGAAGGAAGATTGGTTTTCTTCCTATTTTGCATTGTTCAGCGCAATCTGACTTCCTTCCTCCATGCTCTATTTTTTGAAGCTTTTGTGTGTGTCTGGTCATACTGAGAACAAAACAAAACCTTGATTGTGTGCTTTTTGCACTGAGTTTTTAAAGTTATTTATGTTTTTGATCCAGCAGATGCTAACAGTGCACAACCAGCACCTTTCCAAACCATGGGGGATAAAAAAGCCTTTAACTTTTTCAAACTAGTAATATTATACCTTAAGTTGAAGAATTAGGCTGTGTACACCACCACCTGTGATGAGCCGGTAAATAGCTCCATCTTACAAAAATTCTTTGGCATAAGGTCTTGTTGGCCAAGTAACCTAGACTTCAGTTTTAGCAGGAGGTAGTAGAGACTTGTTATCTTGATTCTGTTTTAGGGTATCTCCTGAAATGGGTGAGACAGGGACAGCCTCCTCACCCGCCCCCAGCCTCAGTCTTAATTCATAACTCTTGCTAAACCTGAAAGTATTGGTCTTTTTGAACAAGTCCAGTATATGCTTGCGACTTGCAATTTCAGTAATTCCTCTCCCTAGACTGAACATCTGTTATAGTAAAGGGTTCAACTGGAAAAAGTATTTCCTTTGAAATTATTTCAGTTTCTGTTGAAAACTCTTTTGACATTTTGACTTGGTATCAAAAGTCCTAAGAGATTGCACTGTTGAAAAGGAAGCAAATCAGGTTTGGGATCTTGGGGGTGTGGGGAGAAGAATAATTTTGTTGAGATTTTGAGTCATTCCTAGGAAGATGGCTTTGTTTTCTATATGCAAGGTGAATTGAGCTTGCCTAGATTAAGCCTCCCCACCTTCAGCTTGTCAGCTTATTTGACATCAACAATTTATTTTAGGAATAGCTTTTACTGAGCTATGGAAATAATAGTGTTATGTTTACTTAAATCCGAATGATAAGTTTAATAATATGACTCTTGAAGAGGGGAAGCCTTCAGAGAACCTGTCTTGCAGGTTAGTCAAATTCTGTAATGGTGTGCTTTTACTTAATAAAGAAAACACTGGAAGTCAATGTTAATACATTAAAAAGATAAAAATAGCAACTGAAGTGTCACTAACATTATTTGTCTTATAATAGTGCTTGTATGCGAAGAATAAGCAAAACTACAAATAAGAAAACTATTTGTTATATTGGCTAAAGAGGGATTTATCTGGATCTCACAAACTATTTTACCAGTAGCACAAGTCAAATGGGCTAGAAACCATTTTTCTTCAAATAATTTTCTGTATAGATGCTTAGATAGTGAGTACTTAATTTTGGATCAATATTATTCCAAATATATCTTAAAAACTTTAAATTTATCTTAATATGTTGTTCTAAGATGAAGTAATATCTTACTTCACCTTTTGCAGGACTAAATGAGTGGCCTACTTGACAAAAGCCTTGTTAGCTCCTTGAACAAACATTAGGGTTTGTAATCGAGCGTAACACTGGTGCTATCTTCTTGGCATTTTCCTGACTTTTACTTGTCTTTACAAACAAAATGAGTGTGAAATCTCAAGTTAGATGAATCGTCTTTTCCTAGTGCCAGCATTGTCTCTCTTCTTCCTTCCCTCTTCATAGGTTATTTCCTGTGGTTAACCCTTGTGTATGTAGGTCTTGCTGGCTAAGCATGATGGAGGGTGTGTGCCACCATGGGCTAGTGTGCTTTACAGTTACAAGATTTCCAACCTGCCCTATCCAAATGTATACACACAATATCATACATAAATCAGTTTTAGGAACAGGTTGTTGGTTATTGCAGCTGATATGTCTCACAGCTAATGTGGTGTTCTGCAGCAAATCTGCTGCTGCGAATGTCCTCTGTGACCATGTGTGTGTGCGCAGTCATGTTGTGCTTAGCTCCTTGGCTGTTGAGTGGAGTTTTAGCTAATTTCTACTTCAGAACAGTATGGCAAAGTTAAATGTTTGACTGAGCTCTCTGGACTGATATTAATGATTTCTGTTAATTATGATAGCTATTGAACATGTGGTGTGTACCAGCATAATTAAAGGCTGAGTTGACATGTTAGCTGTATCGATGTGCAGTGCTTTCTGCCATCCTGAGTCTCTGCCAGGTTTCTCACTAATGCTTTATTCTTGGCTTTTGTTCAACTTCTGGCAACTTCTCATTGTTCTGCTACGTAATTATTTCAGATCTAAAAGATGTTTTATCTATATGAGAGTAATATTCATATTTTGTATTTCAAATTTTGCATATCAAGAGTCACAAAAGCCTTGTGACACTTCTTGGACCTCTTGTTCTTCTGCGGACTTCGCTTTTCTATATTCCTGTTAATTGACATAAAGGTCTAAAGGTTCCCTGATACTGCATTTAGTCTATTAGGTTTTTTAAGCAGGACCAAGGGATTGACTTATTGCATCACTGACTTGTTTATGGATATGGTTTTTTCATTGAAAGGTTTTCCTGTCTCAAGAGTGTGGACTACATTGCAATACTACAGACTAGGCTGGGAAGGCATAACTTAGGAGTTTGTGAGTGTTAATGCCCAAAGTAGCATGCTTTGTAAAAGGGATTCATAGTCTGCAAAATTTATCAATTGGCCAGATCAAGTGTTGACTGCTTTAATGTGGATATTTAAATTTTAATTACTATCACCTTGTCTTTGCCTTCTCTGGTTTCTACTTAGTACTTCGGCATCCTTACTATAAAAAAGGATCTTTTTGTGTAGGAAACCCTCACAGCTTTCCCTGTTGGTGATGTTTACAGCTAATCAAGACTCACTTTCTCTGTCAGTGTCTCTCCTATAATACTGAGACTTCTGGCAAGCGTGTAAGAATAACTGTATTCTCTTCAGTATCACTAGAGATGTGTGACTACCTCATTAAAAATTTAGATGTTTATAATGTCAATTTCTTAAGCAAAAAATGCCTGCTTCTAAATCAGGATGGGGTGCTATGGTAGTTTGTTCATCGTTTATCATTCTAGTTAATGAAACTATTTGGAGGTTTCATATGTGTATTCATATACACACACCACTACCCCCAAAAGTTAGTTTCACTAATGTGTCCTCCTAAACCATTACTGTGTTTGGAAGTAGGAACCTCCAAACTTTTCACTGTTGCAAATCAAAGGTTTACCAATTTCCGAGCTCCTGCTTAATAGCTCTTAGGAATTACATCAGAAGATGTCAGAAGGTGTCAGAAGAATTTTCTTTAAAAAATAATAATAAACTCTGATAGCTGCTTCAGTTTCGTGAGCATTGCTATGCTGGTGGACCTGAAAGTGTGTTGCTTATTGGTGATTAATTTCCAGCCTGTTGTTGAGCATGTTAATTTTGTGCTCTATATTCCAGTGCTAGGAAGACAACTCTTACATTTAATCTTTTCTAAAATACAATTTTAGTATGCTTTTCTAAAAGGATATGCCCACTTAATGCAAAACCTCTAGTACTATTGAGGGTTATTTAACCATGGAAAATAAAAAATATTTAGACTTCCACCTTACCTTCTATTAGAGAAATTTCCTGGTTGCTTGCCACTTGGGCGTGTGACTTTCATGACCATGGACAGGGACACGAGTCACCCCAGGCCAGCCCAGCTGCCCCTCCTGGAGCACAGCAGTCCTGGGCACCCTGTGTCAGAGGGTACTTCTACATTCCTTGGCCATGTCAGTATTGACCATAAATGTACCCATAGCTACAGTAGTAAGGTGGTCATCCTTTCCAAGAAGGTTCCTCTATGTAGTTCAGTGTGATCATTCATCTGTTTACAAGACCTTCCTGGGTGGTTTCTTTCAGTGTTAGACCATCCTTAATAACAACTGCTTTAATGAAAAAAATGGAATACACTGTTTTTTTAGTATAGGTAATATTCAGATTTATTAGGCACATGCTTTGTTTTGCCTCATTTTTGCCGTGGTTGATGTCTTTCAGGGTTTGCAGTATTTCAGTGGGTGAGTTTGTTCTTGCTGTCATGTGGTGCATGGAACTGATCTGTCCAGAGTGTAGTGAAGACAACTGTTTCTGTGAGGAACCAGGCAGTATTTTGCTTAGCCTCTTGGATGGGTACTTCCAATGCCTTAAAAATGTTCCTGGATTTCTTAAAGTACAGCAGATGAAAAGTAATCTGAATGTTGAAGTACATGAAATCACTTAGGTGAGAGTGATGATGCTGCCAAGTAGATCTGTTTGCTTGCTCTTCCTCTGAAAAACTGGCTGTACCAGATGTTAACTAGGTATAATGTGAATTTTAAAAAGATTAAGGAAGGGTTAAATGTTGATAGTTTACTGCTGTTTTATACATCATAGTATCTCTTCATTGCTGTAATATAACAGAGGCTATTGTTGCTGCAGAGACAACGGTCTCTACTGACAATGTCCAGGAGCAATGTTTATAGCAAACAACCCTCAAAACCTTGCGATGCTAGAGGTCTGGCCAGCATGCTGTCCTGTCTGACAGTCTTTGGTACAAGATGAATGGAGAAGAGAACTATGGTGCATGTGTAGAATAATTCTTCTCCCATGTGCCTTTCCAGGTCTTACTGGTCCAGAAATGTCCTACATCAAATTTTGTTTGTTACCTGCTGTTGAACCCATCTCTTATGCGTTGATCTTCTTTATCTCCCTATGCATGCATTTGACTTCTACAATGGCTTATCTTTAAATCAGTTGGCATGAGGGAGGAAGAATCCTGAATTTTCACTTACTGAAATCAGATAGTTTTCTATCTCTTGAACTGAAGGCATAAAGAAATCTTTCTTCATATCTGAAAATCACTTAGGATTTTGTAAGCATCACTCATCTGCCAGCAGCAGTTCTGTGACCAATTTAGCTGTGCCTGGGAGTGGAGAGGAGCAGCTCAGCCTGCAAGTGGAGAGCACCCAAGTCAGAGCTTCACTTGGGCTGTGGAGAGGGAGGTCGTCACCAGTGAGTGTAACTGGAGATAGCTGCCTCCCAAACAGCATTGGGTGGCAGCGGTGGGAAGGGATGCAGAGCTGCCATGTGAAGCTGCAGAGCAATGTTGAGCGTGCTCGCTGACTGGAGGTGTCTGAGAGAAGGCTTAGCACAGAACAGCTGTGGCAAATGGGTTTTGGCAAAAAAAAGTGTAGGCAGGAGAGCAAGTAGCACAGACAAGACATCTTGCTGGGTTTTGCGGGGGTAGCCAAGGTTAAATGCAGTAGGTTTTTTCAGTGTTACTCAGACACTTACAGAAAATGTGTTGTTTCAGATGTTTCAACAAATGTGATTTTTTACCTCCCTATATAAAAATAAGGGAATTAATTTAAGTGGTATGAAATACCTTTGTTATAGTAGGACCCTGTAGAATGAAGTGTAGCCTTAATTGTCTCTTGGTAAGATTGGTTTTTTTTCTGGTCTATATCTTTCCTAATGCACATGAGAAAATCAGTGCAGTATTTTCTAGCTATTTTCCCTCAGGAGAAATTTTATTAAATCCTGCTTTTTTTTTTTTTTCGGGGCATCACATTTCTGTCGAACTGTTTAGGGTTCAGTGATGATGAATTAAATATAATCTTTTTTCTTGTTATTTCTTTTCCTGAGCTCTCCTGAGACATTGCATCACTCTGACTTCCATGATGTTTGTGTGACTTCACCAGGCTTCAGCTGCAAGAAAGATGGGGGTGTGTTGTCTAGTAATATGTCACTCAGCCCACTGAAGGTGGCAAATTTTGTCAGCCTTTGAGTGTTTATGTTCCAGTTGCTCAACTGGTTCTTGAACTGAAGGGTCGTTCAGGTTAAATCAAGTATTTTTAAGCTGCGATTCTCACTTTCTTCATACTTCCTGATATGAATTATACTGTGCCACAATAGCGTATGCCTTATTCTCCAGATTATGAGCATTTTAGAGAGGGTGTGACAGCAGCTTGCAAGAAAAACAGTAACTTCTTTTCCATTGTAAATAACACTCTGAGAAAGAATAGAATTATTTTCTTCCCTGTCCTCCCAGTTTCAGTTATGTTGAAGAGTGCATGCAGAGATTGATCCGTGTCAGCCTTCCTTCTAACACTTGGCTTCATAAAGTAGTTTATTAAAACCTAAACCTTTAAAATAACTAAAAGGGATATTCAGGACTGTAAAAATAAGGCTTTTTCAATTAAAAAAAAAAAAAGTCAGGGTTGTCCAGAAGTGACAGCTGTCTAGCTTGTCACTTTTACTTGAAATCCACACACAGAATTTTATCTGTCAACATATGGCCCAGTAACTGCATCTTGTAAGGTCCTTCTGCTGTTCTCCAATCTCTTCGGTAACATGAAGAATTTAATGCTATTAGTTAACTTTGTCATCTTGGGCACTTTCTTGCTACAGATTTTGGATAATTACAATTTCCTAGATATCCTTTGAAAGCTTAATAAATAAATATTTAAAAAAATAAATCATCTTCTGCTCGTCTAGTACTGGTGAAGTATAAAGCAAGCATTAACATACTGAAATTATTAGTGCAACTGTAAGGTCCTTGAGCTGCTTAATGACTCTTGGCTGAATGTCATCTGCTCTCGCTGGTTTGCTAATTTTTGGGTCGTCCATTTGTTCCATACTCTTGTTCTAGCAGTCCTTTGCTTTGAAACAAATTCTCTAATGCATCTTTTTAAAGAGGTCTTTCACTGGGAGAATATCTTTAATCTCTTTCATAAAGAACATGAAAATGTAAAGAATAAATCTGGTGTTTCTGCCATGACCTTACCTTGTTTGAGCATTTATTTAATGCATCTATTTGTTTACATACTTTGGCCTTAGAAATCCTGACAGGCTCCCTACTCCTCCTTGCTCTTCATGTGCCTTGAAAAAGGATTTAGTTTAAGTTTTTATATTTCCCTTCTTTCCCCCTCCCTCTCCCCCGCCTTCCTTAAATTATTTGTAAAACTGTCTCAAGTTTTTTTCTCTCAGTTTTTAGCTTCCTATTGTTGAAGCCTCGTTTGGACAACTTTTACAAGATTCTTCTAATGTTTTCTCTAATGTGCTATTTAGCCATCTCCTTCCCTTGCCTGTCATGTCATTATTCAGCCCCACTTAAGTCCTTTTTGTGATATTTATATTTGCTCTAAGCCTCACATAAAACGTCTTAAATCTCATTGCCTACAGGCACTTATTGTTTTATGATTCTCTTAAAGTTTCCTCCTATTTGGCTCACTCCTTTTTTTAAGTTGCTTGGTGTTTGTTCCTCCTGCAGATATTTAGGTTACTACTAGAATATGGGGGGTTTACACTAACGTTCTGAACTGCAGTCTGCACAGTGCTTAGGATGGAGGGATGCCTTTTCTTTTGTTAGTAGCATGATAACTCATTCCATGAAGCAGTTGCCCCTGATGTTCAGTATTTTATCTTGGCATCCTGTGACATTTGGTGGATAACAGAAGCCTCCCACTGTTTTTGCGTTGTTTCTGACTGCCTTCAGATTGGTCACTCAACATGTGCATGTTTAAATGTGACTGCTCATGCATTTCTTGTTATCGCTATCTTGAATGTAGAGAAGGTAAATGTACTCCCTTAATGAATAGCTAATGGTTTTGGATGAACGTGTCTTTTCTGAATTTTCTCAATTTTTTTTTTTGAGCTGCAGATAACAATTTCATTCTAAACTTTCTCACTGGTTGCTTTGTTCTTGAATGCAAATGCTTGCCAATAACCAGTGGACCTCTAGTACTGGAGGATTTCTTTTCTTGGTGAAGACTAGTTTCTTTAATTCAAAAGACCCTTTCTTTTTTTCACTTTTTGCAAAGTGGCTAAATAAAAATAGGGAATGTGTTCCAGATCAGCATTTTTGCTTCCATGATTTTAGATCTGAGATGCCTGACCTGCGGATTTTTTCTCAAATACCTATTCTTGAAAGTTAACATAGAGTATGTAAGTGAAGTTTTGTGGTTTCTTATTTTTATTTACTTTAGCAATAATTTGAAGATTGTGTTTCATCCTTTACTTTGCCTTGGAAAAATCTGGCTGAAGACAATGGCTTTGCATCATCTCCCTGGCTCTGTAAATGGAGCAGTTGGCAATCCTGTGGGTGTGTAAAAGTAAAGGATGCTCTGTTGCACTGAAGGAGGCTCCAGTTTGAGGTTCTGGTTTGGTAGCAAGGTGAAAGTGTATTCCAACACACAAGATGAGGGGATTCCTACGTGAAACAGGCTGGTTTCTGTTGCGGACTTCAGAATAGTCTTAGAGGCTTTAACATCAGGCAGCAGTAGGTGGAAAACTGGAGAGCAAAAAGAGTTGAGCAAAACCATATGAAAAGTGGAACAGAGGCATGAGGTAAATTATATCTGAAATTCAAGAGATAAACCAGTGCTCAAGAAGACGGAAAATAAAGAGTAAAGTAATTGACTGGCTTTATTTCCGCTCTCCCATTTTATTTTTTTAAAATCAAATGCATTTTCAAGTCAGCGTGATCTAGCTCTTCATTGTCACTGACTTGAATTTTTATGCTGTCTTCACTTTACTCTTGGTTTAGTGTCCTCAAATAATTCTGTATGAAAACACTTGGGGCTTGTGAAAGGCACTTCATTGATATCTGGTGTAGTCTTTGTAACACTTGTGGAGAAACAAGGTATAGAAGAGTGCTGATAAGTCTCTATATGAATTATAACCTGGGGCAGGAAAAAGACTGCTGTAGCAGAATAGCTGAGTGCCATTTGGAGGCTTGCTGTGGAAGAGTCTTTCTGGTTAACGCTGCATCTTTTTCTAAGCAGTATTGTATTCAACTTTCAAAAGGCAAGAATCTGTGGTAATTGTCTCGATTCACAATAGAAGTTTAAAAGCTAAATGCAAACAGTCAAATACAGGAGGAGAAACGTAGTGATGTTTATGATTTTTTTTTTCTGTATCAATTCTTTCATCTCAGGGTCGTATTGCTAATAAAACAGCTATAGTGCAAAAGTTGAAAATACATAAATTGTAAACTTTTTCATCTGTAGAACTTCTATTACAAAAGATAAAGGGCTTCCCATCTCTGCAGTCAAACAGTCATTCAAGATTCAAAAGCTGTTTTATCAACTCTCAGATACAGGGGAAGGTTTCATTGTTTAATTTTTTTAATCTTCTTTTAGCATTAAACTCAACTCTTGTAAACAACGTACTATTAATTTTTTCCAGGTTTCGCTAAATGGTACACAGTTTACAGACAGTTCTGTTGGATCAGAGTTCACAGGTGTTTCTCAGGTATGTGCTGCCAAATTTTGTGGGTGTATATGATAGCAGAATTACTTAGTATTAAACATACTAGAGAAAACTGTTCAGAGAGATCTACATCTGTTTGAGATTGGACTTGATTAACTGAGGTCAGTTTCTGATGACTTCATTATTCAAGCTTTAAAAAGCAGTGAAAGCTACTATTTCTGAAGTCAAATTTTATTGTTATAATAAGCTTGAAATTGGGCATAGACATAAAAAAAGCTATGCAGTTTTATGGTAATAAAGTTATTCTTGGAAATATATCTAAATACATAGCAGAGATGCAGTTATTTCTGTTTCAGCTTGTCCTACTTCCAGCTTTCATTTATGAATGTTCTATCTGAACATGTTTCAGAGAGAAAGTGAGATGGGGTGTTTTCTAGCAGAGATGCATCACACTTTTTTTTGAAGCCTGACTAGTGGAAAAATATCTTGCTTTTCTCAAAGTGTACAGTTCGCTCTGATTACACTGAAGGCACGTATAAAATGTATTATGTGACCTAATTCCAAGCCCATCTAATTCAGGAAAACTTTATTGCTGCCGCTGAAAGGGTAGCATGAACAGTCACTTCATTTTTCATCTTTTAAATAAAGCTATGAATTGCAGTTTCTTATTAGTTTTAGTATGACAAAGCCATAACAGGAATCTGAGATGCTTATGATCTAGATCTTGTCAAGATTCTGTCAATCTTGTTAGAAATAAACTGCTTAGAAATTTTCATTATTAGTAGTTGATTTGCATCACATTCTAGGAACCAAGTGCTTTCTCAGATTTGAACTTCAAATCTGTTGTAAATGCAGGTGCAATTGGGAGATTTGTAGGGTTTTACCGAGTCTGTGAGTTGGCCAAAATTAAGATTGTTGTTCCTGCTGTATTTGTCATGGCTTTTTTAATGATCATGGTGCAGCTTTAAGCAAATTACACATAGAAGACTTAACTTCAAAAAGTCCTTGCAGCATGACTGCATTATGTTTGCCATGACCCTTACCTTTGCAAGAGTGTCAGGTTGTCTTAACTTCTGAACTTTTATGGTTTTGTCCTCTGCTTTTCATACTTGTTGAAAGATGTCTTGCAGATGATATTCATAAGGATTTGTCTGCAATAGCTATAAAGATGTCATCATCATTCCAACAGAGACTTAATCTGGCTTCAAAAAACTTATTTTAACAAGGAAACTTTGAGGGCAAAGGGGTTGAGCAGCTATGGCCTCCTGCATGGTGGGTTTGTAGGCATGAATAAGATCTGTAGTTAAGTGCAGGTCGGCCAAGAGTAATGTCTAACTAGAGAAACCTGTGCTCATACAAACAGTCGTTTAGGAGGCAGAGTGAGTCTTCCTTCATGAGACTATTTTCTGAAAACCTGGAGCAAATACCTGGAGAAATTATGTTCTTTTTCTTGCCTTGGTGCTTAAGTGTGAATTCTTGAAGTGGCATTGATGAGTGAAGAGATTAGCTGTTCTTACAAAATCTCTTAAATTTCTTGTGAACTTTTGAAAGATAAGATGATAGTTGTGGAGATGAATTCAGTGTGTGTCTTTTCTGATGTCTACAATTCTCAGGTTTTTTTTCCATATTACTGAGTCTGTCAGCTTTATAAATTCAAAGAATCCCAAAATCAGAGCTCTTAATGCTCTGCTTTTTTTTCTTTAGATTTCAGCAACAGGGAATTGATGTTGCTGTGAAGACAAGAGAGTTAGTCAATTGTGTTATAGCTTGAACTAGTCCTTTTCCCTAAAGAACTTTTCACCTGTGCTTGTGCAGTTCAGCCTTACAAGATTTTTAAAGCATTATTTTTGTTAGTATTCAGGTTGGAGCATTGTCTAGAGGGATACTTGAGTGACTTATTGACTTATTTGTATTTTGCCTTTCCTTAGAGAAAGACTTTAACTATATTGAGGCTTACATAGAAGATGTTGCTAATTAAGGCATAGTACCTGTAATATAATCGGGCAAATCTGATTCTGCCACTGCAAGATGTTTTGTTACGTTCATTGTAACTTAACTGATGTCTTGTGATGTTGGGTTCTGTTTGTGCTGCTAGATGTGTTTTTGAGTATCAGTGAATAATCAGCATTTTGTGGCTAAACCATAATTTCATGTACAGTAGCATCTTGGAAGGGAACTTAGGTTTTGAACTGCCTCTGTCCTCATAAGTTGCCAAGTCTACTTTATTCAATAGCTAATAGTGGTTTTTAGGACCCTACTGATTGATTTTGTTAAAAACGAGTTAAGCTTGTATTCTGTAACAAGCTTAGCTGAGTCTTTGTTTTGGTTAGTATTAAAGAAGGTGACATGGAACTTCAAAGAGCAGTTACTTTCCTTTTTATTTGTAAGAATAACAACAGTAAAAGGAATTGCACTATCCTTCTGTGATTTTACTTACTAGATGATTGCATCTAGGATGACTGACTTTAAAGCAGAAGGCTGTAGTCCATGCTCCCTGAAAAGATTACTTTTTTAATAGGACAGTATTCATAATCAGAATTGTTTGCCAAGTGGGTATCGAGACTGATCTAGATTTTGATCTTGGGACACTCGAAATAGTCATCATTTAATAGTGACTGTTAAAATATGTGAGTTAGGTTTTTTGTTTGGTGGGGTTTTTGTTTGGTTGGTTTTGTTTTTTTTTTTTAAAATCTCACAATAAGGTAGGTTTTCTGGTATGTGTTCTGTGAATAACCAGTTATCTATCAAAACATTTGTCTGTAGACACCGTTTACCTTTGGCTTGGGCCAAAGGGCACCATATACAACTGGCGAGCATTGTCTTCTATGTAGAAGTGAACGAAAAGATACTTCGCTTTCAGAGAGCGGAATTAAAAATTCTAGCAAAACAGCACTTTCCACATCTCCAAAAGCAAACAATATGCTGCATCTTCCACTGTGGGTGTGCCCAGACTGTCGAAGAACAGTCGAAAAGGAAGAGAGGCATGCAACAATAGAGCAATCTCTTGTGGTAAGTTGAAGTGTTTCAGTAGATGCGTTACAGGCTGAAGGGTACTTTGTGCTTTGGAACCACTTAAACTGTCAATGCTTAGAAAGTATCTTTGGAGATTTTGAGTTGGTATTCCTGTGAACTAAACTGAACAGACAAGTTCTTCCAAAACTAAGGAATTCCCATTCTGAGTTTTGTTTTTTTGAGTAAAGCAAGGCTTGGATTAGTTTCTAACCTTTTCCTTGCCTTTTTAATTTATTGGATCTCATACTTTGTCCTTTCCCTTTTTATTTAAATTCTGTTTCTTCTACTCTTATCAAGGCAACTTTAATCACTACACCTTTTTACTGTTCTCGTCTGCTTTCCTTATTTTATGAGGAAATTCTAAAAGCAAGTAGCAAAAGGATTTTCAAAGTTGGGAAGCCTGACTTAAAAAAGCAACTAGATATATCAGGTAGCTAGCCAAATTAGAGAAACCAACTGGGGAAAAAAAAACCAAATGAACTAAAATATCTTATCAGTTGCTGCAAGCCAGAGCTATAGATGCTCCTGTGTTCAAGTTGCTGCTGCTCTCATTACCTGGCTTGGTTTGCCACAGCACCATCCCCAGTATTATCATCTTGCTGTTGGCAGCAAGTGCACACAGGTTGGTTTTGACCTGTGTCTGCATCCTGTGTCCTGCTCTGGGAACTGGAGCACAAAAAACTCCTCTTCAGTCATGTGCCTGAAGTGGGAGACCTCTCTGCCTGCTGCCACAGAATGTTAGTGGCAAGATGCAGGAAGGAAACATGGTATGTACTGGGGCTGGAGCACAGACACGAGAGAGAGACTAGAGACCAAAAATATCAGCAGCCTCAAGAGAGGTTTGTCATCTGCTAGTACTGAGCAGCACCATGCACAGGAGGTAGCATCTATTCCCAATGACAGCAACTTTCTAACATCCATTACGGTGAAGTAGTATGTCTGGCTGTTATAAACAATGAGATTTCATGCTTTTTGCTAGAAGGGGTTGTTAAACTACGGAAGCCAAACATTCTGTCAAAGAGAGGTTGAAGTTATTACTAGTTTATGATTAATCATGGATGATGCAAGCCTTCCTTTAGCTTAGTTCATTGTTTATGCTGGAGTACATAAAGGTGATAATTATAACCAACATACTTTGGTTATTAGAAATGAAACTAGGTCCTTGGTTTTCTCAGTCGATCTTTTGCATTTATTGGGCTTTTTGAAGGTATATTCTTTGTATCTAGTTGAGTGTCCTCCTGAAACATATTCAGTAGTAAGAATTGCAACATGAATATCTGCTTATATGTTAACATATCAGATTTCTACCTTACAAACTGAAGGATACCTGTATTTTTTTCCTTTAAGAGCCAAGACTTCCTTTTGCACATGCCTCTTGGAAACAGTGGATCACAGCAGGAATCTGTAGGAGGAGGAAGAATAACTGTTGGTGCACAGACAGTACCTGCTGCAGATCTTAGCAATTCCTCTCCTTCAGACATAGCATGCAACTGTGAGGCCTGTAATGAGCGCAGGTAAGAACTGAATTCAAACACAGCAGTATGGTGCCTGTAGTCAGACTGTTGGCAATGTTGTAGCTTATTTATTGGTGTCTGCTTAGACTCTTTAGACAGACCGCCTGACAATAACAGTAACTTAGGTGTGTCAGCTTTCATCCAGTTTCATGCTTTATTTTAGGCGTTTTCAGGTGTGTGTTGTTTTTCCTGAAGAGCATCTTCAGAATAGTAGGAATCAATACAGCTGTGTGATGTACAGAGTAATTATTTTTGTCATTATTTGCAGAGAAAATTCAGCAGAGCCTGAACGTGAACCTCAGCAGCTTCAAAATTACTGGTCAGAAGTAAGATACATGGTTCGGTGTATATATCGCCAAGCTGGGACCCCTTTGGCAGATGACCAAGACCAATCTTTGGTACCAGATAAAGAAGGAATGAAAGAGCTGGTGGATAGGTATAGTATTTTGAAAAATACCTATTAATTGCTGAGGGAATTTTCAAAAGTAGCTTTTAAGTTGTTTGGATGATTGCTTTTTAATAGAATGTTATTTACCATCTGTAAGTCTGGTGGCTTGGAATGACTGCCTCCACTAGAATGAAAAGGCAGAACAGTCGATTCCATTTCATGCAGGATTTTTAAGTGCTAGATTGAATGCATTGGAAGCTATCAAATTCTTATGCTGTTCGCAGTAAGAATATTAATGTTTTGGACTAGAGGATCCCTAGAGGTCCCTTCCAACTCTGACAATTCTGTGATTATGGAAGGGTCCTAAGACTTTAGTCTTCAAAAGACTTTAAAAATTATTATTAATACAACACTGTTTAGGTTGAATGGCCCCACATGAAAATCTTACCTTGTTGAACAGATGTGAGTTACAGTGCTTGCATCTGAGTGTAGTTGTAACAGTTAGAAGAGATTTTTCAAACAAACAGAAAAAAGTAATATTGGCCCCAAAAAAGTAATATTGGCCATTGATCACTAGCTGAGGTATGTTCCAAGAACTTCTCATTTCAGAAGTTGAAATGATAGTTTTTCTAGGTGTGAAGTTGAAGATGTGTTTAATGAGATCTTTGGTAGTGGGTTTTTACCTTTTGAGAACAGTGTGGCTGTCAAAGTGCTCCAGGAGGTTCATCGCAGTTTCTGTCTGAGTATGGAGTGAGGGAATAGTTGCTTTCCTTGGGTCTGTATGTACTTAATATACTACGGTCTGACCGGTCTGACGAACTGTAGTTCTTAAACGGAGTTTCTAGTTGAAGCTAAATTCTGGTGAGGTAAAGAAACTTTTGAAAGATTACAGTTATCTAGCATTGCTCTTTGTATGACTCTACTCCTGAATCAGACTTCATAGATAATTAAATAATCTTATTGCACTTCTGTTATATAAAAACTGAGTGTTTGATTTTGAACAGGAGCTGTGTAAAAGTAAATAATGTATTATGCCTCCGTATTAGTCACACTTTGTTTATGTAAGTGATCAGAATGTGCAACATAAGTTTTGAAATCAAAGATGCTTAAATGCTTAAAGATTGCACAGTATAATTAAAATTGAATCACAAGTAAGATGGTTGTTGATTTTTATGCAGTTTCTCTTTAATGGGAAAATTTTGGAAACTGGAACACATACTGTGTACCTTCCTTGTGCACTTAGGAGCTTTGATTTCTCTAGAACTGTTTTTCACTTTTGAGAGGGATTATTAAAATACAAATGCAAAAACAGGATCTCAAATAAGGAAACCTTAAATGTCAATATGATTTTTTTTTTTTGTTCAAGTTCTTCATGGTCTTCAAAGTATGAAATAAAATTAGGATACTGTGGTTGAGCAGACACCAGTGTGTCCAGTCTGTGATGCAAATGTCACGCAAAAAGTTTTAACAGAGCTAGTCAATTTAGGTATTGACAGGGTAAAAACCAAACAAAAACCAAAAAATCCCAAACAAAACATGTAGGTAGCATGCCAAAGGTCATGCTGCGGCCAAGTAAATCTGTGTTTAAAGGGCAGAAATTCCTCATTCCACACTCAGCTCTGTTAGACGTATCTGGCAAGAAACGGACTGTCTGGTCTTCACACTTGAAAATACGTAGTGGTGCCAGGAACTGTCCCTATTGTATGCTGGAGCACTTTATGGCAATCTGATAGCACTCTGTTTTGTGAGTGGTAAGGGAAGAGCCGGGACTACATAGCAGCAGACTTATTTATTTAAGCATTTACCAAATCCTTTACTTCTTCCTTACTGTCCTGTGCTGTAAAAAAACTGAGGCAAGTGCTTAAAGTCCATGCACAGGACTTTAAATGCTACTATTTCATTCTAAAATGCTTGAAAGCAGCCATCGTGTTCAGTTTTCTTTTATGTGAGGCGGGTCAAACTCCTGTCTTACTTCAAAGAGAGCATCAGACCTAGCCCAGCTGTCTGTGGTCCTTAGCAGGAAGCCCTGACCCTCTTTGAAGCTGTGTCTTACAATGACAAGCCTTGAGGGTATTGAGTGGCTGAATAGAGTGCATGGAGGGCAATATGGTTCTGGAGCTTCACTGATATTGTGCTTCCCTGGGACAAAGGAGACATAAATTCTCGTCTCTATTCTAGATTTTAAAAAATTATAATTAAAAAAATATACCAGTCATTTGTAATTATTGTAGTTAGGCACTGTCACAGTAGAGTGCCCTAAGTCATGCTCCTTGAAGGATGTTCTTTGCGGCCCTCTGAATCCCACACCTCTGCTATGTAGTGTGGCACAGCTTTAGTAAGAGGTGCAAAAAACGTTCTTGTACAGAAGATCTGCCACTTGGTGAGAAGGACCTTCATAAATGAATGTATTAAAAGCTTGGTAATTGTATAAGGAAAAAAAGAATTATCTTCTTTCAGTTCAGCTGAGCAACTCAAGGGTCCCCTAAGCAGTCACGAAGTCCAGTCTGGTTAGTGTGTATTTAGGCATGTTCTGGCTGGCTGCCTAACAGGTCAAACACCTTTAATGGCTTCAGGTAAATGCCTTGTCCTTCCACAGAATACTTATTTGGCGTAGATTCCGACTGGTACATTTGTTAGGGCTGTATATAAGAAATGTGGAGAAGTTGTAAAGAAGCTCATCTGAAGAACTCAAGTTGTCTGTAGGGTTGTATACAAATTGAGTAAAGGTTTTTTATCTCACAAGTTGAAGTGAAATACTGAGATCCTAAATTAATTTGTGCCTCGGTGTACAACATCGTAGTCCTAAAGCTACACAGGAGCTCAGTTCCACAGTGTAAAAGTGGGGAACTGGAGTGTGTTCTCCCAGATTTAAGGTAGTTCTGTAAACCCTAGCCATTGTTTCTGTTTGATGATAACAGTAACTGGTAAATATTTTTAGGATGGTGAAAATTGTTGATTAAATGTATTTATTTTTTATTGTCACAAATATTCTAAAAACATAGGCTTTGTGAAAGAGACCCATATCAGCTTTACCAACGGTTGGAACAGCAAGCTAGAGAATATGTGCTTGAAATGAAGGTTCGTCTGCTCAGACACTTGTCACTGGGATCTAAAGTTGCATCAACATTAGCAATACAAGGGCCACCACAGGCACATCAGTTCATCTCGCTCCTACTTGAAGAATACAGTGCACTCTGTCAGGCAGCATGTACAATCAGCGCATTTCTAGTTACTCTGGTAAGATCAAAAAAATAACCTATATACTTGTACTTGCTAGGATTAATACTAGGAAAGCTGTTCTGGGCACTTTCAGGTCTCTTCCGTGGTTTGTAAAACATAAAGGGTTTTTGTGCATGTGTGTGTGTGCTTGGAGACAAATTCTGAAAATGCAAATTTAATTCTTCAGAAATGTAGATTAAGCATCTTGTACAATGAACGGATGAAATTATCTTTGGTTTGTAAAGAAAAAGGTGGAAAGTTGTTTGTGGCACTTACTCTGAAACTAATCTTCAAGCGGATCTACAAAATTTTAGATAATGCCTTTGAAAATGCATAAAATACTTCTATATTAATCTTTAATGGCCTCTTGAGAACTATGTTTACAGGATACAAAGTTTTATATGTAGCACTAACTTAAATTGTTTCAATGTTCAGGTTTTTTTTCCCTTATAAACAAGAATGGCTGCTTGATAAGATGATCTCTTGCCTCAGCACTAATCTGTTATGCTATTTATTATTTCTAAAGTTCTTGTTCTTTCTTAAATGCTTGTTTTGTCAACTGTTTGTGGTGATAGACTTGGGATTATGTAGAAAATAAGCAATAGCCTTAAAAATATCTTTATGAGTAGTTGTCCGGCATAAGTGAGTAATACAGTAAATGAATTCTCTAATGCTACTTGTTTAAGGGCTGAGAAGGTTATTAATCCTTTCGGTTTTGTTTTTTTTTTTTTTTTCCCCTGCACATCCTTTGTTAATGGCCTTACCTTGTGTATCTCTTTTTTTGTGTAAAATTAGTGCAAGCCAAAAAAAGTGGATGAACTGGTAAATTTGGGGTTTATTGCCAATTAGCTGAAAGTGACTGTCTAGGGAAAGAACAGGCGGTAACAAGACTGTGATGGCCACAGGTGAGAAAGATATAAAATGGAGAGGAAACAGAATATCATTACTGGGGTAGGACTGTTAGTAAAACTTAACTGGCAAAGCAGGAAGATGTTTCTATTAAGAAACTTGACCATATTTGGTGTTTTTTTCTGTTGTCAGTGCTCTGTATTTGCTGTTTGCTGTATTGTCTTTCCCAGCTTAATCACTCAGATACAGATATGAAGCTTATTGGCTGCTTTTAATAATCATCAAGTCTCTAACAAGGTGCTTGAGAGAAGATTGCTCTACAGGTTGATTTGCACTGGAACTTAGAAATGTGTTCAGCTGAAAAGCAGATGGATTGCAGTATGAATGTTAGCTTTCTCAAAGAAGATCTGCCAATAATGAACTCATTAGTGCCAGATAACGTAGCTGATCAGAAAATAATATTTTAAAATTTTTCCCCTTGTTATTATCATGAACTAGTAGTTGTGAAAATTTAGCAGGTATGAGAGATTGAGAATATGACCATGAAGAGACAGAACATGCTTGAACTTCCTCATCTACCCCCTTTCTGACAAACTTAGAAGTATAATGAAATTTCTATTCTCTTTTAAAAAACAAAAAAAAAGCACAAAATACCCTAAACTTATCTTACCCTTTTCCTTCTGCAGGAAGAGATCTTTCTTATAAGCTATGATATTCAGAAACTGAAATGTGAGAATGTGTGATATTGTCTCTTGTCATACGTTTCTTAGATTTATTAAATAACCTTTTGAGAAAAGGGAGTAGTATGTCACAGCTTTCAGTACAGGTGGCAGGGTCAACAGCCTTTTCATTGTGCATGGCTGTTTTCTTTCAAGATACCAGTGCACTATGGAAGAAGGAATCTTTTAAACTGAAATATATAAAAGGCAGTCAAGACCTCTAAACTTAGCAGCCTTTCTTTTAAAGGTAAAACCTTTGCACGTAGCATGCTGCACGAAGTCATATAATGCCTTGAACTTCCACCTGTGAGGAACCAATTTTTCAATGAAATTATAAGCAGTTGTCCTTCCTTTCAAATGAATCCAACTAACTAGCGAAGTTCAAGAGCAAGAACTAAAGCCTTGTGCCCACCAGGGATTCACAGATTAAACTGAGAGGAAGCTGGAAAGACTGTGGTCAGTATAGAAGAGTCCTTGAGTACATACTATAGCAAACTGGAAGGGAAAACTTACCTGATCTTTCTTCATGAGAAATACCGTACTCTGCTCAATCTGATAAACAAGATTTTGTAGATAGGCGTTGACTGTTTAGTTCACAGCATAATAGTGGAAAATGCTTAGGTCAACCTTTCTTACTGTTGACTCTTGAGAAATTATTAGTACCTTAGAGAAATTTTAAATATTTTGAAGTCATAATATTCAAAGTGAAGTAGTATATGTGTCTTGTGCAACTTGGGGGGGGGGAAACCTACTCGCTCTTCTTAAATAATAAAATTCCAAACTTGATTGTTTTTTTTGAATACTGATAGTCTTGTATTTAGGTCTGATATAAATATGTATTTGGTTTTTAACCCACTATGCTTGACGAAACTTTGAAATTCCAGAGTATTCTGGTATTTCTGGGTACTCGAGGTTATAGCATGTAGGGCTCACCCAGTGATGTGGTAGCCAGAACACTTTTATTTCATTTTGTCGTGTGGGAGGAGTCCTGGTATAGAAAATTTGACTACTGTAGGCTGTATGTGGAAAAACTTACTAACTTTAAAAAAATATTATACCTATCTTTTGATTCTTGTGCTTTGATAATAATGAATTTAAGTTTTAGGACTTGAAATTACATACAATTATGTGTTAAATAACTTAAGCAGAATGTTATTTTATTTTTACTAAAGAAGTAAGCTGTTGGTTTCTTTTCTCTTTAGAAAACTTCGGTTTTGAAGCTGTACTTGGAGAGAACTGTTTACTTGACTTATGTCAGTTTTGAATAAAGACTGTAGCTTGCCATCATATGTGCCTGTTACTAGATAAGTTCAAAGAACTGAAGAATGATCAGAGATAGACAATTATTTGACAAGAAAACGTAGGAATAACTGGTTCAGATCATAAAATACATCTTTCAGTGCAGAAATGCATGGAAGATTTCAATACCATAGTCTTTTTCTTTTTTTTTTCTAATCTATGACAATTTAGAAAAACAATGAATGAAGCTATTGCTATTCAATTCATTAAAGAATTACTTAAATTGTTTGGTTCTGGCCTGTAGTTTGGAAACAATTTAAAAAAAAATCTTGCCTCAGAATTTTTCTTTTTTTTTTTTCCAAATTTTCTAACCCTGGCTTATTTCTGGTTTTTGTTTGGTTTTTTTTTTTAATAGGAAAATGAACATTTGAAGAAATTTCAGGTGACATGGGAATTGCACAATAAGCATCTGTTTGAAAATCTGGTATTTTCTGAGCCACTCCTACAGAATAGCTTGCCAACGTTGGTGTCACAGCTAAGGTAGAGTTTAACCTTTCTTTTGCAATTTAAAGGAGAAACCAAAGCCCATGTTTGTAACCACAGTGTTTTAAAAAAATAAGTAAATAATCTCTGCTTCTGTAATTTAATAGGTAAAAATCCTTGTTCTGTCTTGAAAACAGTGTTGTTGATTGAGTGGGCTGCTGTCATAACTTGATTGTTGGAAGAATTACTACCCTAGTCTGCTTCTTGAAGGTTACCTAGTAAAGTGACAGCATCCTATGAAAATGCTGATGGCATGACTGAGTAGTACTGTTTTCACTTGTCAGCAGGCATTGCTACTGCCTTTACAGCTCTACAAGTGATTAAAAGCCTGAATGCCTTCGTGCTTTCCATAGTGCACAAATAACTTAGGTGTTTTAAGCAATCTTTTCACTGGAGAAAGCAAAAGAAACAAAATCCCTTGCTATATGCTTGCAGGTCAGATGTGTATTTTGTCAGCTTGGTTGCTCTGCTTGTAACTCATGTACCTGCAAAGTGTTTAGTCTTTATCTTAAATCTAAACATTTTTAAAGTACAGCCGTGGATGGTTTGTGTTGGTCTCTTAATCACTGCTTCTGATGAGGAGACTTGTATCCTCTGTGTGCATTTGTATTATAAAGGTATCATCTTGGGTATTTTTCTATGGTGCAGGAGCAGTTTAAGTCTGTCACAAGAGATGTTGCTCACAGTGAATATAGACATTTCTGATGTCTATGTCTTTATGTCTAGCAAAAGTTCTCCTTTTGCTAGTAGATACAAGGAAGGAAAGCAAGAAAATGTTAAAGAGTTTAATTGTCACTGAGCTCAGCAAGAGGTCCAAGGTCCTTTAGAATAGCTTGTCTGATATGCTTACATGAAACTGGGTTGATACTGAAAGCCTTTTTTTTTTTAATCTTTATATCTTTTTTTTTTTTTTAATCTCCAGGCAGGTATTTCTGTTGTGATATTCAATAGTGTGTTGTTCAAATGCGTATTTTCCCAGTGATCTGTGTTTGACTTCCCAGTACTGCTGTCAGTGACACTGTGTATCCCTCAGCTCCATGTTTTCTGACAAGGCTTCTCTGCGTCTCTTACTCCAGCAATCCTGGCGACATCAAGACTGTCTATATATTGCCTTCATCTGCAGAGGTTGGAATGGTCCTAGTGAAGCTTATTATCATTTCTTAACAAAAGTATTCAATGTTTTTCATTTCTCTGTTGTTCTCAAGAGCTACTGTGATTAAAGTCTGAACAACAGATGATCTTTCTCTGCAGAACTTCACTGTAGTGACGGCTGCCTTCAAGGCTTAAATATGACTAAGTCAGATCTCTTCCTGCAGGAGTTTCTTTTCCAGTACGTTTGTGTTTGCTGGATAGAAACTGTGGGTTTTGCCTAGATTGATTCACATGAGCCTTTTTGAAAGGGGAGGGTTCAACAAGCACAAGCTTCCCATTTCATGATTTCTAGTTTATATAGTGTGTCTTCTTTTTCTGTGTTCAAGATAGATGATGGCTGTTTTCATGGGCTCCCAGGACTTTACTGCTGAGTTCTCTGGGTCTGAAGCAAGAGAATTAGGTAGCCTTCCCTGAGAAATTTTTTTGGAGAATAATCTGCCTTCCATTAGGAATTGGTGGATGAATGTTTGATCAGAGAGGCCTCACATGGAGAAGCAGGAATCAGCCTAGTCCCCTGATCACTTGGTCACTAGAGAATCATTTGCATGCAGAAGAGAAGGTGTTGCCAGAGTCTCTTTACAAAAGAGCATTGGTCTCGTTGTTTTTTCTTCCTGAAGAAGAAATGTGAAATATTTTGGCATCTCAGCTTCACTTCTGGATTTTGGATGTTCACCCTTTCTCTCACCTCTTATTTAAATCACTAAATCTTTTGTGTGTGTCTGGCTTTCTCAAAACATATAGTTGATGTGCTGTGATTAGTTCCAAGGATGCCTAGCACATGTCAGAATAGAAAATATGTTCACTTAATGAAATTTAAACAGAGGAGTCTTGTGGAGATGGTTGTTACTAGCTGCCACGAGATCAGCTGTGTCAGTGTTTCACAGGACTGGTCATATAGTCAGGGTTAACTACCAGGGTCTTAATGTGTTGTATCTTGTTCTGCTACTCAGTCAACACCTTCGGTTTGTTTAGGAGGTGCACTCAGCTGTACAATCTGCAGACCAGCTGTAAGAGCTGTCCATATGCTTATCAAGAGTTAATTAATCAGCAGGGCTTCTAGAGCAGATACAGCATTTCATAAGGCGGTAATTTCATAATCAATATTTAAGGAAATCCAGTTAGTGACTAGTACTTCCTGGTGAAGGTATCTACATCAAAGTTTTCTTAGAGGTTGCATATCTTGCTTGGGTTAAGATGTTATTGATTGCATGCAGCCGCTGACACGCCTCCTACATTCAGTAGACTGCTTTATTGGGGTTTGGTAATGAAGTAACTGATACCTGGGGCTTTCCTGTCCTCTGTGCTTTCCCTGAACAGGATGGGACTGTGTTGAGGTTATATACACAGTTTCAGTTAAATGCTGTTGGCCAAAAATTTTTCGGTTCTTGATCAAGATGTAGGCATACAGTGGTATCTATGTCAACAAATATGCCTTGGAAGATTCAGTTACTGTAAACTAAGCAATTTTTGTTACTTTTTATATGTGTAATACTTTTTATTACGTTTTCTTACTGCAGTCCAGGAATATATGCCACCTCTGTTTACAGGACTGAAATATTACCTAAATTGTTGCTTCATAGTTGCTTTAGGGCATGACAGTGTATTTACTAGCAGCACATTAATCATTACTCAAAAGTCACAATAAAACCTGAAAGTGTTAATGCTGTTTCATTGCTAGTCTGAGTTCTAAATAATTAAGTTCTTTTGCCTCTAATGTGAGAACATATTTTAAAAAGACTTTGTGCACAGCTACTCTTTGGAAGAAGAGTATTACTCGATAGCATTTATGAGAGCAAATTCTTGACTTCCGTACAGAAGGACCAGAATTTCACATAATTACATGATACCAGAAACACAGGTTTCAAGAAGAGCAGTAAACTGTGATCTAGTAACAGGAATTGTCAGAGCTTGCACTGGGAGTGCTATTTTCTCAAGTCCCCTCCCTGAAATGTTGTAACTGGCCTAAAATGTCAAGTTTTGAGCTGCTTAAATTTTTTTTTGGTACAAGCTTTGATTCGCTACACAATGTTTGTACCTAACTAACTACCAACCAGATTCCTCTTAATTACTGAGGGGGAGAAATGTTGAAAAACTTCAGTTTGTGTCAATTTACAGATAATTACAATTCAGTGTGCTTTAAACACACATTATCAAGTAGAATTTCAGCTTTTTATCTATTTCTAAAGTCAAGATTTTGGTAGTTGGCTTATTTAAGAATTGTTGTGATGATGGAGTCTTATCAATTTTAAAGGAATTTGCTGTACAAAAATGTAGTAGTAGAAAGGAAAGTAAAACTGTCTTCTGTTTATGGGGCTCCCTGCAGAGGCAGTCATCAGTGAATGGCATAACCACATTTTGAACTTGGTGCCGCTCGAGTGATAGTAAATGCATGCAACCAAATTATCTCACTTGCCTCATTCTATAGCACTTTTCCCAGCTGGAACTCCAACTCATCTAGTAATCTTTTTAGCATTGATCATGAGAGTTGTGATTAACAGGCTTCTGGCTTTATTTTTACTATATAGCTCTTCAGTAAATAGTCAACGTGTATATTTAGCCCATAAAATTTGGAAGGATAAAATATATCAAGCAACAATAAATACGGCTCAGTAGGTTTGACATCTGGTTGCTCGTGGGAAAGAGGCTATAGAAATGTGGCACTTCCCACATTCTTGCTATTGTTGGTTACAGAACATCGAAACAAGCAGTTGTTGGATATTTTTTAAAATGACTAAAAATACACAGTTTTGAGATAAAAGCAGCTATGTGGGCCTAGGTGTATCAATAACTGCACTTTAATGACAGTGGCCGAACTTAAAAGTGTGATTTTTTCAGTGAAACGTCTCTTCTATAACAAGTGCTATTTGAACTTTTAGGCTTGGAACAACACACGATTCCTGTAGTGAAGACATGTACAGTACCTTGCTACAAAGGTATCATCAGCTGGAACAGGAAATGGGTCAAGTTGCTGAAGCATGGCTTGAATGCCAGAAAAGAATAGACGATTATGTTGATGAACAGGTAAGAATCGTGTAAACAATTTCAAGACTGCGTATGCTGGGAGCAGCCAACACAAGTCTGTGCCTCTTGTGAAGAGTTTCTTTGATGTTTTTATCCAGAGCTTTGAAACAACAAAATGTAACTTTCTTTTATTGGTGTCAGTTTTTCAGAATAGAAAGGAACACTGACATACCAGTACGTAATAGTGATTGTACACAAACATCTTCAGATTGTTGAAGCAAAGTGTTGTGCTGTTGTTTAGATAGCCTTTAACCATTTTTTAATTACTTTAGCCTGTAAGTTACCCATAGCCCAGTAATCTGACACTTTATTTTGTAGATATCACTGCAAAAAGGAAAACAAAGCAAAACAAAACAAAAAAAAAACCACCCCACAAAAAAGAAGTTTCTAAAAGAATAGTCACACTAAACGAATTTCAGAAGCAGAGATTGCTTTCAAAAACTGTTGCATAGTGTGATGATGACCTTTGTGCAACTGTCAAAATCAGAACTCCAGCGTCTTACTTAAATATTTGAGAATTCTGAAGTTCCCCTTTTTTTAATTAAGTTTATGTTTGGACTGCTGGTTCTTCTGAGTTTATGCTACGTTTCAGAAAATAATCACATTCTTTTGCTGACTCCTACATTGTCAAGAGCTTAATTTTTGGAAAAATAGCAGTCTATTTTGCAAGTGGTTGTTTATACTTTCCAAAATTTTTCATGTGCTTTTTGTCTCGTGTTCAAAGAACTTGAATTTTTTAAAAGCACCTCAGGATAACAATGTTTTGAGTACTGTTTAGTTCAATCTTAAGGTTACTAGAAGAAAGACTGTCTTGAAATAATTGAAGATGCAGAATTTTATAGAACTTTTCTTGTATTTTGAAGTTCTATGAGCATTAGGAATATGGTGGTCCAGTTTGTGATTTAGTAATGCTGTGTTACTCCGATAGATAACAAACATACTTAAAAGTCTTGTAGGACACTGTAAATGTTCTTCAGAGGCTGTTCCCTTGATGAAGGTTTAAGTGAACTTCAACCACTAATTCCAGTACCTTCAAGATGGAAACAGACATAACTAATTTTATTTTCAGAGATTGCTCTATATTTGGGGTCTGCATCTGTGAGCGATCAGTTACAAAGTTTTCTGTTGATCTGTTTGCTTTTGTGCAATTTTTGTGCAAATATTTGATGGCAGCTCAGTGAAATTTCATATTGTCACATTTTGTACTATTTTAAGTCTATTTCCCCATGGTGTTAAGGTGTTGAGGCTGTCTGATACTGTCTCTCTAGTAAGAAAGGGACCCCAGTTCACTTCTCATCATTCACTTTTTTTCCCAAAATATGGGATTTCTGTGGAGTCACATTCATATCAGGCTTCTGACTGGTTGATCTGTAGCACTTCAAAATCAACTGTTAACTGATATTTCTGTATTTCTCTGTCCCAAGTGACCATGCAACTGCCACAAGGGCTGTCTTACAGTATTATTTTTTTATCTGTGCATTGAAGCTTGTATCGTGATGCAAACAGAAACCTTTCTTCCATTTGGGGGAACTTAAGATTTTTTTATTTCCTAACGACCAAAGCAAAAACCTGCAATGGGGGTTTGCAAGGGAAAAAAATTCTCAAATGTAAGCCATCAAATTTTAAAGGAGATACTAGTATTGGTATTTAGATGTATAAAAAGTACTTTCATAATTATGCCTTTAACCCCATGTTGGTGATAACTTGTTGTTCTACTGTCTTGATCAAAAATACATCATTCAGTATGACCATCTTACCTGAATTTTCACTGATATTTCTGTGAACAAGGTAGAAATCAGAAAGCCCGGCTACTATGGAAACTGTAGATCTTAACAGTGGATGCACATTCATTATTTGCTGCCTCTTGGCTTAAGAAAATTATGAGATGTTACTGCTAGTTTTTCAAAGGTTAGAACACAGACTGTCATAGGAGAACTTAAGAATGATCCTTGTTTATCTACTGTGGAACTACACCCAAAATTCCAGACAGGGCATCAGCAGAGATAACTAATGGACCCTCCACTATGGTATATTACATTAATTGTTCTTGGGGAAAAAATTAAATAGCTTTTGCAAGCAATACAAATACTACCTTTTTTTTTTTTTAATAGTTTGTACGACAGCTGTGTTATGTACAGACATGTAACTTAATACACTGATACTCCATGTGTGTATGCTGTAATACAACTAAGAATAAGGATTCGTTCATATCAGCACCTGTATTCAACACATGTTAAAATCTGAAGAAGTTTTTTAGGATATTTGAAGTATAGGAGAAATTAAATGTATGCATCCTTTACCTCCGGATCTTGTTTTTCTTACCAAATTTAGACTACACTTAACTCAGGAGGTCCTAGATATATCTGGATCATTCCCATAAGTAATGGTTAGATAGTCATATGTACTTTGTGTTAAAGCGTTTCCTTTTTTGTTTTTCTTTTTACTGGTTCCCACAGAAGAAGGGAATACAGGAGTACAGCAGTGCCTTTGCCCAGCTCCATAGGAGCCTGGGGAGAGGTTGTTCTTTGTATTTTTTTAACAATCCTGGTCAGCTTAATAGACAAAATACTATTGTGTACTCATAATTATTTTTGATCTTCATGGTGGCTGTATAAATAATTGAAACACTCACTGTTCTTGGGTGCTATGAGTTTCTGATAAGAGGAATTATCTTTATTATTTCTAGTGAAACAGGCTAGGAAAAGAGAATAGATTCACAGGTAGAGTTTGGGATGCTGAAATGTGCTATTCACATTTGATAGAGAGTTCAAAATTTGGAAGCAACAAGCATCATGTGATAAATGTATGAACATCAGAGTTCTCACAGGTGATCTAGTAGTAGGTGTCAGTTCTGACCAAACTCGGCTTTGTTTCACACTTAAATCTATTTCAGAATAGAAAAATAGATGTTCAGCTGCCCATCTTACTTTACCTGTCTTGTCTGATGGATCTCAAATACTTTATAGCCTCAAATAGACAGGGAGGAAGGAAGAGAATGGTAGTGGACCCCTGTCTTCCTTTGGGCAATAGTGGTAGTATATTCATTGCAGATGTGCAAGACTGAAGTGTAAATTTTTCCTCCTGATGGCATTTGAATTTCTCCCACTCCCTAGCCGAATTCTTGGGCATGAATCATGTGGTTTGTATTGCAGCTGCCTTGCTCTTCGGAAACAAATATTCATTGGGAAAGAGAAAGAGGGGAGAGAAGTGTTTCCCTATTATTTATGGAATTAATAACTTAAGATACTTGCCAACATGAGGTTTTGAGAAGGCTGCGAAGCTGGAAGTGGGAAAACTTTAGCTTCAGCCCCTGTTCCCATTAGTACTCAGGAGTACCAAGATTTAAATCATGCTGTTTTCTATGACAGTTTCTTGGCAGGCTTGAGTAGGCAGCTCCCAGTTAATGCACTGGCTGTTTTAAATGTCATTCCTTGGCATTAAAGTCTTCTCTTATAATGTACAGTGGATGTAGGTGCCTGTCTTCGATGGTGAGAATTCAGCTAGGTGGCAGGACACCTAAACCAGTAAGTGTTGCCGTGTTGAAATATAGCTTGAGGGTGCTCTAGAAGCTGATAGTACAGCCAGGATGAAATTCCTGATGTTCTTGGCTACAGACTCTGCAGTCTTTTTTACTGTGTCTTAAGAAATGGTACCAATGGTTGAAGAATATTTCATGCGTGCTATTTAAAAAAAAAACCAAAAACAAACCACAAACAAGCACGTGATGAACACAATTTTTGGTGTTAATTTAACCTCCTTGGAGCAGGGGAAATCAAAATCCACAATAGTAATTAGAATTACATGCTGCTGATGGTTTCAGGAATTCATTAGGCAAAACTGTACCACTTCATAGTGTTTCAGATCCCCAGCTTAGAATTTCATTTTCCCAAGTTAAATAATGATAATAGCAATAAGGCACTTAGGTTAATAATAAGGCTTGAAACTTTTGATCAAGTATGAATTTCTGATGGCATGCTTTTGAAGAAAAAAAAAAAAGATTGCTAGTGATATGACCTGCTGGACTTTGGCTCACTGACATACCTTTATCAAGCAATTTGTTATATTCTATAAGGTGATAGATTTTTCTTTTATTAATTAGGTAAAAGAAAAAAAAGAACTGTAAAAGATAGTTGTTCTTCCTCATTGTTGAAGTGAGAAAATGTTGTAAGGTACAACAGGAGAAGCTTTGTTCTTGACTTTTACTGTGTTAAACTTCCTGGAAGATTTTGTGTTTTGTCAGAATTTATTTACTAAATCAGAAAAATATTATTTGTTTACAAAACATTAGAGGCTCTTTACATTACAATGATGTGATTCAGGGATGAGTAATTATAAAATATTTTTCCAGCCATAGGTAGATCATGGGCATGAAACACATTAAGGAGGAAAAATGGTAAATAGCGTTAGTCTAGGTCACTACTTAATTTTATTTACTCTTTTTTTGCCTCTTTGATTGGGTGGTTAGTTCCACATGTGGTACAGCAGAGTTTGCACTTGAGCCCGTGTTGAGGCTTTGCTGAAAATGCTGCATCTTAAGATTTGAATGGATTTTAGTGAGCCTGAAATGTTGATGATTTAATGACAGTCACATTTTATTGAAAATGCTATGAAAACACATAATGAAAAGTAATATTAACATAAGGAATAACAGTGGGAAAATCTGAAAAATAGTTTAAATTAATATAAAATCTTATGTTTAAATGACTCAAACTAAATGATTACCAAATAAAATACACTTCATATTGACTAAGTATGTAAGTACTTTCAAAGTAGTATAGACAAGCTAGATTTAATGAAACTGGTAGACCAACTGACAACAGTGTAGGTTTTTTCTATTATTAAATCAATGAGTTTTCCTTAAATTCTGTTTTAGATGGCAATGAAAACAAAGCAACGCATGCTAAAGGAAGACTGGGAATTTTTTAAACAGAGACGTTTTATTGAAGAGCAGGTAGGATTATTTTTTTTTATACCCTACAGAGTTATATTAATACTTCATGTATATTTGCAAGATGAAAATATGTGAGTGTAGTATATTGTACTGGTTCTATGCAATCTACTAGATCTATGCGATTGTACAATATGCCAAGCATTAAATTTGATCAGCTAAAATACAGAAAAGCAGGATCCAAGAAGAGTATGTAACAGTATGTAGTCTCAGTTACTACAAGACAAAAACAGAAACATCATAGTTTTAAGACTGAATACCAGGTTTGAAAATTGTTTATACAATAAAAGGGGAATTTTTGATGCCTTAGAGTCGGATCCAAAACAGCCAATACATTGAGCATGGAGCTGCCTATGAGAGGGATAGGGAATATTGTGTTGAAGAGTTTAACAAATTCCCTTTTGTGTGCAGAGCTGGGCAGTGTGAACCTCGGGAGCAGCGCTGATGATTGCATCTGTTGCACCTCTGGCTCCTACATCTGTTTTGTGGGGGAAAGGCTAGGCAGAACTATCTGCCTTTTTTAAGCTGTAGCCAGAGAAGGTCTAGTAGAAGTTCCTACCGTTTTATAAAACTATGTGATGTTTAAAACACAGTATTCTGTTCTGTAGCCTAGAAGTGTTTTGAGTATGTACTGTGCTTTCTGTAAGATTATGGTGTGACTCGGCTAGAGTCAAGACTGGATAGGGAACCTCTCTGTTCCTGTGTCACTCTGCAGAAAGAAATGCTAGTCAAGAGCCAAAGAGAGTACGACAGTGCAATTTAATAAACTTAAGCTTAAATTGGCAGTGTCTCAAAGCAGTCATCAGTAAGTACTTTTTCCTATAAGGAACATAAGCCTGTGTTAACCATGTCTTTAGCACATCTGGTATACAGGGCTCCTCAGAGACTTGAGGAAGAATCCTCTTTTTTCCTTGATCCTAATTGGGCTTAAGTGAGCTGTAAGCCCCTGGCTGCTTAGGTAAGGATTGGGTCTGGGTATCTATAGATGTAGAAGCTTAGGCACATCCTTGTTTAACCTAAGGTTTGTAGGTATCAAATGAAATTAGGTGCTTTCAGGATTAGGCCTCTGCCAGGTGGAGGTTATTTGGATGGTATTTTTTTCACTAATGCACTCAAGTCCTGTTTTGGGCAGCTACTTCATTCCTTGAATCTGGCCCATTGTGGCTACAGAATTGGTCCTAATTCTTTTTTTGCAAGCCAAGGGTGAGTTTACATTGTTTCTCCGTCTGTCAGCACTGTCCTTTTGTGCATACTGTGAAACAAGAACTACTGGAGTTAAGAGTATGTCAGCAGAAACACTGTGCAAGATGCGTGTGTGAATGAGTCAAGGACATGGTCTTGGCCACTTTACTATTTCATAGTAGAAACGTATTTTCTTTGAAGAGTTTCATTGCCAGATGTTCGTTGTTTGTAACTTTGAACTTCTTCCTTGTTTTTCACTCATGAACAAAACACCACCTTAATGAAATTATTCTGAGTACTTCTTTTAAAATGTTTTGCCCAAAGCCCCAAAGCCAAAGTAATTCGTTAATCATGATGTGCCATTGAATTTTAATGGAAAGATTTGCACTACTAAAACACTGCCTTTATAATTTACTTCAGCTTAATAACAAGAAAGCCCTAGCTGGGGAGAACAACTTCACAGACACAATGAGACACATGCTGTCATCACGTTTGAGCATGCCTGACTGTCCCAACTGTAATTATAGAAGAAGGTGAGATTATGTTTTTAATATGAAATCATAATAAATCAATAATTTTTTGTTAGAGGAAAAAGGAAATACATTATTGGAACAAAGATTGTAGTTACTTTAAATGAATGCTACTTAAGGTCATAAAAATCTGTAATCTTAATTCTTGAACAGATGTACTTGTGATGACTGCAGCCTCTCACACATTTTAACATGTGGCATCATGGATTCTCCTATAACGGATGATATCCACATTAACCAGTTACCACTACAAATTGATTCTGCTCCGGATTATCTATCTGAGATCCGCCCACCTAGTATGTCTTCAGCAAGTTCAGGATCAGGTTCCAGCTCGCCTATTACAATTCAGCAACATCCCAGACTGATCATCGCAGATAATGGTTCTGCACCAACTTTGTAAGTTCTTCTTTCTGTTTTTAAAATTGTGGAATTGAACTCGAGCAGGCAAGCTGTGTTGGCTGACTGGCATTATGTAATGCTAGTGTAGACTGGGCAAAAGTGATCTTTTGAGGGATGCTCATTTCATATGAATCAGTTTAGTTCAAAAAAAGCCTTTATTAGGAGGCTCTTAGGATTGTTCAAGTTGCGTTAACAGGAATCTTGCATCAAAAATTATTGTCCTTGTCAGAAGTATCTGCTACCTTCTTTTTAATTCAGATTGCAATGACCATGAGATTTGAGGCCTTAGTCTAATGATAGACTTCTGCTCCTTCCATAATTCTGACATGTTAAAACTGCTGGATAGGCTGGCTTCTTTATGTGGTTAGCATACAGCTCTCCTCTGTCATGTAATATTCTAAAGGAATATTTAAAAAGACCCAATTTCAGTACTGGTAGGAACACTAATGAAATACTTGTAGTGTTGTCAGTACAGTCAAGGGAGTTGCCATTAGGATTCTGTGTTAAGAAGGTGTGATGAATGAGGACAGTACAGATATGTGGGATGTTTATGAAGAAAATCACTTCACTAAGTTCAACTTCCTTTAAATGTTTACCTTTGCAGTTGCTGCTATCCATGGTTTTATATTCCATAACAGGACTTAAGCTTCAGAACCCATTTGGGGAGTGCTTAAAAAGAGGTTGTGTCAGTATGTTTAGCTACAGATTCTTAAATGTGTGGTTTGCAATTTCACAGAATCACAGAAGTTGGAAGGGACCTTTGGAGATCCAGTCCAACCCCCCCTGCCAAAGCAGGGTCACCTGGAGCAGGCAGGACAGGAACGCATCCAAGCGGGTTTTGAGTTATCTCTGGAGGAGACACCCCCCCCAGCTCTCTGGGCAGCCTGTTCCAGGGCTCTGCCACCCTCACAGTAGAGAACTTTTTCCACATATTGAGATGGAACTTCCTGTGTTCTAGCTTGTGCCTGTTGCCCCTTGTCCTGTCTCCGCACCACTGAACAGAATCTGTCCCCATCCTCTTGACAGGATTGTCAAGATAGGATCCCCTCTCAGTCCTTTCTTCTCCAGGCTAAACAGACCCAGGTCTCTCAGCTTTTTACTCATAAAAGAGATGCTCTATTCTCTTGATCATCTTTGTAGCCCTCTGCTGGACTCTCTCTAGTAATTCCTTGTCCTTCCTGAACTGAGGGGTCCAGAATTGGACACAGTATTCCAGTTGTGGCCTCACGAAGGCAGAGTAGAGGGGGAGGATGACCTCACGTGACCTACTGGCTGCACTCGTTTTAATGCACCCAAGAAGACTATTGGCCTTCTTGGTCATAAGGGCACATTTTTGGTTCATGGTCAACTTGTCCACCAGGACTCCCAGGTCCCTCTCTACAAAGCTGCTTTCCACAAAGTCAGCCCCTAAACAGTACCAGTGTGTGGATTTATTTTTCCCTAGGTGCAGGACCCTACTCTTGCCCATGTTGAATTTTGTCAGGTTCCTCACCACCCAACTCTCCAGCCTGTCCAGGTCTCACTGAATGGCAGCACAGCCTTCTGGTGTGTCAGCCATTGCTTTCAGTTTCGTGTCATCAGCAAAGTTGATGAGGG
This sequence comes from Gallinago undulata, assembly GCA_026546715.1. Taxonomy (NCBI): domain Eukaryota; kingdom Metazoa; phylum Chordata; class Aves; order Charadriiformes; family Scolopacidae; genus Gallinago; species Gallinago undulata. The sequence goes on from JAOTQQ010000032.1 coordinate 48,993,952, forward strand.
TATGCTCTGTCCCCTCAACCAGGTCATTGATGAATATACTGAACAAGACGGGACCCAGTACTGACCCCTGTGGAGCATCACTAGTTACAGGCCTCCAGCTGGACTGTGCACTGCTGATCACAAGTCTGTTTCTGTAAATTCTCATTAGTCTTGGTGCTGAAATGTCCAAAATTGTTCAGTTTGTCTCTTCAGAAGCTAGTGAAGTTGAATATGAGTATGATTTACTGTAAGAAGCCTAGTTTTAGGGAAATGCCTCTGCTCTTCAGGGAAGGGTCTTTTTATGTCTCATAATATCTGCTGTGTTTTATGTCCTCATTGCACATTTGAAATATGCCTAATGGTGCCATTGTGTAATTACATTTTGGTGCAGTATCTCATGGAATGCAAAAAGATTAAGTGCACAGTTTAAGAGCTCTTTTAAGAGCTCTGGATTGCTGTAGAAACATGAACTAGGCAATCTTTGCAACACTTCCTTGGAGCGGGTAATTAAACGTGCATGTTGTCTTACGAGCTGTCTGCGTGGAAAAAATTTCCGTTAAGTATTTTAGAGTAGATTCTGAAAAGCACGTAGATGTGGGGTTGTCTGGGAACTAATTGCTATTGAGAAATATAAGAGTTGCTGTGATGTTGTTTAATGTTCCCTACCTACTGGTTTGACATTTAACGTATGGAAGAACTTGAATTTTATGTTGTGTTTTTTTCCACTTCACACTTTCTGTAAAGAAAATCATTGGCATAAGGCTTTTTTCATCAGATTAAAGGTCATCCATATCTTATCATGCTAAATTTGATAGATTCTTGGTCAGAAAACAGTGGTGGAAAAATATTTTACACAGTAATAACAGAGAATCTTGGTTTTGATACAGGCTGTTGTTCAGGCATGCAACTATTCAGTAGGATTATATGGCAGGTTGCTTGATTTTACTTGCTTGAAAAAATAAGTTTCGTTGAACACCTTGGAATACAATCCTTTGATTCCTAAGTGGAACATTTATACAAGTGATGTGTACCTGCTTTCACAATAACTGAGTTTACCAAGCACTGTGATTTATCTAAGCCTCTTTTCCCCTTAGTGGTAGTGATGATGAAGATGTTGCGCCGTTATCAGCAAAATTTGCTGATATCTACCCACTGAATAATTACGACGATGCAGAAGTGGTAGCCAACATGAATGGGATTCACAGCGAGCTAAATGGCGGAGGTGAAAACATGGCATTGAAAGATGAGGTACAGCATTTACAGTGTTGTGTCTTTTTCTGGCAGTTGGATATTCTCTCCGGGGAAAGGCCTCTCCTTCAGCTCTATGTTAATGAGTTACTGTTGTCCAGTCTCCTCAGGTGAGCAGTACTAGCAGCAGTTCCTCAGAAGCAGATGATGAAGAAGCGGATGGTGAAAGCAGTGGTGAACCACCAGGGACTCAAAAGGAGGAAATGTCTCTAGGAAAAAGAGCATTAAGGAAAGATGAAGCAAAAATGGATAGTCCACCACCTTCTTACCCCAGTCAGCAGGTATGGTAATCTAAAAGCACCCCTTCTGGTAAATGAATTTTTGAAATGTGGCTGTTCAAATAATAATACATTTACATCTTTAATAAAATATTTCACTTTTAATATGTTATGTTATCATTAGATAGATATGATACCTAAAATATTTTTCTGCTAATTGTATATTGCCATGGGTGATGCTGTCCTTAGTCAAAACATGAAACACATCAGTTACATAGCAGGTGGCTTCAGTAAAACAGGAAAAAATTTATTCCTGCCCTGTATGAATGAGAAATAGAAATCAAGAAGCATTTCTGCTTGGAAGTTTAAGCTTGATCTTTGCTAAATATTAGTGTTAAGTGATTTGAAATGAATTGGGATGATGTGAGTACTTATTTAACAGGTACTTTGTAATATTATGTCTGAGAACTAATTTTTTTCTTGAAATGCTGTGCCACTAAATCCATTGCATGACTTATGGCATGGGTCTTAAGCTGTTTGATTTTTATTCTTTATTTTTTTTTAAGATTATTTAAGGTTTAAGATAATTAAGCTCTTTACTGTAACGTCACTAAACCACCCAGATAGCCTACAGTATCTGCTCAGCAGGTAGTGTTGTTTGGTTTAACAGCTGAGCACCAAAGCAAAGCATCTGATGAACTTGTCTTTGTGACCATGTGGCTTTTAATCTGAGTTACCCTGCAGCTACAACACAAACTCACTGTTTGAAGGGAGAACATATCAGTCACTTCTATTTCTTACTGTACAAAAGAATCCACCTCAGAGGAGGCACCTTTGGGATCTTAGATGACAGTCAGGTGGAAACTCTTGTTAGATGTTCACCTGTGGTTAGGATGTTTGTAAGGCCTTCCACTAGAAGTATTTTCTCGTGGGTTAAGAGTATTAAGCTACAACTTTTCTTTCAGCAAGTATGTTGGGAATTTTTTCTCTATGTACAGCTGACCAATGTCATAGTACTCATATAAGCTGAGAACTCTGTCAGACTAGTTTGAAACTGGTTAACAGATTCAGCATTTGTTGTGGAAAATCAAATGAGATTATTTAAGTCTACTTGCCTTAGGGAAGCAAACTAAAGTGTAGGACAAAAAGGCAGATTTAACCTTTCTCTTTTTTGTCTTCTTCAAGGAAAAAGAATTTTCTCAGAATTGTTCTAAGGAACTCTTAATTTTTATTTTTTGTAAGCCTGATTTTTCTCATCAGAGCACGGTATCTACCTGGTAACACTGCATTCAAGTGATTGATTGCAATCTGTTGGGGTTGTTCATTTACTCTGCATCTTTAGTTCTCTTTGGATTTCTTTTCATGCTTAGTACCCAAAGGTTGGTCATAATTGGATTTTGATTCTCACCATACTTTGACATTATTTTTTTTCCGTTTTTATTTTTTAATATATTACTATTGGTTTCTTGATAATACTGTTTTTTAATATGAAATATTTTTCCCTCTCTATATACATAATTAATTCAATCAATATATTTGGTTTATGATATCTTTGGTTGTTAAAATGTACTGTGTGTCAAAGGCTGTAGTGCTTTTTAAGCGGGAATGAAGAGTTACTTGTTTTTGAGAGGAAGGCATATTGAAGAATACCACCTGTCAATTCTTTTCTAGAAAGCTAAGTTAGCTAATGTTGCTTTTTAAAAAAATGCATACTGCCATATTGCTGGAAGAAACAGCAATCAAGAAGTCTTCCTGATACTGCTTCTGGTAAAATTATCTTCCAGTGAAATATTAGATGACAGTGCCAGGAAAAAGTACTGAGCTGAGAGAGAGAAATGGAGCTGCTCTTTCCTGGGCTGCTTTTCCAAAAGCTTGAATCCTTTTGAGACAATAGAGGCTAATGGTACCTTGAGTGCCTCAGTAAAAGGTTCTAATAAGGTGCGGATTTCTTGTGGTTCATGTGATTATGATGTTTTTTGTGACAAATGTCTGCTTCACATAATCACAGAATACTTGAGTTGGGAAGGGACAGCTGCAGGTAGTCTAGTCCAGTCCTCTAGCTCAAAGCAAGGTCATCTAGAGAACATTGCTCAGCACTGTATCTGGTTGGGTTTTGAGTATCACCAAGGATGGCAGCTCCAGACCTGCTACAGGTAACAAGTTCCAGTGTTCAATCACTCTCACAAATAAATAAATACTTAACGCTTGAGTGGAATTCCTGCATTTCAGCCTGTGCCCATTTTCTCTTGTCTTTTCATGGGATACCACTGAGAGGACTTAGGCTCTCTCCTCTTTACTCTTCACATCCCCACCTAATGGGGGAACACACTGTTAAGATCCCCCTGAGTCTTCTCTATTGAGGCTGAGCAGTCCCAGCTCCCTCAGCCTCTCCTTGTATGACCCTTGCTCCAACTCATCTTTGCAGCCATTCACTGGACTCGCTCCAGTATGTCCATGTCTCTTACTGGGGAGCCCAGTACTGGGCCCAGCATTCCACATGTCTCACCATTGCTGAGCAGAGGGGGAGGATCACCTCCCTTGACATGCTGGCAGCGCTTTGCCCAATGCAGCTCAACACTACTTCCAACTTTGTCAGCTAATAGGTTCTTATTACTATTTTCTACAGATACTGTTTTTCCATATGCCTGGAATATTGTGGAAAATTAAAATCCAGAGGTTTTTTTTATAGTGGGGTAATTAATTGCCTAGTAATGATCAAATGCTGTCAGGGTTCTTATTCCTGTCCTTTTCTGTATCAGGTACCTTGGTTGTTGTCTCTGTCAGTGGACATTAAGAATCTGTATAGTATGAAATGCTGTCAACTTTTAGGGCATTCTTTTGTTAACTAAGATAAAGGTAACCTCCACTAGTACTTCACTATGAGGTTTTTTCCATTGGTATTAGATGAAAGAATTCTGTGGATGCTTTGAAAGTATTTATTGATGTATATTAATAACTACTAAGAAAAAAGGAGGGAAATACGTGATTTTGTTTGTAGGAGACTGAAAAAATGTATGGGTTTTTTCTTACAGGCTGACCAAGGTCCAAATGCTTGTGAATGTCATGTTTGTAAACAGGAAGCCTCAGGTCTAACAGCCTCTGCACTTGCAACTGGACGCCTGCCTGCTGGCCACCAGTTCATGAATCCTGAAAAACCTGCACATCCTGCACTTCATCTTTATCCTCACATCCATGGACATATACCATTGCATACAATTCCTCATCTGCCTCGTCCACTTATCCATCCCACCTTATATACAGCTTCTCCCTTTACACACAATAAGGTAAGCTTGATGAAGGAGGTGGATGCATCTTGGTCGTAGGAAAAATACTGTACACACTGTACACCAGCATGACTCAGTATATATGAAACCATAAAAATTTAGCTTTAATCTGTGGCTGATTTATAGCAGTCCTTTTGGAGGCCATAGTGAAGCCATAGTAGGGAATAGGGCAGATTCAGAACTGGTGGAAGATTCATACAGCAGGGCCAAGGGCAGCTTTTGTCAGGAAGACTAATAATTTCCTTACTGTGATTAGAAAGAATGAGGAGTCAAATGAGTCTTCAGTGGTGGAAACAGTAATGGGACTTTAGTCAGTGTGATAGGACTAATTAAATCTTAATTTCCTGGGTCCAATTTTAATATTTCATTTTGGCAATAATATCCTGAGGTTTCTGGTTCAAAATATTCATGATGTAATATTTTTTGAGACAATTGAGGCATAAAAGTTTTTTTAAGTGAGTTTGTGCTTTGAGAGACCTTTTTTTCAGGTTCTGCAAAATTATTTTGACCCAAAAATTAAGTAACAAACAAGAGAGAAGTGTGGAATAAAGATTGGGAGCAGGTGATTGCTTTAAGGAAGTACGAGTCAAAAGCAAGAAGTGCTATTAATGTGCTCTTGTTCCAGGTAGTATTTCAATCAGTGGGTGCTACTGAAAGGGGCAAAGCCTTTGTTATTAGGTACATATTCCTGTTTTCTCACTTCCATCTGGCCCCATGATCTTATGGTTACAAGGAGAGTAGACTAGTTCACTAAGGTGACTATTACTTATTCTTACTGTTCTTAACATCCCCTTTGTTTTCTCCTGACTTACCAGCTGTCCCTTCCTTATCTTTGTTGCAGCACACCAGTTCCTTAAGTGCAGTCTGCCAGGCTGGCATTTCTCAACAGCCCACTGCTGTTCTTGAGAAACCCTTAATTGTTGTACCCCACCTTCTGCCACCCTTCCAGAGCTCTTTTTACCTCCCTTATAGCAGTCTACTCAAGCTCCTGTCCTTTATTTCTGCCGTCCTTCCTTTCAGAAGACCTCTGTATGGTGGAACATCTGCAGCGCACCGTCAAACCTGCACCAGAAGCCCCATGCAGAGCAACAGGCTGCTAGCCCTGAGGGGCTTCGTAGTGTGGGCCAGATCTATTAGCTCTGGCACAGCACCTGAGCCAGCTAGGCGCCATGTATTTATGTTGTGCTGGGGCTAAAAAGACATATGTGGAAGCTGAAGCTTTAGGGGGCTTTTGCCTTGGAAGAGTCAGCTGAATTCAGCAGATCAGGTAGCTAGTAAGCCCTGCTGGATAGGGGTGGTTCATCACGAATAGGCTGTTCTGCCCTGTGAAGTGTTTCTTTGTACCCCTGTATATGAGTTTTTCTTTTCTGCGGGATATTCTAGTATTCCAGCCCGTCCCATCTTCACTGTTAGTCGGATAATTAAAATCCTTCTGTATAGAAAAAGGAGACTGGGTATTGAAATAGTTTGCTTGACCATGAATGCCTAGGCTTTCATATAGGAAATATTATAGGATTCAGCTGATATTTTTAATATCTGCGTCTCCTTCTGTGTAGCATCAAATCCAGTACACGAGTAGAACAAAATCACTTTCCTTGGCTTTTTTTTGAAGGACGGTTTGAACATAATGCTTGCATTGCGCACAGTCTCTGGAAGAAAGTTATTTTTTGAAACTGAGTAAACAATTTTAGCTGGAAGAAATGGGATGATCCAGAACAACTTATCTTTAAGAAACAAGAAAAAGTGTGTTCCTTCCCCCCATCCCCCACTTGCTTCTTAGAATACAATTGTGTATTTCTTGCCTGTTAAGTTTTAAGTCTGGAAACTGTTAAACTTGGAGATGAAAAAACCAGAAGAATATCATCTACTTTAAAATTGTTTTCAAATAATAAGTGTTTTATTTTTCTACTGCTCTTATCTTCAATCCTGAAGCATTTGTAATCCCTTTATCACAATTGTCTTATATGGTAACGATTATCATGTCATAGAGGGTTGGTTTTGGCAGCTTGGGCTTTGAAAGGTAATAATTCCTAACAAGTTCTACATTCATACAAACACTGTTTTTAATTAAAAATGAGGTCCTACCAATATATATTAACCCAAGTGTTTTTGGAGAATGCTTTTTTATATTCATTGGTTAGCTGTACCTAAAAACAATTTTTGTGATTATAAAACATATACACATACAATCTGTGTAATGTGTTATCTGCCTTAAAAATCAACAAACCAGTCTTTTGATTATTCTGGGAAGTATTTGTTATTACGCTTTCTAGAATGCCTTTCACAATTGAAACACTGTGATTTGAATATTGCTTTTGGAGTAACTGTGTAAGCAAACAGAATATTAATGAGGAAAATACTCTTTATTTTTGTAGGCATTACCACCAGCTCCAGTTCAGAATCATACAAACAAGCATCAAGTATTCAATGCATCTCTCCAAGATCATATTTATCCAAGCTGTTTTGGGAGCACTCCAGATTGGAATAGCTCTAAATTTATAAGTCTCTGGGGATCAGAGATGATGAATGACAAGAACTGGAATCCTGCTACATTTTTGCCTGATACAATTCCTGGTGAGGGTTTGTTACTACTTCACACTGACTAGTTAAAAGGCTTATGTTTTGAAATTTGAGTGTGGCACTTTTTTCCAGGAATGGTAGGTTTTATCGTCATAGTTCTGCAAGATGGGATTCTGGCAGAGATTTGCTGCTCTTTCTACTCCTATGGGGCTGAGAATTGAAAAATAAATTCTTACATATTGGGGAGAGGATGCTAAAGGCAAAAGAATAGCATGCCATTTTTCACCTGTAGTCATTGCATAGGTAATTTTGTCTTCAGAAGTTTAGGGTTGCATAGCAATGAGAATTAAGGGGAAACTTTAACTTCTGTCCTTCTCTCACAAAGGCCTGCTGCTTTTCTACAGGGTTGTAAGAGCACTGGTAACCGGGTACTACATCTTACGTCCTACAATGCGCACAGATAACTGCATTGTCATTCAAAAGGACAGATGCATAAATCAGGCAATACATGTATTTAAGTCGTGAAGCCTTTGCAAATACTAATGGTTAAAATTAAAAAGAATACAAGAGAAATAACAATGTGTAGATAAATATAGATGCCTTTCCATTCACATCATAGCAAATATTAAAATACTTTCTTTGTTATATTTGACTTGTATGAAAAAGGAAGCTTGGTGCGTTGGCTTTTTTTCTTAGACTGATCTGCTAACTTGTGTCAAGCTACTACATTGACATTTAAAAGGAAGGGCATAAAAATCTTCCAGAAAACTTCCCCATATACAGATGTAGTTATGTGTAGCTGTTCCAGTAGATGATTAGTGGCAAGCTTGTGTGGAAGGTCTGTCACAAAGGTGTTACTGTAGTTAGCTGGAATTACCAGTAAGATAAGATTTATGATATGTTGATAGAAGGATCCTGCTTGCAACTGTTGCATGGCTAACGTGGATTTCACATATTGAAGCTTGTATACTTAACATGTAAAATGGAGTCCAATTTTAATTTTTAAATTATAAATGGATAAAGGTAGCATTTTTGACTTGCTAACACATTTAGTATTGTCCTTGAAATTGTAACTTTAAGGGTTTTTATTTCTGCTCTGAGACTTTTTAGCACTTTTTGTTAATTCTATATTATTTGGGGGGCAGAGAGAGGTAAAGGAGCATCACTTCACTAATCTTACCAAGCCAACACTAACAATATAATCTTGCTTGTCTGTAGCTAAATTACTGCATGTTTAATTCTAAATGCCATAAAGACAGTTCTGTGATTCTGTGTTTCTTAATTGCTATGTGTGTTTCAATTGAAGGGAGTGATATATTAGCACCAGCACTCTCAGAAATAAGACCCGAAGCACTTCCTACTACATCTAGCAATGAAGCAACAGCAGTTACTGACAGCAAAGAGAAAAAAAATGCTGCAAAGAAGAAATGTCTGTACAATTTCCAGGATGCCTTTATGGAAGCTAATAAAGTTGTCATGGCAACCTCTTCTGCCACTTCTTCTGTCTCCTGCACAGCAACTACAGTGCAGTCAAGCAGCAACCAATTCAAAGTATCATCCAAGAGACCTTCATCAATAGGTAAGGATTTGCAATGCACACACAGCTTAGTAACTGACTCAACTACATTAGCTAGCCATAAAGATTTATGTGTGCTTATTTTAACAATATTATTTATCTTGATTTTCATTAATCGCTGTTCTTGCTACTTTTGAGTTGTAGTCTCTGTACTCCTGGACTAAAGAACTTTGTAAAAGACCTTGATGTTAGACTTTGGGTCTGAATAGGAAGGTGTTGAAATGCTACTCCATTTTCACAGAAGCTGGGAACATACAGCACTTGTTGTGATTGTTTGGGTAGTTAAAAATAATTGATAAGTCTCTATTAATTTTAAGTGGGTTTTCCCAATTTAGGTGAAGTTTTCCACAACGTTAATAAAGAGGACCATAGACATTCTGCACCAGTTGCACCACGGAATAGTCCTACCAGTTTAGCATCCCTTCCTTCACTGTCTCCTGCTGCACTGTCTCCAGCCTCTACACCACATCTTCCAAATCTTGCTGCTCCCTCTTTCCCCAAAACTGCTGCAACAGCCCCTGGATTTGTGGATCCTCATTCAGGTCTTTGTCCTACTACAGTTGCACCTCCTACTTCAACCACAGACAGCTCTGTAAGTGCCCCGCCAAGTGTCTGCAGGTAAGCTGATGTTCTTGTTAGTCTTTTTTACAGTAGCAGGGGAATTAAAATACAGATACCTTTTCTGCTTTGCCAGTGGTGTAGAAGAACTGAATGAGTGAGCAGGAATGAAAAGCTGTGAAAACTTGGTGAGTCTGTAGACAGTTCAAGCTCAAACTATGAAAAGGTTGTATGTGGTCTTGAAACCTGCTGCACAGTAACGCATTTTCCTGACTGCACTTAAGACTTAAGTGTCAGTCCTGCCATTTATGTAGTGAGTGTAGTGTGGAAGGATGTTCTGATTTCTTCAGGTTTTCAAAGATCTTGGGAGGTTGGAATAGTTCGGTGGAGCTATCTTCTGGTAGTGTTATGTGACAGACAATGGTGCCAGCTATTCAATATCTCTGAGAGCAGGCATAACAGAAAAGTATTTGCGTCGCTGCATTGAAGTACTTTGTGACCTGTGTGGCTATTTAACACAGTAGAAATATAACTTTTAGCATAATCTCCAGTTGCTAATGTGATAAAGTAATTTTAGTTTGTAAGGAATGAACTGGCAGAGAACACAGAAACAATTATTGCAGTCTGTATGAATCAGTGCTGTGCTATGATGGGAAAAACTGCTTTATGCTCTAGTGCTTGAGCTTGAGCAACAAAACTAGTGAAGCCTTGATTTCTATGGAATTGTATCTGCTCCCCCTAGCACATGCCACCAGGCGCTGTAATTCTAACTCTCAACAGGCAAGAAACAGTGATGCAAGGGCTACTCAAACTGAGTAGTCAGATTGTTTGCACTGACTGGCAGTATCTCCTGTTGCATGCAACAGTTTTGCATGCCTTTTCCTTGATTAGAATACTGAAGGTGAACAATTTTTCCTGGTCACTAATTCTTGGAAAACTTACCAGGGTGTGGGAGGACACAGGTGGAAGGGAAGAGGGAAGTGAGGTTAGAAGGAAGAGCTGTATATATTTTGCAGATAAGACATATTATGGCCTGTTTTCACCTTTCTAACGTAAGAACAAAGAAACATACTAGGTGAGTGGATTTTTTAAAAGTACTTTTTACTTTTGAAACAAGATCACATCAGTTTTAGAAGAACTGGATAGTAGATATCATATATTGGGTGCATAGTTCTGCAGAGTTTTGGAGGGAATAAACTGCAACATACCTTCTTATTGGAGAGGCATACTGTTATTTCCCCTTGAAAGTGAAGGTACAGACCAGCTAATGATAACATTTTGGTTTTAGCTGAGCTTGAATTTTTTATTTAAGTCAAGAGTTTGGAAATCTGTCTAAAACCAGGGGATTTTAGAAATAAGTTGAGTATATTCTGCAACTGCAAAGCTTTCTTCAGACCACAAGTGATGACATGTGCAGCAGTTTGACAACCATTCCATTTAAAAACGCTAAAATCACTACTTCTGAAACTATTTTAAACTGTTTAAAGATATGAAGAACAGTTTCAAAACTCATTCTCCAGGCTGCTCAATCAGTGAGTCACTAAATGAGGTTTTATAAATCACTTCCATGTGTATCATCTGATCTGGTTGCTTAGTTTTGAACATCTCCTTTTGCATGCTACTGAATGAAGGCTTCAGGATTTGATGCATCACTGGTGGCTGATATTCCAGTTTGGGAGCTTTTGTTCCTGGTAGATGTACATATAACTGTACATGGTTTTGTATATATTTCAAAATATATACCTTTTTTCCAAATACCTTATTTATTATTATCTAGGGTTTTTATAAGCTTTTTCTTAATTTAACATAGTGATCCTGACTGTGAGGGCCATCGTTGTGAGAACAGTAACACATATGATCATCAACAGTATGATGGAGAGGAGAGCCAAGACGAAGACAGCTGTTCAGAGCATAGCTCCAGTACCTCAACATCCACAAACCAGAAGGAAGGAAAATACTGTGACTGCTGTTACTGTGAGTTCTTCGGCCATGGAGGAGTAAGTCATTTGATTTGAAATTTTTTTTGCTTTGTTGTCACTTACTCATCATTGATTGCATGTGATATATTAGACTGCAACTAAAGGGGTGGCATTGGAGCTCGAGCAAGAGAAGTAGTAAAGGAAGCATGGTTAGACAGTAATTTTCCTCTTTGAAATGAAGAATTGAAAGAAACCTTTCTAGCTGAAAGCAATTCAATAGCAATAAAAATAGCTGAAAGATTTAGGAAACAACCAACTTGGATAATAGATACCGTGTTTGATTGAAACTGCAAACAGGGGCATTGAGCCATTTAAATAACTTCACAAAATTCATGTGCTCAGCTGTAGCATCATAATTGTAAATAATGTGAGGAGTTTGGGTAAAAGTACACTTAATACAGGAATTTTTTTTAAATATTCATGGCAATTTATGAGCCATTCTCCCATCCGTGAGAGCAGCAATCCTCGAAGTGTTCACTTGATTTTTTTTAAAAAGACAAAAAAACCCTGTTCTTACCTAGAACTTAGGCGGTGTAAGTTTAAATTATACTTCTATTAAAGGAAAACCCAAACTTGACTTGCCCTGTTTTCAGTGTTACAAACTGTTTACTGGTGCATTTTGATAGGCACTTTCTTGTATGTGTATTTAAAGGGTGTTTTGAAGGAGCTATGAAGTTCTAAAGCATGCAGGTTATACAAAATGTTTTTCCTTATGTTCTTTTAGTATATAACACTTTGTTTGAAGCATCCTTAAGTTAATGTCATACCAGTAACATGTCTAGTAAATTCTTTTAATCATATTTTCATGAATGAAATGCTAAAAGCTGTTAAGTTGCACATAAGTTTTAATAATCAGTTAACTAGTTGAGTCTCTGGCATTTTTTTCCTATTTGGAGTGAAAAGCTCAGTTTATTTGCCATGTATCCAAGCCCTAAGATGAAACTGCATCTGATCAAAGTTGAAGTAAAAGCCCCTGCCCTGTAGCTGAAAGGGACAGGGAGGGGATCCTGTTGTTTTCATGGCATGTTCCCACCACGTCGGAGAGTGATGTGTATTTGACAGTCAGCTGATCGAACAGTAAGTTACTCATTTTGCTGAAGTGGCAGAGCACTCCAGGATTTTTAAATTAATAGGCTTTCTTTTGCTGGTCTAATGAGTTGAACTTGTGTAGCCCCAAACAGATGGGCATCAGATCTGGTGCGGGAGGGGAGAGGGTAAGACAGGAGGAGGGAGGAGGAGTTGAGAGGCAGGAGCAGTGGATGGGAATACAGAAATGAAATGTGACGCAAGGCTTCAACGTGTCGCAGTGTTCAAGTTATTGATGCGACTCTGCTGGAGGTCTGCTGGCACGCTTCAGTGCAGGGTAATCAAGCTTTCACACTTACAGCCCAGAGACACATGTCGCACAAACTCTGAAACAGACTTCATAGAAAATGGAAACAGCAGCAAATATCTGCTCCTTTCAAATTTTCAAATGTGGCATAACAATCACAAGAGAATATGGAAATCTCCTTTCTTGCTTTTAAAGGTATTTCTTTTTCTTCTCCCTGTGCATTCCTCCACAAGAGCAGTCATTCTTTCAGTTGGAAAACACAGTTCAGAAGCTAGCACAAAGTCTTGACAGGTCTCTTGCCTGTTAAATACAATTCAAGGTACACATAACAACAACAAGGATTTTGATACTCAGGTTTGCACCTTCCAGGATATTTTAAGGTCTCTAAAATTTGAAAATCTCAAAATCATTAGGTCAGAGACAGATTTAGTCACTAAATTTTTGTCTTATGTCTTTCAGCCTCCAGCTGCACCAACCAGTAGAAATTATGCAGAGATGCGAGAAAAGCTTCGTTTACGTCTAACAAAAAGGAAGGAGGAACAGCCGAAGAAACCAGATCAGATCTCTGAAAGGGAAAGTGTTGTTGACCACCGAAAGGTGGAAGACTTGCTACAATTTATAAACAGCTCAGAAACCAAACCAGTAAGCAGTTCTCGAGCAGCCAAGAGAGCCAGACATAAGCAAAGAAAGGTAAGACATAAAAGTATGTTTATCCTAGACCTCATGGTTTTGAATCTGTGCACTCTCCGTAAGTACACCACTCTATGCTGACTTCATAAGAATGGTGTAATTGTTTTCAGTATAGTTTGTGGTGCACTGCCTGCTTGTATGTACACAGCTAGCTTACCTGGTCTGATGCCGCCTGAGGAGTTATATGATAGACTGGGAAGATTCCTCACAATGTCATTGCCCTATGTTTTGTTCCAAGTCACCTTTACATTGGATTTCCCACACTTTAGAAAGCTATTTCTATGTGTCAGAAATGTTAAGAATTTGACTGTTTTGTAGAATTGACATCAAAAATGGGGAAAGTTAACCTAGTGTTTCTTTGTTGGGATAATGTTTACAACAAATCGTCCAAGCCAAGAAACAAAGTCAAGACTTTTATGACAGTGCAAAAGTTAAGATTGCATATTTTTAGAATGATTGCACTGGGCACCTTGCTGTCCTCATTGAAAGAGATTAAGAGCTGTGCCACGTGATGTCACAAAGGGCTATCCTAAGCCAGAGTTGAAGTGGCAAGCTGCAGAGAGGGGACAGGGAAGAAAAAATTACAAGGTTCTTTCACATGGAAATTGGCAAAAACATTTCTAAAAATGTTTTTAGATTGTAACAGTATAACACTTTAAGTGTACCAGTGTAACAGGTATGTTATTTTTTTGGAAAAGAGTATTTGCTCTGTTAATAGAGGAAACGTTTATTCTTATTAGGTTGAACAAGCAGGAAATTGGCTTTTCTTACTGCAATTCAAGTATCAGCCTTAAGTATAAAGGTCAAGGTGTGAGGAGATTGCTGAATATTTTTGGATTCTAAGTAGGTTTTGTGACTTGTAAATATTTCTTGTTTGCAGATTTGCTTGCTGGCGCTAATTCTGCATTCTTTAAATGTTTCTATGCGTTTGGAAGACCTGATGTTCACAAGTTATATTCTTTATGTTCATGTTGTAGCACTATTCAGCAACTTGAGGGCTTAATGAGTTTTTTATAAATAAAATTCACTTTGTTCTTTCAATGCAGTTTGAGCATAAGAAGCAGAAGATTTTCATAGGGTTTTTTGCATGTCTTCTGTAACTAAAAGTGTAATCCCATACAGGCATTTCTAAATGTGCAAGAAAATGAATGGACATGATCGTTCTGAGTGTATGACGTTGATCTTGCATCATTAGTAAGATTAATGTTGCGTAGCAAAGTTTCAGGCGTTTGCAGTAATGGCTGGGAAAAGTCCCTTGTGTCTTTGTTTCATGTTGTTAGTGAACTTAAGGCTGACAACAGAAAACTTTACCATGCTTATTATTTTTGACGACTTTCAGTGTAGCTTTAGTGTGCTTAGTGTTTTGCTGTAAAATGTTTTAAATGATTGCTTTTCATAATATTTGTGAACACTGAAACAGAGAAGCTCTGCTAGGACAGCAAAAGAATGGGTAAATGATGCAACATGGTGCAAACCTGAGTTATCTTAGTAATACTGGCAGTTGTTGAGAATGATGCTGAATGTTTTGTTTTCAGTAGTTTTTTGTGGTTGTAGAAACTCTGATCTGGAGTTAGGCTTAGCAGTAGCAGAGGGAAGTCAACAGTTAATATTAACAGTCAAATAAGTTACAGAAAAATAGAAAATAGAAGTATGAAAGGGATTTTAATGTACTTTAAAGGGCAGCTTTTGTATAACTATGTATTTGCTTGATGTGCAGGTTTCTGGATTAAGTATATCCATATCCTAGGATTTATAATGTTCATCGAGAAAAGTAGTAATAATCCCTAAAACTTTTAATTTCCAAACTGTTTGTCAGTGTCAATAAATATATTGTTATTCTGCAGCTTGAAGAGAAAGCTCGTCTTGAAGCAGAAGCCAGGGAGAGGGAGCATCACCAGTTGCTTGAGGAACAGAGGCGGCGAGAGGAAGAAGAAGAAGAGAGGCTGAAACAAGAATTACAGCGGCTTCAAGAACTTCAGCAGTTGCGGGCGGTAAAGAAAAAGAAGAAAGAACGAACAAGTAAAGACTGTCAGAAGGTGGACATGCTAACTCGAAACTGCCAGGCAGTGAAGGAATCTGTCCCAAATGCACCCGAAGACATTGAGAATGGTACACTTGAGCAATCAGAAAAGATAGAAACCTCCTCTGGTTCACTGTCGAGACACGCGAGTCATACAGAACAGAGGCCGGTTTCGGAGACAGGCTGTGAACTATCCAATCCTGTAAACACTAGAGACTCAAAGCTGCTTTATCAGAAAGAGGGGAGTGTAAAGCAGCATGAGCCCCTCTCTTTTCTGCTTGATATTATGCATCAACATAAAGAAGGAAACAGCAAACAGAAACTAAAGCAGATAAACAAACCGTGTGCTGAACAAGTGAAAAAGCCTGTTGAATCCCCCAAAGCAGCTGAGATTCAAAATAAAACCAGAAACCAAATAGAATCCAAAGCAAAAGCAGCAGAGCTCCCGACACTTGCAGAACCTAAAAAAGAAGAGAAGAAATTAAACAATAACAACAAAAAACAGTTGAACCATGTAAAGGAAGAAAAAGCACCTGTTACAAGTGAATCCCCTTCACCAAGTGAACAGCAACAAAATAATAAGCTAATACTTGCGGATTCTCCTCAACCAAAAGGCAAGAACAAGAAAAACAAGAAGAAAAAAGGGGACAAGGTCAACAATTCTATTGGTAAGTGTATAAATGTTGAAGAACTTGTGTTGTGTTTTATTGTTACCATTTAAATCCAGAAGTTTGAAATCCTTATCTTCAGTTATTCCTGCCAATGTGAGTTAGAGAAACAGGAAAACTGGTGTCAGGAAAACAGAAGTCATTGTAGTTATAACCATTAAGTAACAATGCATATAGTTCTAGTAGAGAGGTGTAGGATACTTAAAAGAATGAATAAACTGGCATATGCTGCTAGTTTCGTATGGGGGTTTTGTCAGTTATGAAAGCCAGTCTCTTCTGTAAAGCCTATCTTGCTTAAAATAAATAATGAAAATAATAGTATGGTTAAGTCCACTTTGAACTTCTTTAAAAGCAAGGTTGTTCCTCATATGGTGTTGAGTATAGTCTAAAGTTGGTCTTGTTCTTTCAGCAATGAAAACAAGGCCTTTCTGCAGCCAAAGAATGGTCATTCATGCATAAATATGCATTTTCTTACAGGAAATAATTCCTTTTTTATATTAATAAACAGGTAACTAGAAAAAACTAATTTACTATTTCTAATTTCTCAGAGTCAAAGCTTACAGGGGGATGTTAATTAGATAATACTGTGTTTTCTCCACAAGACTATTAGCCTGTGCTAGTAAACAGATTTTTACTTATCTGATAGAAAGAATAAAACCATAGAAGATTGAGTTTGAGTCAGACAAGTTGCGCTTGCATCATTTTCTTCCCAATGTATTTTTTTTTTGTTTTCCTGAAAACGACTAAGAGCTAATACCAGAGCTGTGCAGTGCGTGCAGTGCAGTGCCTGCTGGTTGCCTTTGTCAGCACAGCAATCTTACTGCTGTGTTAGGGCACCAGTGTACTCCTGTGCATGCTGGGTCCCTACTGGGACTGCCTGGGGGGATGGCAGTTTTGTGGTAGGGACATCTGTCTGCTTGGAGCACCCATTTATTCCCCTGGGATCACCTCACAGTTGAGCAGTAATGGTGCGTAAATTAAAGATCCGTTCACTAGAATGGCTTAATATTGCAGTTCCCTCTGCCGTTCTGTCTGGTAAACGCATCAAGATACAAGACTTTAATCCTTTAGTAGTCTCTGCCAGTATTTCAGAATACTTAAGTGTATTAAGCTTTGTTAGAAAAATGTAAACCAAATTCCTGGTTGGTGCAAGTGCTAAGTGCAGAGCCCAGCTTTTTTTTTTTTTTGGTGTGGTTTCATGGTTGGGTTGAGGTAACCCGCCAGTCTGGCGTTTTAACTCTTCTTAAGTTCAATGTTTCCATTCCATTTAAATCAAGCAGCGCTACAGTATTGAACCCTTTTTTCTCATACCTTAGTTCTTGTGCATACTGTGTTGTGGTGAGTTTGGGTTTTATTCTTGTTTGGTTGGTTGGTTTTGAATTTACCAAGAAGAATGTACTCCTGTCATTGGAGTAAGGTAAAACTCTAGAATTAGGAGCAGAAAGCAAAGGCTGGAGGCATTTGAAGGAGAAGCTATTGAGGGGGGGGTCATGAAGGGTGTTTACTGTAGGAGAATTTAAGTAGTTTGCTACAACTTTTCCTCCTCCTTGCCCCTCACTTACCATTATTTTCTGCTGCTTAAATCAAGTGTGGTTACAATTTCTGAAAAGTAATGTTTAAATGTGAAAAAACATAGGGACATATTTCTGAATTTATAAAGAGATAATTGTGCTGCTCTCTGAAGAGTCAGAACTGGCTTGTCACTTTGCATAGTTCTGACTTCAGAACTACAACAAAGATACTGTAATACACAATTCTTTATTTAGCTGTAGTTTCTTAAAGACATAGGGTTGCTGTACCAGATTAGCAAAGGCATAAAGAAGTGAACTAAGAAAAAACAAATTCGAACTAGGGTAACTGAGAGAACATGAAAAGAGAGTGACAAAGTCAGGAATCTTTTAACTCAGTTTTAAAATGAGGTGTTAAGTCGTTGAAAATTATTGCTTTGGGTGAAATATCTGTCTCTTAAAGAAATTTATCCTGGCAGGGTATTTTAACTCCTTGTTGTGAAGAGGCTGAGCAAAACTTAGAGGTATAAGGAAGCGCTGTATTTATTGGGTTTTCTGGGTCTTCAGAACTAAGTTGCCTGGCAAAGATGTGCAACTTCTGAATGACCAAGAATGCCTTTAGAAGGGAGTTGTTTGTTCTCATAATCTCAAGGATTTTAAAGAGTCCTGATGTGTACTGGGTGTTCTCAGTTTCTTTATCTCATCCTTTTTGGAACAGACTGTGAAGCTGCTTTAGAAATGAGATTTGAGTATATAGGTAGTAAGAAAAGAGACCTTAGGATGAAAATGCTCAAATTGGTTTCTAGGGAAACTTACACTTTCTGAAGCTTTTTTTTAAAGAAGATAAAAATATAAAAGAGAACCATACAGTGAGACCGCATGATATATCGATGAACTTTTAAGGGACTTTGTTGCTGTAGTTGAGGCCTAAATTCAGGCCATGTTAAATTTTTTTTTTTTTTTTAAATTCCTAATAGTAGGTAGCATGACTTAGACTCTTGCAGACACAGTCTGATGATCATGCCCCAGATGGAGTACAGCAGCTCTACAAACCCAGAACTCTTGAAATATTTTTCTTTATTAATGTGATTTTTAAAATGTTTTTAAAGCTGCCTTTTTAGTGGTAAGACCAACAAATTTCAGGCAGTCAAATGCTATTAATTAGCTATCTGATTCATTGTGCTCTTCATATAATTTGACTGTTCTTGTGTATTCCAGGCTTAAGGCATCTTTTGCAACCCATGCAATCAGTAAATTTATTGTTGATTCATCTCTTTCTTGTTGCCAGTGTAACTCCTTAAAGGCTGAGCAGAGGTACTAGTCCAGAGTTTTTGAGAAGTGTCTTTCTAATTATAAGTTTGTATTAATTCAGCCTAAACAAGAATAATAAATAGTCTACCAAATTCAGGCAGTTGTCTAGAGACATCTTTAATGCAGCGTCTTCCTCTCTCCTTCTCCCCTCCCCATGGAATCTAATGTAGTATCACCCTATTCCTTTGTAGATGATGTGTTTCTACCCAAAGACATTGACCTAGACAGCGTGGAAATGGATGAAACAGAGCGAGAAGTGGAGTATTTTAAAAGGTAAATTGCTGTAATAAAGCTGTCATGCTTCTTCCCATCTGCCATGGTTTAAAAAAACCCAACAAATTCCAGACCCCTCCCAACTTCATAACTAACTCCTAGCAGAAGAGCCTGTGTTGTAACATAGTAAATCCTGTTACAGCTGATAGTGTGAATACTCTATTAATTACCAAAGCTTTAGATTTTGGAGCACAGATCATAGCTAAGTAGCACAAATACAGAAATGAGAAACATAATCATTTATGTTCCCCAGGTTCTCACTGAGGCTTTCAGAATATCCTCAGTTACCATTTTTTTCTCTAAGCAGAGTTTGTATGAATATTTCCTTTATTACCTACCCAGACTAAATACTGATTATTGTTTAAAAAAAAAATAAGAAAAACGCTGTGTTAGGTATTAACTCTTGAACAAATGAAACTTTACATTTTAAGTTTCAGAACAGATACTTCAACAAAGTTAGTTAATGTTTTCTTCCTTGTTTATAGAAGCCATTAGTTTGGAATTTTATAATGTAGTATGACGTAGAGATGATACAACTGTGGGATATTAGCATATGCCAATCAGAAAGAGGGGATGCTTATGCTAGAGCAGTGACAGTAAAATAATAATATGAACCTGTGCTTCTTTCCTGTGTGCATTTTTGTTGCTTTTGGGATTTACACATTACATTAATTACCTTTAAATTTCTCAAATATGAGCAGACAGCTCATGTTTAAATTATGTAGCATGTGTTTTTCCAAAATACTGAAGTCTACTCAAATGTGTGTTCCTTAATGGTGGTTGGATGTGTTAGTTTCCCATGAACGAATCTAGTAAACCTGTCATTATAATAGCCAAATCTGAAATGTTACAAACAAATTTGTTTCCTGCAATTGAATAATTTAGTAATCAGCATTTCACAAAACAACAGAAATAATTTGTTTAAAGGGTGGGGTTTTTTAAGAAAGGGCTTTCAGTATGAATTTCAAGTTCTTTTCTAAATTTATATAGTTTTGACAGTTAAGGTGCCTGAGACATAATATATGTCTGAGTCTTGCAAAGGATAGAGTACAACTGCTTCTCTGTGCTGCTTATTATTACTATACAAAGCGCATATGTCTGTAATTTGTTTATAGAGTTGTAATGTACAAGAAGATGAATCTCTATTCTGAAAAATTACTTTTCTGGGTGGTGTCAATTAAATGATGTTTTTCAAAATGAAATGTAGTTTTCATAGGTGAAATGTGGCATATATTAGATAGTCCTAGTGTTGGTATAGCATAGGTCTTTGTTGTGGATTTCATGGAATAATCTTAGCTTCGTTGAAGTTTGCAGTATCTGTAATAGAAAATAGACAAGTTATTTTCACCAGTTCTTTATTTTCAATAGGATGCATGAATCAGTGTCTTGTATTTGTGGAAGGGCAGCTGAAGTTTGGGGATAGACTTGACAAACATGATTCCAAATGAAGAGTTAAGACTTGTAACTGCACTGTTTTATAATCAATTCAGTAGTTGGTGTAACCTACTCATTTACTGTTATCTGTTAGGAAGTGTATGTAACCGTCCAATTTTTTTGGTGCATACCTGTTTAGAAAAGGTGTCTGAAATGCCCTGATGGGAGAAACAGCTACTTAATGCTGTGAAGGCACCTTTAATGCATATGTTATCTATAACTTGATAATTTCCAAAATAATACATATAATTATATGTTGGGAATTTTGGTTTTAATAATCCTCCATGTGAATGAGCTGCACAAGGCTACTGAATTCATACCTTTTACTGATAGTTTGTTAATTCATCATCTTTCCGTCTTTGTAGTGGCATAATATAGATGGATTCATTAATTATACCCTGACTTCAGAATTAATTTTGAAAGCTACTTCTAACTTTAGCATAAAAAGAACAAAATAAGTTTATTTCTTCTGCACTTCCCCTGTACCTTTCTATTTTGCTCGGTTTGTCTGCTCCCCTTTTTTGGCTTTCAGTTGTCACAGAACCTGTGTAGCCTTTCAGAGAGGGGTACACGCTGCCTTGATGCTGCCATGCAGCCTTTAGCCTCAACAAACTACACCTCACCTCACTGAAGGACTGTCACTGCAATACCTGCATGTGCCAGCCCTTTTCAATAGTTCTGCCATAAATTGTCTTCAGCGAAAGCGAATAAGTGGATTTTTTGTTCCAAAAGCATTTTTTCCAGGCATGTGGGCTACTTACCTGCTGTATTGTAAACAACCTCCTTTCCCTAGGTCTTTATTCAAGCATAACTTCGCTGTATTTGGAAGAGAAGCAGCAGTGTCCCATGCCATTGGTGCTTCTGCTTTATGCATTACCTAGTGCTCCTTCATGCTGTTATAAGGCTTTGGGTAAATACAGCAATGTCAGCTCTGTTTCTAGTTAACATTCAGTTAGCTTCTGTCTGCTAAATATGCAGTGTTCATTGCTACTTCGTTCACTTACTCTTTATGATGCAGTGTTATTTAGAGTAACTGATTTATGATCTATTTCAGTGATGAATAAGTGGTTTATTGGGTTTTTAGGTGTGATTTTTTTTTTCTTAAGATATTTTGTATTTCTGAATGAGAGCTGCTTTTCAAAAGAGGATAACACCTGTGGTTTGATTTTAAATATATTGGTTTTACTTTGTCACTTTTTTTCTTTTCAGATTCTGCTTGGATTCTGCCAGACAGACAAGGCAGAGACTTTCCATCAACTGGTCCAATTTTAGCTTGAAAAAAACCACCTTTGCTGCACATTGAAATGACATAATATGGGGAGGGAACCCTGCAGGAATCAATGAACGACAACTCCACTTATCTGTCCTGCTGTGCTGAGAGCTTATCTGGTCTTGAGCCAGTGCTGCCTTGCCTTGTCCCCAGTGCTGTGTGGATCTGCACTGAACCCTTTGGCCTGATAATTCTTGCGGACTGAAAAATTGCCACTTTCTACCTGAATTTGTTAGCTTGTGTGCTTGTAGTCTGTGAGTGAGACTTACTTGATTGTAGCTGTATGCCGTTGGAGTTGGAACAATAGCTCTTTTCCATCTCCTTCTGAATGCCTTGGCCTCAAAGACTTTAAATTGCTTAGGCTTGGGTGGAGGCCAGAATACTAGTTTGCATCATCTGCAGTGGCTCCTGTCACTTCTGCATCTAGCTATGTTTTGTCATTCTGACTCCTGACAAAGGAATGGACCTAGTCAGTTGTGCTTTCATCTGCTCCAGAATTCTCCTGACATGACTTCATGAAAAAGAGACTCTTATGGGACAAGCGTTTCCTCAGTTCTTTCACAATCTACTGTTTAAGAGTGTACAAGTTACGCTATTTGTGTTTTGATTTTTTTTTCCTGACTTGTAGCCAGCTTGTGTAAGAATACTTGCAGAATGAGAAAATTTAAAAAAGAACAGTACTCACACTATCAAATCTGTTATAGAGTGTATAATTGTATTAACACTGAAGCCTAACTGGCTACTTTTTTAACATATTGTTAAGTAATATTAAAATCATGTCTTTCTTTTTGAAAGATGGAATACATTAGTATGGCAGAAGACTTGTGTCTTGCTTTTTTCTGCTTGGCTGGGGGAAGGGAAGAAAGAAACATATCTGAAAGTAATGGTCTTCTAAACTAAATTTCATTTTGGGTCAGAAGTTGTTGGTGAATGCAACTTAACTTAAGCATATTCCTCTATGAACACTTGTTTGCCAGCTCACCTGATGGGAAAAACTGTTATCTGCTAGAGCAAGAATCCTGCTGAGTGCTAGACTTAAGTTCATGAATTCTGTGAATTACTGTAATGCTTCTATTTCAATAGAAACAGGGTAATATAAAAATTTCCAATTTAACGTCAGTGCAGAAATTAAGTAGGTAGGCTCAATGGTACTGTCATGTAAATAATACAGTAATATTTTACAGGTTGCATAGTATTGCCCAGTGTGGAAGAAAACTATTAATTTAGGATTTCTGTCTTGGTAAAGATACTGCACTTGTAGAAGTTTTTCTGATATTTATTCAGAATAGAGACAGTAGAAGCTTTCTTTTTACCTCTAGATGACTATACTTACCCAAATTATAAGGCAGTCTTTCATTATTTTGCTCTTTTTAAGAAAACAGGACTTCCACTCGGCATGTATTTAAAAGGACAATATGGCTACAAAGCCCACTAATGTCCTTTTCCAGACCATCCCACATTTTTGTTTCTTCTACTTGTTAACACATGTTTTTCTGTGATACGCCCACCGGGCTTGTGACTGCTTTGCAAGATAGTGTAATTGCACTCTGCTTTGGCCCTGAGAAGGTTTAATGAATGATTAATGGCCTCTCCAGGTGTAGCAGGAAGATGCAGTTGGCTACAAACCACTGAGATATCTACAACTTCACATCCCTCTTGTTGGTCCTGGAGCTCCTGTCCCAGCGTGTGCTCCTGGTACAGAATATAGTTGCTCAGCTTGTACCCAGCCACTGTAGATAAGTGAACCCTCCATCTCTTCTAGAGGAGGGAATGACACAATACCTGTTCTCAAAATGTAGTCCAGGAATGGAAAAAGGACAACTATTATTCTTAAGATTCAGATTGAGGATGGGATGAATATCTTAGCCTCACTTTTTTGTTGATACAGTGTGGTAACATGTATTTATTTGCTTGTGCTGGAGGAATAGTATCTCAAACCTAAAAGGTAATGTCTGTGCTACTTAGCACTGTCTCTGCAAAACTATGTATTATTGAAAGTACCCACGTCATTCAGTGGAGAAGAATGAACTTTGTTTCTTGAGATCATGGAGGCTTACATCTGTTGTAGCCTGAGTTAGATCTTAGTTATGTAAAAGTGGAGAGGCTTCTTGCGTAGGACAGTGGCTGTGGAAAAACAAACCAACCTGTTAAAACAGCTGAAGCTGAATGTTTGTCAAATCCAGCTTTTCAGGCTTCTTCAGTTCTAAACTTTAACACAAGGTGGCAGTGTGTGTCATCACTACTAACTTCTACATCAGCCATCTCAAATGGAGGTATGGGATGGAAAAAATAGTTGATGTTAAGCTGGCAAATATTGGTGCAGATCCCAGTTTCTCTGGAGTAGGAACACTTTGAAAGTACTGAGATTTCTAATGGTGCTAGAAAACTCATTTCATAGCATTTGTTTTCACTAGTAACTGGGGAAGAAAGTCACCATTTTCTACAAGCACCTACCTGTTCAGAGAGTGATATGTGAGTATGACATGCTTCTCTTTATTTTGAAATCCTGGGTTAAGACAACAGAAGTAGTCCTTTTGCATTTGAGGAATATATGTATGTATTTGTAATATCCTTCAAAGATAATTGTCTTCTGCTCCGTCGTGGTATGTTGATACAACTGACATGATTCCACATGCTACGCAGGAAGCATGAAGAATGGGCATCCATGGATCTGCTGTTGTTGCACCTTGATGAGAACTCAAAGGCAAGTTGTATTTTTCTAAATATGTAATTAAGTCAAGATAAGAGGACAAGAGGTAATGGGCACAAATTTGAACATAGGAAGTTCCATCTTAACATGAGGAGAAACTTGTTTACTTTGAGGCTGGCAGAGCACTGGAACAGGCTGCCCAGGTGGAGTGTCTGTCTCTGGAGACATTCAAAACCTGCCTGCATGCCATTCTGTTCAACCTGCTCTAGGTGAACCTGCTCTGGCAGGTGTTTGGACTAGATGATCTCCAGAGGTCCTTTCCAACCCCTACTGTTCTGTGATAACTATGGACCTGTCTGGGAGTCAGGAGATTTGAAAGTACTGACTTGAATTCAACAACTCTTGTGACCTTGGGCAAATGAGTTTGTTACTGTTACTCCGTTCATTAAATGGTTTTGTTAAGGCTTTGATGAATTTATGTGTATGTTTCTTAAATGCCTAAGCAAGTAGCGATGTGAAGTCTGGTTTAGTGCAACAGTATAACCTCCTATGGGGAGCACAAATGTCTTGTGCTGGTATTTGTGTAGTTCAGATGCATTCAGTCCAGGTAAAATTCATTCAAAGGTCAGCTCTAGTAGAGGAGACCTCCATCATGACTGAGTAAATCTGAGTTCTTCATGAGAGTTGGAAGGGGGGAAAAAAATCCACCTTTGAGAAGTGGCTCCTTTGAGAGCTGGAGTGTAACTTCTGCACTTGTTCATTACTCATCTTAACCTATATGAAGGATAAATATCTAACTTCTGGAGGTGACTGGTGACGTAGCTGTTTCAGGCCTGTCGGCTGGTACCAGTGCTGCTGAATGTGAGGGTGTGGTACTTATTCAGGCATATCCTTAATGGAAGACGGCATAATTGCACAGAATGTTTTCATCTTGAACAGTGTTGATATTGGATGCTTTAAGAGAGCTCTCACACAGGGATGTCCCATCTTTGCTTGGCATTCACTATTGGGGCTTTCTGAGGGGATGTGACTGAGAGTTCAAAAGTCTTCAGCACGCTTTTCCAGTGTGGCATCCTTGGGACTTAAAACTCTGTAGCTGAGGCTCAGCGTGCTGGTGACGCCAGTCTCACCTTAGCCTGAGAAGATGATTGCTGTGTTAAAAATCAATTCACACAGCGACTGCTGGGTGCATAGGCGTTTGGTGTGCCCACGGCTGCTCAGAAAGGCTCTGCAAGGTGCTTTCTGTTTCAGTGAAAGGTTAGCTCACCTTTACTTCAGTGTGGATCCTGTTGTATCATGCTGGAGAAAATACTGCTTAAGATATATTGGGGTAAACATTTACATTGATATTCACAATTTCAAACATCTCTCAGTACAAAGGTGTGCAACTTGTTATTGAAGAAGCTATTTAAAAAAAAAAGCCACTGCTTGCTGTGTTGTAACATACATCTGAGCAAGATTAGGTGTGTAGTCTCTTTGTTGTCTTTGGCTCTTTCTCTGCATTTAAAGCTCCAGGAAATGTGAAGACTGAAACTTTTGTTAGGGGAATTCAGTGAAGTGACATAAGTGTTGATTCGGGATGTCTCCTTTCTTCTTCCTGTCCACCAGAAAGAACTTTTCAAAGAAATTCCAGTTTTCCAAGTTTTACATGCCTTCCTAATTGCCAGCAACTTGTCCTCCCTCTGTTACTCCATTCATCATTTACTGAAAGTGTTAAATAATCATTAAAATGTTTTATCTTGTAGTGCTGCTACAGGCAGCTGATGTAAATGAACTGACATTGAGAGGAGGATGTTGTTCTTTTCTCTTCTGTTTTCCTCACTGAACAAAGAAGTAACAATACCTAATCTTTGGGCCTCGTTTCTCTGGGCCTTCTTAGTTTCAGCTTCGCTGTTGCTTCTACCTGTACAGTTGGGCCTCTCCCAGCTCAGTGCTTAGAGATGTGAAAGAAACTACCTATTGATGCACTCTGGATTTACATAAACTGTTGAAAAACATGCAAGGTAAACCTTTGTTTTCCTATAACTGTACTCTTGGGTTTTTACTGGTTTGCTTGTAAACTGATAGGTACAAATGGGATTTTAAAGTCAATGGTGTCCAGTTTCTATCTCTGGGGAAGACATAAAATAAAAAGGGAGAAGATATATATTAGTTGTATTTTCTCTTACATGATTTTCAGAGATATTTTTTTTAACCTCTAGTATTTTGAATGTCTTGGTTTATGAGGGCTTGAAGTGTATTTTCACACTTTATTCACAGGTCCATAGCCTTTAACATTACTGTTTCACCAGGTATTATTTGATCAGAAATACATGGGTTTTTTGTGTTGTTAGAGTCTCTTTAGGCAGAGTTATGAGGAGAGGGGACTGTGTGTAGTCCAGATGCTTGTTTAACATAAATTTTCTTTCCAGTATGTCTGTGCAGAAATACAGCAATCCACAGATCTGCATAGATGCAACGTGTCAAGAAGGATGTACTGGACAGTTCTTTTCTAGAAATCATTTTCCCATTCTGGTTTCTTTCAAGCAGGCTGTTGACTCAAGTTAGTACAAGGGTTTGCACTGTGTTTGGGGTTTTGGTGTTGGTTTGGGGTTTTTTTTGCACGCAAGCACCATGATGTTTAAGGTTGTTTTGTTTGTGACTGAAATACAAGATTGGAATCCAGGATCTGGAGTGGAAAAGCTGTAATGCCAAACTTAACAGACCAGATGAGTGTGCTGCCTGCTGTTGCTTCAACAGACTTTATGCTGCAAACCACTCATCTGCATCAGCTCTTGGGAGAGTGGATCCATGTTAACTGAAAATGTGTAATCAGTAAAGCCCCCTTCTTCTAAAAGGGACAAAAGTGGGAATCAATCACTTGAAGTCAGGTGTTTGAACCTTGTTTCACACCCTCTGTCTTCAAGACCTTGTACAAGTTTTTGTCCATCTGTTGTTTGACCACTAAATGGTTTCTACAGTGTTGCTAAGGGCAGTTAAGGTTTTCAGTAATTTTTGGTTGGTTTGTTTATTCCTAAGTTGAGGGGCAAATTAGAAGTAGCTGTGGCCAGTTAGAGAGGTCAGTAGGCAGTTAGGTAGGCAATCTTAACAGAGTAACAGAGAAGGACAAGTTTTAAGTAATGTTTTATCAGCCTCTTATATATGTTGATTATATCAGGGTATGAACTCTTGCTCTAGTGGGTGAATTCTTGAGGCTGGAAGCAGGACTGTGGTTATGTAGTCTTGCTGACTGTGAAGGATGTGTTTGCTAAAACTGTTTCTTCAAAGTGGGAGGGGAAAAGAGAGTAGTATCTACCATAGCAACAGTACTGTTGCTTTTATCCTTTCATGCAAAGTCACCTCTTAGATTTCTTAATTAGGTATACTCTTACTTTCTGTAGCAGTCTCAAGATAAAGTTTTTGTCTTCTAGTTAACAAGTAAACAAACTTTTCCATTTGAAAAGAGTAGTGAAAATAGTTTGCAACCATTTATCTTATATGGGGCTTCTACTTAATTCCTTTCTGTGCCATCAATCTATCTTACGAGCTTTAAAAGGTACTGTCTTTCTCCTTCCCAGACTCAGAATGCATATTTGAAAAGTCCATTTAAAGAATTAATGAACCTTTTCAGTAATGTAACTTGTGGTGCATGTCAGTTGCCCAAGCCATTTCGTGGTCTATAGTGAAATTGTCATTTATTCTCCCCGGCTGCCTCTGGGCCTTTGTGTCATTTACATTGGTCATACTTCACATATTTCACCAGGTGGGGAAACTCTCTGAAGGCTGTCTTGCAGAAAATCCTATCCTTTCTGCACCATGAGTTATCCTCTTTGAGTCAAGAGGTATGAAATTGTGTATTGACCTATTTTTTTTAATTAAAAACAATAATAAATTTTGGGACTGTATGTGACCTTCAAGTGTAATTCTAGGAGGAGCTGGCCTAACATTGGTGAAGATAAACTGACTGGGTAAGAACGTAATTGTAAGGCAAGAAGCTGAAGCCTGTTCTGTGATATGTTACTCCTTATTCGTACTACAGGGCTTTTGTTGAACACCTAACAAAGCAGCCTGCCAGAGAGAATTGTAAGTATATCACTCAACTTCTCTGTACTGTGTTTTGCTGCTTTATAAAGTGGTACAAAAGCGTAATTGGTAGTTGAGCACTGGTGAGTTACCTGTAAACTCGTAAGAGGTTTCAGATGTTTCTGAAATTCTCTGCTGAGCTACAGCTGGGGATGTAATGCTAGATAGTGTGGTGAAAAAGTTGATATGCAAAAATGTCATTGTACTGTTTATGCAGTGTGAGAAATAATCATCTTTCCACATCAGAACTGCTACTCCCTTCAAATTAGTTCAGTTCATTTCAGTTCATTCAAAGATCACCAATTGCAATCATGATGGTAGCTGCTCTTCTAAAATCCCTTCTTAACCTATCTTAACAATTGGGCAATCCAAACTGGATGCAGCTGAGTTACTGGAGAGAGCTGGAGTTTTCTCCTGTGGTCTGAACTTTCAGGTCTGAACTTCTGGTGTCTTGCTTTTGTCAGTGTTAGCCAGTATAGCCTGATTGTTTTTCTCTTTCTTCATGCAGATGCCTTTTTTGGACACTTATTTCCACTTGTGCAATCATCTCTACATGCCTTGGAACTTCTTAGGCGTAGGAGTCAGGGGCTTGAACGGATTAGACTTTGGCAGAGATGTAGATTTTGGCAATGCCTGAACTAGGACACGGTAATCTGTGTGGTGCATGCAAGTAGACTAAACATGGAAGAGAGGTTCTTAAGATGTTGAAGTCATTGCCCATTCAAAGGTCCTTGGGTTGGAATCCTTTAAATGATGTGGTGCAAGGACAGATAAGGTCTGGCATGACTTGCTGCCAGTTTTCTTTCCTCATACCAGCAATATGTCAGCGTGGCATGGTATGATGATGTGGGAGAAGCATTTATTAAAAACAGCTGGAATCCAAATACAGTTGTGGATCCCAATGGCTGGCTGGTTTTGCTTATTGCCGAGTTTCTTTTTTAAAACAAAACAAAATAACACTTATGTTTTTAAACTGGGAGATTGTCATCTATACTATGGATTTTATTTTGATGCCAATTGACACTGTCATGGTTAGCCGTTGGCAGTTTAAGCAATCTTGAATGTTGATGTATTACAGAATCACCCAAACAAACGTAGCACAATGGGGAAACAGTGCAGCTGGTTGAGAAATTGTGGAAGTGATAGTGTTTTGAAATGACTGGGAGGACATAAAAAACCAACAAAACAACACAAAACCTTATTCTTTTTGGGTATAGCCTGGAGCGCATTGTCTGTGATAGATTGCAGGAGATAATGTAGCATAAGTATGGAAAAGAAGCGTGTTACTTCAGTTACATGTGTAAATATAGATGCCCTGTTTTAATGTGTAATGGTCTAAAACAGTATCTTAAAGGTAACGTTGGTTTTATGTCTAAAGCTTAAGTATTGTACAGAGTTGACTTCTTAAAATCCTACTTCCTCTTAATTTTTGTTTTTGTTGTAATAACATTTTTATAAGCCTAAACATTATAAGATGTGTGATTTCTGTGATGCTGTGAGCAAGAGTTGTACTCTGCACAACTTCAATCATTGTATCTTGTATGATAACCAAAATTAGGTAGCTGTGGGTAAATAAGGAAGGGGGAAATAGCTGTTTTAAAGTACTTTTTTTAAAGTATTTTTTTCTTCATGCTAATATTTTTAGGAATTTTTTTGTTTTTTAACTTTTATTTGTAAAGCATGTAGAAGGTGATTGTAAATGTTAATTGTAGGACACAAAAGCTTGCAGTTTGTGGAAATGTTACTGTGTTTTGCTAAAGGACTCTGATTTAATCTACTTAATTTCTTAAATTGTTTTTGTCTTAACACGTATTCCTGGTTTATTGTTACATATTCAGTTCAGTAGCTCATCACTGCACTGAGAGTTGGTATTCCCTTAGGAGGATTATTAATGAGTATCTAAAATGTAGTGAAGATGTGTCTGAGCTGACAGTGGCGTCCTACACTGGCATACACTGGAGTAGGTAAGGCAGGAAAGATGTGAGGCAACTGCAACTTTCAGTCCATTTTACAGAAGCAGTGTCAGTGCAGAAATGAAGCAGCTTTGCCCCAGCTACAGTGCAAGTCTGAAATGGAGCTGCAAAAAGAACGTAGTTATCTAGAGGCCTGAGTCTGTGTCTGAATTACAAGCCTGCCCTATGTCATGAGGATTTCTACAAGAACTATCACTGGATAAAAAGAAGAGGAGAAGCACTGTGAAGTATTAGCCTCTTGCTTTGTGGTGATGTTTGCACGTTTATGTTGTCTTCCTCATCTGTTTACTTGCACCACCTCCCAGACTGTCTCATAGATCCTTCTTACTCCTACAGACCTTGTGGCTGAAGTTCTCTGGAAATACCTGAGGAGCGATGGGGTTTTGTAAGTGGTAATGTGCTCCTGAGGCTTTTTGACAACTGAACTTAGGAATTAATACTATAGGTTTCAGTTTGTGCAGTTGGGCTGTTATCTCATGCACGCCTGAAAAGCCACCATCACACCACAGTGTTTCTTATCATGCGTGGACAGCTGCATGGCTAAAAACAGATGTAGTGCCCCATGCTGTTGCAAGTAAGCTCAGTGGGGTCAGAATGAATTAAAGCTTCTAGTTGTTCTCTAAACAGCTTTGGATGAAAGAAAGAGAAGGGGTCTGGTGTTTCTTAGCTCATTCATTCCTGGTGCAGTAACAGTGTGTCTTCTCCTGGAGGAGGCAGGCACTGGGATGGACATGGAGCTGTGGATTTCCTGGTCTATTGTGATCTCTCTTGGTAGATTTTCATAAATCAGGAAGAATGTACACACGGCTGTGGCCAGGTTGCAGTCCAGCCCCTTACTATGAGTTGGTTTCACCTCTTGCCCCTGGCTTTAGTAAAGTTGTCTTTTGTTTTACCATGTTAGGGTATCAGGTTAAATGTGGTTGCTGTTTTCCATCACATATGACCACTTTTCCCTGTGAGAGTAGTAACTGTGAAGTTGACCCTAAAACCAGGTATTTCTTTTGTACTTACAAAAGATGGCTTAGTTGTTATTAAATACTTCTTTTATACCCCTGAAAGATTCTTGGACTTTAAAGTGTGGACAAGTGTATGGAGGGAATTTTCATCTGGAAGGTGTTGTGCAGAAGTTTAGCAGCAGCTGTGGAGCAAGGTGGTGGGAACATGAAATGCTAATTAATGGTGTAGGTTACATGCTGAGATCAGTATTGTATGGGCTGGCTCCCTGGTACAGTATCACCACCCTATGTATGAGGAAGTGAATCAGCTGGCTTACATGTATAATTGTTAAGAAACTCTAAAGATACAGGGTGTCATGTAGTTCAGCTATGGTATAAATGTGATCTCCAGCAGTGATTGTCTCCTGTGTAGAATGGCAATGGTTTCTACCCACTAGAAATGAATTTCCAGGAAAGCACATGACTTATTTTGTTCACCTTACTTTTGCTAATAGAAAGAAACTGAGAGCTTTCATCAGTGGCAGCAAGTTTTGCATTGAGTGAGGATCCTTTTCTGGTAGCAGATGTACTCATTTGCATGGGAGGGAGCTAGTTTCCAATGATAAGCTCAGAATGGGTTCACCTAACTCAGCTGCTAAATCTGCCATTTCCGGCAGAGAAGCATAGACAGAGTTGAAATCATCAACTGCTGTGCAAACACAGGGGAGGGACATCAGGTGCATGGGGAGAGCTTGGCCAGGTGTGTTTAAGCATCTTGGTCTGGTGGGATAGCTTTATTCCAATAGAATTAAAAGTTGTCTCTTAAAGCTTTTTCTTGAGAATTCACTGTGAAATGTGACACTTTGTTTAAAAAAAAAAAACAGGTATTTTTCCAGTGCCTTGGTCTTCAGGTGAGAAAATAATCTTCCCTTTAAGCAGCAAGACAGGATGCTGGATGCTGGATTTCTGTAAGGAGTGTGTGATGCACTTAAGAGCTGCCATAATCTCTGCAGAAGATGAAAACATATTAGGTGCTGTTAGTAATTAAAGCATATTAGGTTCAGCCAAAGTGGAGTTGCCAGGATTGCAAAAGCTGTAACCTTTTTAGTGGTGATGAGACCCAAAAGTTAATCTGAAAGGTTAAAGGGCCTCTTCAGGATAATGGTTGCTTAGATGCAGTTTGGTTTATTTTTTGTCTGTGTAACCAAGGCAGAAGCTTGGTTATGTTGGAAACCTGGGTTTCGAAACACAGTAGATCTGAATTTTCCCTGTTGGAGACATATAATTCATTTGTGTGGATCCTATCCTTTCGGAGTGCAGAGGTTATGTCCTGCTTTTCCTCTAGGATGAGTTGTTGCAATACTCCCTTTTTATAGTGGCATTCTGGCTTGTCCCTTGTTGGAGAAGCCACCCAGGAAAGGAAATGCTCTGGCCATAGTGAGAGTGGTGTGGCCAGCACAGAAGTTCACGTGCTTCGTGGCCAAGTCAGCTTCCTTCTTATGTTCATTGTCATCTTCCCCTGCTGTTTTCCATTGCCAACACTTGATGCTTTTTCATGTTTAGGAATCAGCATCAGGAATGTCTTAAATTGTATCTAAATTTTAAATAATTCCATTATAATAATTTAAATAATTTATGCCTGTTGCCCCATGTGTAGTGTCTCAGTGGACATACTTCAAAGGACAGATGAGTTCTTTGAGCAGAACTTAAAAGCTGCACTCTTCAGGGAGAAAAAAGTAGTGAATTTTCAGGTAATAATAAAGCTGCAAATGTAGTTTGATGCTACTCCTGACAATTTAAATGCGGCCACCAATGGTGCATCAAAAAGAGTGCTATAAATTCTGATTCCTTAAGGTAATTATCCAGGGGTCCTGCTAGCCACGAGCAGAAGAGAGAAACAAAGTGATTTTACGAGTTTGGCTGGAATTTTAATTGCACTTCTCCCTTTATTAATAATTAAGAAAATTAATGTTTATCACAGACCAGTGAAGACTGGTAGCGTGGTCTAGAGAGGGCTCCTGGTGCAGCATCCTGCTCCTGCTGGCAGTGCTTTTGAGAGACAGGAGGTGGTTGGGGGAGAAGTCCGCACCCAGCAGAGGGCTGGCCACGGATAATCAGGAAACGGGCATTTTGCAGGGGCTTTGGCTTCCCTTTCAAATTTTAAGCTAGTCTCAATTCTGCATGTGACGACTCAAGGAGATGGGCTCAGGCCATATCTGTTGCAAGATGCCACCTCCCTGCCACCCTGCCTGCTGTGCTCTTATGCCAGCCCAATTATAGAATTGTGGGCTGTGATTTTTCACAGTGATTGCTGTTTCTAGTGAGCCCTGAAATGCCGTAAGTCTGACACGTTACAGCCTGGGCATCCTTTTAGATGCTCTCTAGCACCTTCCCTCTGCCACTTCCAGGGCTGTTGCCCAGCTCTCTGGTACTGTCTCAAAGCTGCTGTACCACCTGGCAATAGATGATCGCAGAGCTGATGTTTCCATATTATTGGGCAGGAGGGTTAAGGACTTCATCCCTGCAATATTTTAAGTCTGGGGAGGCTGCAAGGGGAATTCTAGTTCTGAAGGCTGCACATGAGCATGTCTGTATTACCAGGCTGGAAGAATTAAATATTGTCTTTAGTCAGAGGCTGAACCCAGGAATGCTGCAGAGCAGGAAATCAGTATAGGATAATTTAGGTCAGAAGGGACTTACAGAAGTCTCCAGTCCAACCTCCTGCTTTAAGCAGGGTCAGCTTTGAGATCAG
Source organism: Gallinago undulata (assembly GCA_026546715.1). NCBI lineage: Eukaryota > Metazoa > Chordata > Aves > Charadriiformes > Scolopacidae > Gallinago > Gallinago undulata. Next base: position 49,028,193 of record JAOTQQ010000032.1, read on the forward strand.
ATTGGGCTACTTGGGTCTTTATCCAATTTGGCCTTGAAAACCTTTTAGGACAGTGTGCCACCTCTCTGGGCAGTCTCTTCATGGATTAATTGCTTGTGATAAATTGGCAATTTCTTAATTATTATTCATTTATTTTCTGGCTCATTTTTCATGTCTCTGAGTTTTCTGTCTGTATGGGTAAAAGCAATCTCATGGTTTCTAAGCAAGGTCTGGGGAAAGTATGGGGATTATCCCACGCATTTGAAGAATTTGCAAATAACAGTGTTGCCATTCCCAATTTCACATTTGCTTTAAATATGTTCTCTCTCTTTGTTTAAAACCACCACTGTCTTTTTCTGCTTCTTTTTCCTTACATGGTTCCTCACCCACCCCTATGACAATGGTAGAGAAGGAAGGATTCTGTTTTCCATGTATCTTGGGCTGCTGCTAGGACCTTTGTAGTACTTTTGGATATCTCAGACCATTTGATGCTCAGTATAACTTCAGTTTGTGAGGAACTGAAGGATGGGGGAGATGAGAACAGGATCCAGATCTCCTGTTTCTAGATACTGCAGTTACAGCATTTAATGACAATTTGCATTTATATACTGTATTTTGAATGTCGAACATTGGATGATGAGAGATCATGCTCTTGCACCATGTTGTCCCACTCTGTGACAATGATGGTGTGAGCATTGCTCTGGTGCTGTTTGTTCATGGTGGAATAATGTGTTAGTTCTGGCACGTGGTGTGATATGTTTGTTCTTGTTGTCTCGGGCTGGTTGTGTTGATGAGGAGCCTTGTTTCATTTTGGCTACGTCATGGTTGTCTCAGGCTTTTCCCTTTTTAACCTACTCGCTCTGTAAGTTACATTAAGGAAATAATAATTAAATAAATGGCAACGGGCTTTCCCTAGCTGAAATTAACTGTTGACCTTAGACTACCATAAGCTACATCTATAAAAAGCCCCTGCTGATTTTCCTGGTGGGCTAGAGGAAGCTTCCGAGTGGCTTTTTGTGAATTGTTTGGAGGAGGAGTGGCAGGGATGGTGTGAATGTTACGTGTTTTGCTGCACTAGCTGATGATTGCTTGAATGAGTTGGACTTCCTGATTCAAAGGTAAAGAATGAATGGTCTCTCCTCATAGTTTCAATTTTATTATAAAAGGTACTTTAGCAGCTCAGTGGTATCTGTAGCCCCACGCAAGTGCTGCCTAGACAATTGTTTCCACTGCTTGAGAAAAAGTCCATCTGACGCACCAATGGGAAGTCGACACTTTCAGTTCATTAGAGCGAGCATCTATGAGTGTATGTGCTCGGCTGAGAGTGTTTTGGCCTCTAAGAGGGGTCTGAAAAAGGCCTGAACTTTAAAAGCTCCAATTGTCTGAAGGCACAGGCTGTTCCAGCTCAGCTCCCTCCTGCTGTAGCCCTGGGAGGGCTACACTCTTACTAGTTGCTAAGAGTGTAGTTGCTATTTGATTGCTGCACCAGCCTTGCTTTATTGCTTAATGTTGCTTTATTTAAAGATAATAATTAAAGCTGTTGCTCTCTGTGTTTGCAAGAGAATGATGAATTTGGAACACTTAAAAGAAGTTATTTGGCTAAAGGTTCAGTGAAGGGGCCTTTGGAAAGAACTGATGACAAGTATGTTTTACTAATTTTTTTAGTATTTGTCTGCTCTGTTCTCTTTGCAGAGTTAATATCCCTGTTTCTATTTGCCAACTTGCTCCTTCAAATTGGTTATTGCTGCAATGCAAGTAGTTCTGGAACGTGGCCCTGTAAGGGCTTTTTTTTGCCTATTTTGTTCTAATGATTGCTTTGAGATTACATCAAAATAATGCCACTTAACGATGCAGCAGGATACTGCACCTCTGAAAAAGGTTTCTTGGTACATTAGCATCCTACAGACCAGGCTTGAAGGGAGCTTGGATATTGCTGGAGAAGCTAGCAAACACAGACAGCAGGATACAGCATCTTCCACATGAAAGCTGTTACTGCCTTTTCCCTTCTAAATGAGTTTACTGTACTGCTGAAGCAGTGGGCATACTTGTTCTAAGGGCCTGGGGGTTTTTTAATATTAGAGTACTGTAGGATTAAATATTCAGCCACCAAATCTCTAATGTCAACCCCTTGGTAATAAGGGGGAAGCAGTGATGTTAACAGCTTTTCTGATATGATTTAGAGGGCAGAACGATGTTTGTTCCCATCTTGTTTTCAGTTGAGTTACTGGTGTCTGAAAACATAACTAGCAATGTCAGTATCTGACAATATAGTGTATATAGATAAGAACTGTTGGTGAACTTTAAATGACCATTTCTAGTTTGAATTGTTTTATTATGTCTTTTGTCTTTAAACATAGCAGCTTTTCAGCTTTGTCACAGCTGTGGTTAAGATGATAGGCTGAGATAACACTTCTGCCTTGTTTTTTTTCTTCAGATATGGTCACTCCAGGGAATTTATAATCAAGACTAGTTCAGGTTAGAAGGGGGCCTTTGCAGGTCATCTAGTCCAGTCTCCTGCTCTTTTGTGATGTCTAATTTGCTGAAGTGGTCCCTAATCTACTCCTTCTCTACTCTGGGTCATGCTTCACTTGCACAGACTCTGCCACTACCTTCAGGGAGATCTGAGAGCAGACCTTCTCAGCCAAGTAGACATTTTATACCTTGGCCTTTTTTTGTGCTCTTTGTGGACCAACATTTTCCTAGCTGCTGAGATACTTATTGTTTCCTTCTGCACCCCTTCCATGTTTCAACTCTAGCCAAGCTTTTACTTTCTTGTCCTATGCACTCAAGCTCTGTCTCCATATTCCTTCTCAATAGCCTGTCCCCACTGTCACCTCCCATACACTTCCTTTTCGTGTTTGAGCTTGCTCAGGAGTTCCCCCTCGGGCAGAGCTGGCCCCCTGCCATGTTTGCTTGACTTCCTGCACATCAGAACAGGCTGTTCTGCTTTTAAGTGGTTGTTCTTGGAGATCCACTGGCCCTCCTAGGACCCTCTGCCTCAGCATCCAATGGGATCCCACCTACACGTTCCCCGAACAAGCCCACATCTTCTCTTCCAAAGTTCAATGTGTCTATTCTGCTACCTGCCTACCTCACTTCTTTCAGGATTTTTGTATCGTCAACTTACAATTGCTGCAACGAAGTCTGTAGTCAGCCTTTGCAGATTTAGCTAGCTCATCTTAATTAATGAGTGGACCAACAGCAGATAGAGCAGAGTTGCTCTCCGAATTGGCTTTTCTGTCAGGTTTTGTGAAAAAGTTGTTTTTGAGGATTGCTCTCTTGGATTGCTTGCACCCTTCCTTGTTGCCCTCCCAGGAGTTACTGGGGTGGTGAAAACCCCCGGGGAGAACCAGGGCCTGCAATTGAAAGGCTTCTCCGAGCTGATTACAGCTCATTGCGTCCACTTTCTCTTGGTTTTGGTGGCCTGTAGCAAACACCAATCACACTATTATGCTTGGTGGCCTTCTCTCTCATCCTGACCCATAAGCTTTTGACCAGTTTGTCACGTATTGCTTTGCAGAGCTCTGCACGTTCAAGTCACTTGTTTGTGTAGAGCACTGCCCCAAGCTCTCCTTTTTTTTTTTTTCCTTTTTACCTTCCTGAAGAGTTATCTTCGATTCATCCATCCATGACAGCACTGCAGTCATGTAAACTACCCCACCACATCTCTACTCTTAGAGATATCATAGCTTTGTGTCTGCACATGGACTTCCAGTTTCTTCTGGTTTGCAGCAGTTTTTTTTTGTGTACAGGATGAGAAGCCCCCTGTGACACAGCTTGGGAGGGGTAGAGTCTTGGGAAAAGATTAGGAGCACTGGCTACTGTTTGCTCCTCAATTCTACTTTTCCATGGAACTGGGTCTGGTGTCACAGTGTTAATTTTCTTGCAACACAAAGGAGCTACTCCACTTGTGTAGGAAATGTCAGGGATATTGCTCCTGGGTACTGTTATATCCTGGGAAAAGATCTTTCGTAATCCCTTTCTAGAGCCAAGTGACCGAGTACACAGTTGGAGATAGAGGCATTTCTAATCTGGCTCTTTCATATGCAGCTTCTATGATGTAGGGTGGGTTTGTGTGTCTGTAGAAAGATACGGGTTGGTCCATCTTAAGGATTGGTCACTTTTTAAGACAGTTTGCACATCTGCTAAATCACAGATGAGTTACTTTAATGCATTCTTTGACCTGCTTGCACAAACAAGTGCATGTATTCTGTGAATGTGATAACTTCCGTTCAGCCTTCTTCAAGCAGATTTTGGGTTTCTTCAGTGTTTTCTCTATGGTGGGCTCTGACTGTCCCACAGTGGATTTGAGAATCAGTCACCAATGGGGAAGAATGGAGGAAAACTTTTTCTTCCTCTCTCCAGTGTAAGGGAGCACAATCAGCTGGCATTGGTCCTGTACTTCCTCCTCCTCTTCTCAGAAGCTGGAAGACTGCAGTTCCCTCCTCTCACATCCTCATCTCTACTAAGATGCATGCAACTATTGATGATTAGAAGTAAATTATTTTTTTTTCATGTCCAGGGTTCTTCAGGTGAATTCCACCCGGGCTGTGATAGCTCCTAAACTGTGCCCTGACTATCTGAAGAGGAACCATCCTAGAACAATTGCTAGGAGCTCAGTGCACACTTCCCCTGAGCACTTCTTCATAGCTGTGGAAGTTAGTGTGCTCAATGGCTGTGGTATCTTAGTAACTTCTCTTTGGCCTTTCTTTTTGAGGGGCTTCTGTTATACATATTTCGAGAGAATCTTTCAAAAGAGAAACTAGACAGTCATTGTGGCATTGTGTGTCTGTCCATGCCCCCCCCCCCCCGCCCCCCCAAAAAAAAAATTACCAGTGGAGATGCTATAAGGGACCTGATGGTCACCAGTGCACTTGAGCTAACTGGTGACACCAAGATTGGAGGCAGCCTGGGCTGCAGTGATCATGCAGCGATGCATGCCTCAGCCATGCCACTCTCTTGTATTCCTTTCCTGATTTCTTATACCTGAGGATTGAGAGCTCTCTAAGGAAAGCATCCTTAAAGATCCAACAGCTCTGTTCTGCTCCCTTGTCCCTGAGGACCGTTTCCCAGGGGGTCCTATTGACCAACTTCTTGAAGAGCCATAGTTTGCTTTCTTAAAATTCAGGGTCCTGGCTTTACTCTTCCCCTGACCCATATCCCTCACCGAGGGCAAATGCCTTCTAACCAGCCTGGTGGCCTTCTATGATGGAGTGACTACATCAGTGAACAAGGGAAGACCTATACGTGTTGTCTCTCTGGACTTCTGTAAGGCCTTTATACGGTCCCCCACAACATCCTTCTCTCTACATTGGAGAGAGATGGATTTGGTGCTTAGACAATGGATGAGGAATTGGTTGGGTGGTGACATCCAGAGGGTAGTGGTCAATGGCTCAGTGTCCAGATGGAAATCAGTGGCAAGTGGTGTCCCTCAGGGGAGACTTGGGATCAGTACTGTTCAGTATCAGTGACCGTAGACAGTGGGATCAAGCACAGCCTGAGAAGTTTGCAGATAACACCAAGCTGAGTGGTGTGGCTGATACACCTCAGGGACAGAATGCCATCCAGAGGGACCTCGACAGGCTGAAGAAGGGAGCCTAGGTGAATGTTCTGAGGCTTAACAAGGCCAAGTGCAAAGTCCTGCAGCTGCATTCGGGAAACCCCCAGTATCAATACATCATCAATACCCAGGGGATGAACGGACTGAGAGCAGCCCTGCTGTCAGGGGCTTGGGGGTACTGGTGGATGAAAAACTAAACATCGGCTGGCAATGTGTGTTGGCAGCCCAGAAGACCCTGTCCTGGGCTGCATAAAAAGCAGCATGGCCAATGGATTGAGGGAGGTGATTCTGCACCTCTACTCTGTTCTGGTGAGTCCCCACATGGAGTACTGCATCCAGCTCTGGGGCCCTCAGCACAGGACCTGTTGGAGTCGATCCAGAGGAGGGTCACAAAAGTGATCAAAGGGCTGGAACACCTCTCCTATAAAGACAGATTGAGAGAGCTGGGCTTGTTCAGCCTGGAGAAGAGAAGGCTCTGGGATACCTTATTGTGGCCTTTGAGTAGTTAAAGGGGACCTACAGGAAAGATGGGGACAAACTTTTTAGAAGGCCCTGTTGCAGTAGGACAAGGGATGATGGTTTTAAACTAGATTAAGGAAGATTTAGACTAGATATTAGAAAGAAACTTTGTACAATGAGGGTGGTGAAACACTGCAACAGGTTGCCCAGAGAGGTGGTAGATGCCCCATTCCTGGAAACTTTCAAGGTCAGGTTGGACAGGGCTCTGAGCAACCTGATGTAGTGGAGATGTCCCTTCTTATTGCAAGGTGGGTTGAACAAGGTGACTTTTAAAGGTCCCTTCCAACCCGAACTATTCTGTGATTCCTAAGAAGGGTTTTCCTGTTATGAGAAAAGGTACTTTTCTTTCTTTCCCCTTCTAGCTTTATTGTTTCACTTGGAACAAAAGATTTTTTTGAAAGGAAACTTTACCTTGTTGCCATAATGCAGTTGCAAGTACAAGTTTATAAAAACAAACAACAACGAAAAAAAAAAAACAAACAAAAACAAACCACATACAAAAAAGTAACTTCATGCAATTTGAACACAAAATGTGAATATATTTGGAACTACAGTCACAGAATCTGTCTCTTGATTGAAAGACTATAATGTTCACAACAGATGTTTAAGAAATGTGTTAATTATGCTGAAAAATGCTGGGTTTCTTATGGGATAGATTTGTCACGTGATATGAAAGAGTTCTCACTTAATATTTCGATTTAAATGAACTTTTCTCACTTGATATTTTGAAAAATAATAGTATGGTGAAAAGCTTCCTCATAATTGCCTGCAAAGCACAGTTTTGCCTTGGTCAGATGAAGGTCTTCCAACCAGCTGATATTTTTCCACTTTTAGTGTTTGATTCTGCTCTGGTTCTTCGTAGAGCAATCATAATTTGAAGCTTGTTAGGTGCCAGTGGTTTCCAGCAGCGCAAGTGTAATGTAAAGCTGGAGTTCAGCCTAATGAATGCAGCACTTTGTGAGCCTTTTCACTGTTAGAAAATTAACTTGAGCCCTGAGGCATGGCGGAGGGGAAGATCACTTCGTTGTCGTTTAAGAGCCATTAATCTGATATGAACGCTTTCCCTCTTCTAGCTGATCTGTTTTTTGAAATGTTGCCCAATTTTAAGTGTCAAAGCCAGATGAAGCAGACGAACCCTACTCCAGCGTTATTTCTGCAAGCCGGGTGTTTCTCAATTACAGCTTTTGAGCTGGAGCAAATGCAGAGAATGTCTGCTACCTGCAGCGCTGGGGCTAACCCCTGCTCTTCACCACGAGGTTTCCAGACCCTTGCGGTGAAGGCTAGTACTGCTAATGATGCACAAACGGCATCCCACTAACAATTTCCACACCTCATTTGTCTTCCCTGCTATGCAGAAGAGCTGCTTAAAATACCAGCATCCCTTGACCACAGTCTGGTTGCGGTGGCTTAACCTCGCAATAGCTCTAGCCAGCTCGGTAATTCCGGCCCACCATTCATGCACGGTTTGCTCATCTTGACAGGGGCATTCCCATGCACGGCTCCCGTGCTGGCAGCGGGTGTCTGTCTGTGTTCCTGTCTAGAAGGATTTTCATCTTTGGGTGCCGCCCCAGCTCCATGAAGCTGCTGATGAAATTCCCAATCACCGCCAGGGTTTGGCGTTCCCCAGTTGTTCTTTCCTTCGTGCTTACATTCATCCAGCGTCTGTTCAGCTCTGCTTTCGCACTCACCTCTCCTCTAGCCCTCACCTCTTCTGTAGCCCTTCCTCCTCCACTCTTGTCTCCTTAAAAGATGACAGAGGCACAGAAATAGCACTTTCTGCAGTCTTCAGAGGGGTTATTTTGTGGTTTCCTGGAGAGCCTAAGCTTGTGTATAGCTCGCTTGTGAGCCTTTTTTTTTCTTTTCTCTCTCTTTTGAAACTTATATGCTGAGGGCCCAGCCTCACAGGAAACCATCTTTAACCAAACCACAGCAGCAGTTATCACATATACCCCCTCCCCAAAACTGTCTGAAAGATCACATGGTGGCACAGTTTCACAGCCCTAAGAATTTCAGTGCTTTGCAGTGGGAATGCACACGCTGGGTAGGAAATCCCAAGACGTTCCACTGCCTCTGCCTCAAAGGGCCCGCGCTCGTTAGGCTCAGGTCAATTCCTCTTAGGGTTTTGGGGTGGGTTTTTTTGCTGGGGTGAGGGGAGGAGGGACATACCACTTCTACCTTCATCACAGTGAACTTCAAGCCAGCAGGAGCTCTTTTTCAGGTTTTGCATGTGATGAAGAGATCGTGTGTTGAGATGATGCTGGGTTTTGACTAGAGCAGACAAATTCAGATGCCAGCTGGAGCCTTTTTTGAAGTTGCCATTTGTGGCCAACCATAACCAACCTTTTCTTTCCTGTGCCTGATGGCTTTTTATTTTTACTAAGATGTAAGCTCACTTAGTACAGAATCAGGGATTCCTTCACTTACACTTGTTATGCCCTATTTTGGGAGTCTGCTGGTTACCCATAGTTGTATTCCATTCATCTTTGTCTTCCACAAGCCTGTATGGTTGCATTTCGTTTTTTTTCTGCTGAAAGGTGATGCTACCAGTCAGGCTTGCTTTCAACATGCTGTCTCTGATTTTAAATCATGCTGTTATATTGGCTAGTAATGTACTGAGCAGAAATGAAAGATCACTGAAAAAATCCTTCTAAGTAATGGTTAAAGTTTCATATTTGATTGAACTCTTTAAATACTACTTTTTAGCAAGATGATGTATATCTTTGCTAAGTGATCAATTCTGCACGGGATCATGAGAAACAAAATTCTATTTTCCCTGTGCTGTAGCCTATTTTATGAACACGAAAAAAATCACAAGTTGTGTTGTATTTGCTTTTCAGGCTTTTAAAGGATGGTAATTGCTCATTAGCTCCATTTCATGATACAAGGAATCATTTGAACAAAACCCAAAAGAGGCGCCATAGTAAATTAGTACAAAGTCAGAACTGGAATGTGGAATTTATGTTGGAAGTCTCAACCCTGCCTTGTCCAGAAGTTAACAAGTACCTGAAGCTGTTCCTGTTTTTTCTCTCACATCCAAGGATATTTGCACAGAAATTACAACATTCTCATGGAACAATAACAAAACTTTATCTGATAAAACAATGAGGTTTTTTTAGCTAAACTAAGAAACTGTGGATTTATGTGACACTCCAGCTCATCTATTGGAAGGCCCACTTACTGTGCCATTCCTGTTGTTTAATTTGGTCTTCTCAGAATTTGCAAGTATATCTGAATTTTCCAGCTTTCCTCTGTTCTATCCAACTTTCCCAGTTTGTCTGAACTAATTCCACCTCACTCCTTTATTCTTAAGATTTGTAGCAAGTTAATGGGAGGCCAAATTCTGCTCTAGTATTGATTGAAAATAATAATTTTTTTCTCCCCTTTTAAAATTAATATTTATTTCCTATCACAAACAGTGTCTGTCTTATAATCTCTTTAGGTCTGTTCACTATAATGTATTTTTTCTTAGCACGCTAAATAAATTGTATTTGCAGTGAGGTTGTTTTTTTCTTTTCTCCAGTGTCTTTTCTGTGTTTGTCTATACCTTACTTGAAGCATAACTTTTTTTTTTTTCCTCTCATTCCAGGAGATGGGGAAGAAGCTGCATAGGTATGGCACGGCTGCTTTTCCTGCAGATGCCCTGCTGCTGCCCCAATCTCAAATGGGGCAGTTACTCCGTTTGCCTTCACGAGTCAGTAATAAGCAGCGAGGCCATGGAGCAGATTTGAAGAGGGACCTTCTCTACCCACATGAACTGCAGGCTCCCTTGTGTCACCACATAGTTCTGCATCCCTAATGCCTTCACACTTCTGTCTTTGGGGCTCAGAAAGATGATTTAAAGCTTGTTCTTGGATCATGGCAACATGTGAAGCCCATTCATGGTTCATACCTCTGCTGTATTTGGTCCTACTTTTCCAAAAAAAAAAAAAAAGCGGTGCCCCTGTCGTGGAGTGGAGGGACAAGCAGCACCAGGAGCCTGTCTGGGGTGGGTGACACAACACACATGGCCGTGTGTTATGGCAGACTATCTCTGTGACTGCGAGATAACGTCTGGCCTACAGCAGCTCTGACCACAGGTACATAATTCAGTTGCTGGATGGGGAGATGGGGGGGAAAACCCAGAAGAATTTTAAAATCTGCTTGAAAAAAAAAAATGCTCTTGTCCCTCTGGCAACATGCTGAAACAGAAAAAACCTAAACACGTAACAGTTCAAGTAACAAGCCATAAAAGAGGCCACACTGTGAGATGAAAGATTTTTTTCTTTTTTTGACGTGAGGTACCAGTGATGAAAACTGCCGGAGGATGTCACAGTCGATGACTTAAGGATGGAATTTCCACATTGCTTCTGGGTCCTCTTGGTTATGCAGAGTGACGCCAGCCCTCTCGGGTTGCTTGAGTGCTTATGGTTTTGTAACAGCCTTTAATGTGCAGGGATTTTATTTTGGACATCAGCACTTGTATCTCAGGAGTGGACTTGAGTGACGTTTCCATGTTCCTATCCAGGAAACGTGAGAAATCCTCTCCTGTTCCTGTATGGTCAGAGGAGACTGGGGGAGAGGAGAGGGTTTGGTTAGCTCTCTGAATCAGTGAAAGAAACTGCCCCTGCATTGACACATTGCCTGGTGTGTTTAGAGGTGCTCTTTGGAGCACTTCCAGAGAATGGCCTTTATCTTCCCGGAATGAATAGCTGTACAGGACTCTGTGTTTGCAGTTCCCGGTGATGCTGCTTCCCATTGCTCTGAGCAGACACGAGCAGAGCTGCTGAGTGGTAGGAAGCAGGGTAATAACACAAGCAGTTGACATTTCTGCATGAAGTTCATGTGGCTGGTAGTATGCTTTAAAGGTGGACACCTCGAGACTCCTGCTTTTCTGATGTACTATGCAGGTGTGTTTGAAGTTGTTTAAATGGGAGAAGGAAAAAAAAAAAAGGAAAAGTACGTTTCCTCAGCTCTAATTTCAGGATTGCATTTCCTGATGTTATTGGTAGTTTCACCAGGTCAAAACTGAGATAGGTCACCTGAGGTAACTCTTCTTCTAACTTCTAGGAGGATTTTTGAACCTATTTATTACAGGCTTAAGATACATTCCACTTAAAGTAACGTGGAGGCTTTGTGGTATTGCAGTGGCTAATGGGACTCTAATCCTGCTGTTTCGTTCCTGGGATGGTTTGAAAATCCCTAATCAAATAAAAGTTAAGCTGTTTGTGGTGAGTGTTTTCTATTGCAGCAAGTTTTTGTGATATGAAAACTTTAAAAACGCTATGTTCTAGGAAAAGTTTATAGCTGTGGCAGTAAACTCTTCTAGCTGTCATCCCAGGTTTAATGATAAATCTGCATGTTCCTATGCGTGTGCACATGCCCCTGGTCATGGCTACTTGCAAAACTTGTTTAAATAAATTAAAATGAAGTGTCTGTTATGCTTTCCCAGGCAGCTGTGTTGTCCTCTGGCTCTCACTAAGAAGCAAGCTTCTCAGCTTCCTGTGCTGTGTCCTCGGACACCACACGTGTGGTGAAATCAGGGAATTTCAGCGAGCTGGAGGAGGAAGTGAATGTTTTGCTCTCCTGCGTGGTCATGGTCAAAAGTACCAGTGTAACAATGTTCAAAGGACTGCAGGAAACGACTCTTTTTCTTGAGCAAATAGATGCAAAAATCCCTGGATTTTCAAAAGTTAAAATCTCCAGTAGTGGAGTTTTGGGAACCTCACGCAGCTGTGGTGCCTGTGTGCCTTCTGGTTAAGGTTAACTGTGGAGCAAATGCCATGTTACACAGCTAGCGGGTGGTTAACCAAAGGGAATTTCACTTTGCTGCAAAGATGGGAAACGACAATACAAGTGTCATCTTCCAGGTTATTTGGTAGACATTCAGAGAAAAAATCCTGAGGATGGAGGATATGGAGAAGATACTAAAAATTTTGAGTTGAGGTTCTTCTAGTCCATTCAGAGACTCTGTAACAGATCTATGGGGTGGGTGAAGAGGCATGTGTTGTGCCACAGATAACTTTAAGAGCTCTCCTGTCTTCTGTTAGCATCATCGAGATGTGTAATCAAATTGTAGTCAAGTATATCTGTTGTAAAGGGCACTACTTCCAAGTGCCTTCACCAAATGATGCATTTATAGTAAAGCTATTAAAATGGACTTCTCAAAAACATCGCTTTTAAAAGAAACAGTAGAAAACTGGAGGTTTTTGGCTATTTGCTTTGTGCTCATGATACCAGGGTCCACTCTTACGGAATGACAAACACTGAGCAAAATGAAGGTGGCCTGAAAATAACATCTAACTGGTGATGCTTTAGGGTTTGGGTTTTTTTTTTAATAAAAAAAATGAAATTCTTACAGGCGTTTTAAGGGAAGGAGGCAAAGTAGATGAATGGTCAGAAACCAACTATTTCTGCTTGCTTTGTACCATAGGGATGTCTTTGTTTTCAGTTGGATTGGCTCTTCTGGTGTGTTTTACAGAACTAAATTGGGTAGAGAGGTACCTGGATCCGGAAGAGCGTTACACAATGTCAGACACTTAGTAATTTCAGTATGTCCTGCAGGCAGTTATGCTGTAGTGGTGTTACGTGTCCACCAGCAGGTGATTTACAGTCATCAAAATCAATTACATCATCTTCTTATCTGATTACTCCAGTATGTCAGTTTTCCAGATCTTCAGAGGCAGCTAGAATGAGTAAGACTAAAATCAATTATATAAACCTCCAGACCAATACGGTCTTTCTGTAGGAATCTCCCAGAAAGAAGAAGAGATACAGAACTTTGTTGCCTTCTTCAACATGCTAATACAAAAATGTGAAAACTCCAATCCTTGATAAAGTGTCTGGGATCAGCCTCTGACCGAGGCCAGTAATGAATAATACAGTGATGACCGTATGTTTGCCCTGTTTCTAATCTCATTTCCCGGAGGATTCCCTGCTGGCTTTCGTCAGCTGCTGATTTAGGGACTTCATGAGCCAGAGGCTGCATCCACACTTGTGCTTAAAAGCCAACAGACATTGCTTCCTTCAAATCATCTGACCATTTTTGAAATAATTTATTCTTTTGCCGTCCAAAACATCCCATGTCACTGAGTTCATCTGATTATACTTTTTTTTTTTTTACTCTTTAGCTTCTTGGTGGTTTTTTTTTCCACCACTTGACACTGAATTCTTGCATTATGAAAACCAGTAAGTACTAATCCTCCACCACCTTGTTCACTCATGATTTTACAAACCTCAGATGTCAGTCATCTCTTTTCCTACTTAAGAAGTTTGAGCTTGTTTCATCTTTCCCTGCGTGGAAACCTTTTTGTATCTCCGTCTGGTTCCTTTTCTATATATTTTATACCTTGTCTGCAGCTCCTACATTAGGAGGTGACCCAAGTTGTACAGTGGTGATGAGAAAGGGATTTATAAGTTAGCACAATTTTTGTTTTCTTCTCTAATTCCCAGATTCTTCTTGTCTTTGTTGTGGCACCTGATGCATGCCCTGGTATGTTCAGGAAGCTTAAAAGTAACCTTGAGATGGCAAAGGATAAATGGCTCATAAAAGATACTCTGCCTGTAGGTGCTAGTTCAGACTTCCAGCGGGAGAACATGCCAATACGTATCAGATGAGACATAGATTTGTGATTTTTTTACAAAAGCTGATGTGCTAAAGAGGGAGAGGATGGCTTTACGTTGTTTTAACTTAGAGTCATCAGTCCTCTCCCAAGTTCCATGCCTGTTTCCCTCTGTTCTTTCTCCCTTCCCAAATGATACAGCTCTGAGAAACAGAAAGGAAAATCTTCCCTAAAACTGTTTTGGTTCTTTTTCTGATTCCAAAGGAAAACACCCAACTTCTGCTTCAGAATACCAATAATTCCCGGTATTACAATACCAAGTCACTTTCTTCTTTTGATTTTAAGAGGAGGAGCTGAGAAGGGAACAGGAAGCTGGTCCTGGCAGTCTGCTCTGTTCTGCATGCAAGGAATTCGATTTCAAAAGCCTTCCCAAACTCAGACTTAAGGGATGGAAAGTGCTCTGGTTTGTGCAGCAACTGAGGAATTTTGTCATTGTCTTTACTGATGTGAACTACTCTCATTTTTGTGTGAGAGTAGAAGCGTAAAGAAACTTTAAATATCAATTGTATGTGCTGACACATCCCTGATCTTACAAAAACTTTAAGCATCAGGTCTCTTTAGTATATATGTTCAAGTGTACTGGAAAGTCCAAGTCTATGCTAGGAAATGTAGGTCCTAAGGAAATTTTGCTCTGGGAAGTAATATTATGAGAAAATTACTGCTCTGCTATGGTTGAAGCTTTTAATGAATACTTTTAAAGAATCTTAATGAATTCTGAAACACTAGTCTTATATTGAAACTGTTGATCTTTTTTTGAAAAATTGGAGGAAAAATTTAACTAATTTTTCAGCTGTATCATAAGCAAGGCTGATGCTGGGGTTCTGCTGTCCCAGGAAGATGGGACAGGCTGAGTTCATTATGTGGAACAGGATGAAATACTATTTCAGACCAAACTGAGACGGAGGCTTAGTTGTTTTTTTCCAAGGTATTAGTTGGTCTAGTGAAAGATACCATCTTTCTACAAACCCTTGTCCTGAAATAACAAGCACATCGAAGGTGACATCAGACCTTTAGTTTACAGTGCTTAACTTCCACTTCTGCATGACCATTACCTCCCAAGCCCCTCTGCTGTGTCTCTGTGTGAGGTGGTGGTGCGTTGGGGCTGTGATGCAAAGCCAGCATTAAGCATGTGTCGTGTTTATTTCTGTTTCACTCTATTCTTTTCCTGGATGATTTTGCCTGGAAGTCTTCTTATTTTTATCAGACAGAATCCCCTTTGTTTCCCCACCTTTTATTTACTTTTCTCAGCCCTCACAAGTGTTCTCTTTTCTAGCAGAAGAGACAGCCCAGTGGCAGATGTCTCTCGGTTTCGGGTACCTCTGCTTATGAAGCCAGAGGCTGCAGCCAGAGAGGACCCCCTGAGCTGGGAGGTGGCTGTAGCAGCCAGTGTGCAGGACCCTGACTCTTCCCTGCCCTGAAGCCATCTTACATCTCTGCAGGCATACATTGCAGGGAAGCAGAAGGTGAAGCCCAGACATGCAGTTCTTGCCAGTGCTGCCAAAGACAGGATTGCTTCCTCACTGTTTCTACCCCATCCATCCCTCCACTCGTCTTCTGCTTGTCCATAAATTTAATGCCTTTCTGTCCTGTCCTTTTCTGCAGCAATGCCAGGTGCTCCTTTAGCAACACCAAGCTGGACAAGTCAGGGTTACGGGGAAGCTCTGAAGCTGGCCTCTGTTCTGCTGCTGCAAACCATCCTGCATCCCACTGTGTGCTGACCCATTTCACCCATGCTGTGGGCAGTGAAACCCCATCGCTGCTCTGATGGTCCTGCTCTGCCCCTTCCCCACCCGTCACAGGCACTGAGCGCTCCCTGGCCAGTGGAGGCTTCTTGGAGTCACACTTGGGTGTTAAATCCCTCCAGTCTCAGGTGTGTTTTAAGACAACTGTAGGAGCATTTAACCACTACAAGTCAGGATGGCCCTGCTGCTGTGAGGCTGAGATCTAGAAAGAGGAGCCTGAGAGATTGCATTAAGGCATTAAAAATCCAGAAACTTTGTTCACTGAGATCAGGGTTTGTTTGGTTTTTTTTATTTCAGATAGGGGGTTGGCACAGGAAGTGCACTCTTTTCCCCTCCTAGTCTCCAGTTGTTTTGCATTAGTCACTGGTGCTGATTAAAGCCCAGCCCAGATTAAATATATTAAGGTGACTCCATACCACTGTGTCAAGGAACAGGAAGGTATAAACGCAATCACTGAGTCTGACCCTACATATACAGTAGGTGTCTGTATGTCAGTCATCCCTAAAGGTGGTGGTGGTTAGTGGAAAGGCTTGTGCAAGAGCCAAGAAAAAGAGAACAAAAGGTTAAGCCTGGAAGGGTGGAGAAGGGAAGAGGTGGGTGTAATGAGGAACTGAAGAGCTGGCAAAGGGCGTTCAGCATCTTGTAAACATGCAGCTTCATGAAAACACAACTTGGATCTGTGTAGCTGAAGGGTTTTTGAAGCTGGAAGAGAAGAACAAAATCTCTTGTCTTTTATAATATCTGTCATCCTAGTGCAATGGGGATGCAAATTTTTTGTCTGTATTTGGTGTCCTAGGTTTGGAGGAAGCATGCAAATGATGCAGCCCCCAGACATGCACTTGGCAGAGCATGGAACCAAGTCATTTCCAAATTGCAGTATTTGAGGAATCCATGGAAACAGGGTGAGATGTTAGAAAGAATTGAAAATACCAAGCTTGGAGATACTCAGGATGTTTTGAAAAGCTGATTTTGTTTTGGGAGAAAGCTGACTTAGCAGAACCAAAACTTTTATTGAAACTCAAGCTTAGTTGAACTGTTGACACTTCCAAGGGAGATGCAGAAAAAGCGAGCCCCTATGAACCAGAAGGCTGAGGGGAAGAGTGGTCCTGCCTGAGGTCTCCTTCCCAGACAGACTGTCTGAGCCCCCATCAATATTTGCATATTGTACATACAGTGTTTGCATAGTGGAAAAACTTTATCAGGACAGAATGGAAGAGGTATCCCTGAACAACCTCTTGCTTGGAGCACTGTGCTGCTGCAGGAAAGGTTCCTGCCCTACTGCAAGATTTAGATGCACATATGCATGTGATTTAATCAAATATACACTGTTCCTATATGCATACACAGATTTTGGGGATTCTTTGCAGGTCATGCAGGGGGATATGGTGCATGGCATCATTTCTCTTCAGTTTGTTGCAGAAGAACTGCATGATCTATGTCATGTCTGAAAAGGTTAGGATGGCAGGAGGCAGCTGCTGATTCATGTGGTCCTCAGGGTCAAGTGTTGGGGAGAGAGGGAGGGAGGGATTGCTTCATCCTTGAAAGGGCCTGTGCTGGGCCTGGAGATGCTCACACAGAGCAGAGTAGGGCTGCCAGTTGGCAGAGAGCTGCAGTGGGCTCCACAGGCTGTAAAGGCTCCTTGTAGGAGGGAAGCACACAGCACAGTGGCAGAAAAACGGTGTAAACCTTTTGTAGAGACACTGCAATGGAGTTTTACAATCAGGGAAACTAATGAAATGTACTGGAAAGACTGGAAAGTGGGCTGCGTGGTTTCCTTGCCTTCTGCAAGGGTACAGCTGGACTTCCCTCAGTCGTCTTCTCTGTTGTCGTATTTTATAATCTTTTGCTAAAGCCCTGTGGTCTTTTGTCCATGTTTCTGGCCCTCCAATGTTTTTCTTGATGCACAGGTCACAAAGCGCTCTGCAGTGCTTCAGTTGCTCTTCTATTAACTCAAGGCAGAGCAGAGGCGTTTCTCCACATCCAGCTGACAGCTCTCCTGTTTATCCTTTGCACCTTTGTCTGGCTTATTCGCAGCAGCCTGTGATCAATCTGAGCCTTTTGGAGGAATTTCCCCGTTAGTGATTCCTCATCACATGCAATTCATTGTTCTCAAACTATGTAACTTGGCATTTGTCCTTGATGAACTGCCAGCATTTTCCAAACCACCTACCCAGTTTGCCGAAGTCCTTCTGATTCCTTTCACCAATGTTCTGGTACCTTCTTTTCATTTGGGGTCTGCATGTCTATTTAATACCTTTCCTCTGTCCCGTCCCCCAAGCAGTAATGAAAATACCTGATTTTTTTACGTCCAGGGCCAATCTCTGGGGAGCCTTACTGATATATTCTTCCAGACTGATTTTTGCACCCTTTGAGATAATGTTTTTTTTTTGGAGTTTGCTTATTGAAATGTCATGTGAAAATGACATTCAAACTCTCAGTATCTCTCATAAAATCTAATGGGTTTTTTCTGTCCACAAGTGCTGGTATCCTGAAAAAGGAGGAAACAATCAGTTTGACCATGAGTAGCAGCCAACATGGATTTGTCAAGAAAAAATCTTCTCCTTGCTGTCAGGTAGGCATTTAAAAATCATCTGTTTGTTCCTTTGAGAGGGGATTGAAATTAGTTTTCTTTTCTTTTTAAAGATGTTTGTTCTTTCCGGGCTTCTGGAGTTTCATCCATGACTTCCCGAATGAGATGGAGTATTTTTGGGAATTCGAAAAATTCAACTGATTTATTTTTTTTTACTATAAACTTTGTGAAGATCAGCGTCAGCCCAGTCACTTTGAAAATCCGAACATATCCAGCAAATCCCTAGTTTAAGTTTGTGTTCCTTATTATCACTTGTGTATGTTGTGTTAACTCCCCTGTTACAGCTGACTTCTGTAAAGACAACAGAAACTGTGCACTTCTTGTATCAGATTTCAGTCCTTTTCTCTTGGGCAGAGTCCAACTCCATCCTTTGTCTTCCTCTTTTGGTTTAATATCAGGGTCCTAAATGCACAAGTGAGATTTGGAAGGACATGCTGAAATTTGGTGTTAACTATATATAGACTCACTGTCATACTAGGATTAGAAATCCACTAACATCAGTAGTGAATAACGCCCTTCTTTTCTTCGCTGTAAGTACCAGCAAGTCAGATCCTGGCTTAGAAAACAACAGAAGTGTTTTGTGCTTGGTCTTGCTGGAGCTCTTCAGAAGAGGCAGATCAGCATCTCGGGAGCTGCTGCGTGCAGCCCCGGAGAGCATGGAGGTCGCAGGCCACATTCGCGGTGGGGTTCTCTCACGGGAGAGTTTCCAAAACGACTGTTTAGTAGTAATCAACGCCACCGTTTCCTCACCTTTGTGAGCAATGGAGCCACATCAGCGTTGCAGTGCAGAGGAGGGAATGCTACAAGCGCTGACAATAAGCGTGAGGGATTTTTGTTGTCACCCACTAGTTTGCATGTAGTCTGGTGTGATTCATTGTCTTCATAAAATGGGAGAGCAGCTACAAACAGAGTGATTTTAGAACTCTCATCCAGTTGAACCATGAGGAAATAACACATAACAAAAGAACGGAAACAGTTGCTGTATCCCAGGCTTACTGTAAAACCTTCGCAAGTTGAAAAAAAAATAAAATACAAATGTCATGGGCCATCATGTCAGGAGAGAAGGGTACAACTCAGCTCAAAATATCCAGCTTGGAAGAGAGAGAGGGTTTAATGTACATATAATGAAACCGTACTGTAAGGATTTTAACTTGCTGGCATTTAGAGGACCTAGTTATAGAAGACGTACCTGCATTAGACCTCCCAGGTTTTCGAGGCTCTTGCTTTCTACCAGTCTGTTAGCTGAGTTTTCAAAACAAGCTTGTCTATTTGAATTAAGGAATTTCTAGAGTCTGCCAAAAAAAAAGTGGGAGATTTCTTTCCTTCCTCTTCACCCTCAATCACTGCCAACAATGGACTGTGCTGACTTTCTTATAAACACTTCAAGAAATATTTGTGTCAGAAGGCATGCCAAATATGCCATTTTTCAGAATATTCATCACAGGTTCCCCAGATAAATGTGTCACTTCTTTGTCTAGTGTTTTAGATGGGGTTTTAAGGGTCTCCTATGTATCTCCATACAGTATTTATTTACCTGTAGATCTTGAATACTGTCAATGTGACAGTTAATAAATAAACATATAAAATCTCTTTAAGGAGCTGGGGGAAGAGGGGAGGGCAGAATAAAGGGAGAAATAGCTCTATTCTTAAACAATAATAATTAATCAAAATCAGCAAGTATTTTGGTTTTTGTTTGTTGGGGAGCCAGGGGAGTGTTTTGATTGACTGGTGTCAGATACCTGTTAACCTGGAGCTCCTGGTAGGCACATTGAACATGAGCCATCAGTACTAAAGGTGGCTGCTGTCAGGCAGCAGGTGGAGGGCGGTGATCCTTCCCTTCTGCTAAGAACTGGTGAGACAGATCTGGAGCAGTGAGTCTAGTTTTGGGCTCCCCAGTATGAGAGAGACACGAACTTACTGGAGAGAGTCCAACAAAGGGCGTCAAGGATGAGGTGGGAGCTGGGACTTGTCTGACCTGGAGAAGAGAGAGCTTAGGGAGGTTCTTCCCAACACGTATAAATATCTGATGTGGGGGCAGTACAGAAGATGGATCCAGGCTTTTCTCAGTGGTGCCCAGTGACAGAACAAAAGACAATAAGCACAAGTTGAAATGAATGAAATTCCATTTAAGCATAGTACAAAGAAAAAAAATCAAACCACTTTTCCACTGTGAGAGTGATTGAACCTAGGAGCAAGTTGTATTGAGAGGTTGTGGACTGTTCATCCTTGGAGATGGTCAAAACCTGGCTGGTCGTAGCCCCAGGCAGCCTGCTCTGGCTGACTCTGCTTTGAGCAGGAGGGCGTTGGACTAGATGATCTTCATATCTTCCTTTCCCCAAATTCAACTATTAAGGGATTTTTGCAAACTTGCTGTTGATTGTGACAGTCATAAATTTCATTTAAACAAATAATTCATGCCCAGACCTGCTATCTTCATCCGAAAGTTCCAGTAAGTTTCTTTCTGTGTCTCCTTTAGGCACTGGCTCCGTGCCCTTCTCTGTGAAGCTTAATTCCTATCGGTACTCTTGCATGCATACAGAATTTTCCATTATTGAGTCAATGCATTCTTAAATGCAATTCTGCTGTTTATTTCCTAAAAATTCCTTCCTTCATGGGCTGTCTTGGCTTCCAAGTGAGTAAGCTTTTATAGCCTTTTGATGTGTTTATATTATCCTCTTTCATATTTGACCTTTCACTTGTAAAGAGCTGGAGTGGAAATCCCAAACTTCAGACACACAAGCATAAATTGACATTTTCAGAACCTCTCGTCCACAGCTCTTGCTTTGAAGAGTTTCTGGCTTTGCAAATTGAAAGGATCCTGCACTGCTTACGCTGGGGTCTGAGTTTGTTGCCTCCTTCAGCCGGCAGCCTCTCATGTAAGTCAGACTCATATTGACTCATGAGCAATTTTATCAGTAAGTGGAGTAATTGCACCAGTATGAAGGACTGTAGCTACAGGTTGTACTGGTTGTGTTGCTATACTACAAGTGCTCCCTGAACTCGTTCGTGGCTGAACTTTCACTGTTTAAACCCTGCCACTGGAAAAAGGTGTGATGTATTGAGTGAGGCTGGTTCTTGAGCCACAGCCTGTTCATGGACATCAGGTAATGGGATGGGGTCGGGTGTGCTGGAGCCTTGCTCATTGTTCTTTAGCTGGGATTTCTAGTCAATATAGCTTTCAAAGTTGTAGGGTTTTTTTTAATGCAAAGAAAAAGATATGCTATCATTGTAATTAAGTATGTAGCCCTCAAATGTGCGCACAGTCAGGCCTCAGAATTAGCCTCTTCGACGCAGGCGTGTCAAACTGGTGACTGCCTAAAAGCACAGGTGAATGCAATTTGCTGGTCCTTGCGAAAACCAGCCAAGACAACTCGGGTACAGAACTAGACCTTCCTACTTGCTCATTTTTTGTCAGCTCCAGGGAGGAAAAACATTTAAGTAATGTGGAAAACTATGAAAAGAAGAGCCCCAATAGAGTCTGTAGCCTGTGACCATACAAAGTTGCTGTACAGGTGACCCGAGGCTGAGATTCTTAGTGTACCCAGCTGAGGCCTTTCTCCATGAAATCACAGGGTTGTCCCATTGAAATTATGTCGAAACAGTTGCACTGTTTGCAAAATGCTTGTTCTGTTTTGTGCTTCAGCAGAAAAACTGCAAGGGTGCCCTTGTGTTTTGCGGAGTGACACAGCTCAGTGTTTAAATGAGTCACGGCCTTCTGTCTTCACTGAATTGGAAGCTGCTTAGAGGAGGCTGGAATTTGACTTTTAAAATCCAGACAAATATTAGCTGCTTTATTATTAAGTCTTATGACAGTATTAACAGCAGCTTTAGACAAACTGCTCAAAGATTCAGAAGAAGTGCTGAAGAGGTGCACAAGCCTAGCTCCTTCCTTTTAGACACAGGGATCCTTTTCTGTCCGTGCTGGGAAGGTTGTGTGCCCCTCTCTCTGGTCAAGAAAGCAACCTCAGAGATGCATTTTTGTGAAAATCTCTGTTAACGGTTGTTATCTTTGCTCACTATTTGGTTTTGTGGTATTGCACCAAAACAGAAATACCTACAAGTACTTTTAGTGCCCCTTTTGGGGCTTGACTGGAAATCCTTCAGTTGCTCAGACTCTAAAACAGATGGAGGTACAAAGTTTGGTGACTGCAGGTTGTTTGCAGCTGCTGGGGGCGCAAAGGCCCAAGCTGAGTGCAGGGGAGCCGAAGGGGGTAGCACCCACCTGCCTTGCCAGGCTGTGAGAGGGGCTTTGTACTGCTCAAGGATTTCCCAACCTTGTTGCTGCCTGGTGTATGTAACACAACTAATCCACGCAAGAGAGTACGGCAGAGGCAAGAGGGAGGGTGTCCTCATGCTGTTTTGCAACACTGCGCATTTGAAGTTCCTCAGCTGTGCTAAGAGGAAGTGGTTATTCAGTTTTGCTGCCATTTCAGGAAGGATAAGGCTCCAGTAAACTTTCCCTGAGAGTCACCTGGAAACCACAGAAGTAAAAATTAGTGTTTGCCTACTGCCTGTCAGAGGAGATGCCACCAGGAGGAACTTATGACAAGGTGAGTTGAGGAGAAAGGCAAGATCAGTGCAATCCCCGCCACACAGGAGTTACCACAGGCAGCACATGCAACGTTGTTTGTTTTTTTTTCTCCCCCAATGGTTATTCTTAGGAGTTGAAGAGTTTGACATTTTGTAGGAGGGGGTACAGTGCTGTGCATACTGGTGTGTGTAGGTGCAACAAAACGAAGCCTTAAAACAGTTCACAAAATAAGTTTTCACCCATCCTTTGGGTGATGGTGATTAGGTGGTTGTGCTTGTCAATTTTTTCCACTGCACGTTGTGCCTCCCCAGGAGCTGACACCGTGCAGAGAGTTTAGGGGATTCCGTGTCTGGTTATCAAAGGATGGATCTTGTGTGGGAGGGGAAAGCCTGCCTGCACCCCACGCTGACTCCTAGTCTTGGCCACAGAGATTCATCTAAAAAGATGACTTAGTGCCCGTAACTGTCTCTAAAGCACCGTGGTCTAGTCCACTGTTTTGCCTTTATGTCTCTTTCAAATAAATTCCACCTTGGTTCCCTTTCCAGACCCTCTCCATCAGTGGTCAGAGACCTCCCATCACACCACCAGCCACAATCTGTCCCCTGTATTTTTTGGAATGTCTTTCTTGAGAAGGCAGGTCCAGAAAAGGTGTAGAACCTAGCAGGTGCCACATGGGAAAGTGGTGAAGTTACCTCTGGAGATGAAGTGCCTGTTGATGACCATTCTTCTCTAAATACAAAAGGTACTTGAAGAAGCAAGAAGGGCAATCATATGGTGCTTTTGCAGCCAAGCTGTGTGTCCTGGTGATTAGAGGCACTCAGCTGAGGCAGCTAGTGTTCCAGGCTCTGTGTCCTGCCCAAGAACTGTTTCTGTGCTTGAGTGTGATTGTAATAGGGTGAAAGTGGGCTCTGATGATCAGTAAGTGGGCTTCTCAGGAGAGAGAGAGGGCCTGGGCTCCTCAGGCCAATTGAAAGACATTACTTGTGGTTTTAAAACTATTTGAGAGCTATGGAGGAGCTGTCAATATTCTGCTTTATAAAAAAACTAGAGGTGCAAACTCAGAGCTTGCACCATTCACTCTCTATGAAGCCTAAAATCCCTTCTTTTTCTAGCACAAGGAGAAGCGTGTGCACCTGTATGTCTATTGCAAGCTGTACCCAAGTTTCAAATTCCCTGCAAACCACCGCATTCCTCAGTCACTCCCTGGTGATGCCGTGTTATCTTCATCTATATCCCTTCAAATTCTCTTCAGAGGGTGCTTTTCATGCTAATTTTAAGCCTGATCTTGCAATTACTGGTACTGTGAGCTTCCTGTTTAAAAACTGTTCTCAGGACACAGCTCTGAAGTGATGAGGTTGATCTCCTGAATTTCACTTGCTCTTCCCACAGGCTGTAGCCACTGTTCTGTAGGATCTTCACATGCTCTGGACTCTCACATCTCTTCCTCTCTCAACATGATCACCCAGTGAAGAGCATCCCAGACAAATGAATGCTGGTAACTTGGAGGCTGTTGTTTAAAGAGCCATTAAGAGCAGTAGATCACCATGGACCTCATTAATGAATTTTGTAATTGCAATAAATGAAAAGACTTTTATATCTTGTCACTCCTGCCATTGATGGATGCAAGTTTTAACAACATTTAGACCTCATACTCTCTCCAGGTATTTACATTTGGTGTGATGCCTCTCTGCGTTCTGCGGTAGCGAAGCACAGACAGACAGACTTCCTGCACATCTCTGCTTTGTTGCTGGTGTGACAGGGGACATGTCCCTCATCATGAGATTCCTCTCATGTGCATTCACAGTTGGTTTCTCTTTGATCCTTAACTACAGGTACAGCTTGTCCCTGCCAGGTGAAGGTTTGCTAGCCTTGTAACGGAGGACGTGTTGCTGGAGAGCTGTCATTGTGAAGGAGACCTTCCCTACTGCTGTGTTCAGGTGGGGCTGCACTGAGGTACACAAACATGGGGAAAGATGCCCACCTTAAAAACCTTTCTTGTGACCACCATGTGTATGTCTAACAGGTGCTGATTCAGCATGTCACAACTGCCTGGAAAATATGTGGGGAAAATTTTAGGGGTCATGGGATGTTGTGAGTAAGGAGGTGTCTGGAAGATGTGGGCTGCTGGTGGACTTCCATCCAGCTCACCTCTCTGTGCTGCTGTTGCTCTTCTGGCTCTTTGCTTTGACTGTCCTGTTGTGATTTGTAAGGGGCAGAGGTGGACTTCTGCAAAGTGCTCAAACCGAGTCTCAGATGCCATTAAGAATGGGAACCACTCCAGCTCTTCTTTCCTAGGGACCCTACACCAGGTCTCTTATAGGGCTTGCTTGGTGGCTCTGGCAGTGCAGAGCAGTCAGTGCTCAAGGAGAAGTTCTTAAAGTGCACCCACTAGGTGCATCTCATGGGTGACAGATGCTCCTGCTGGTAAGGATCAAGCACTACTCAAGTTTAAGGCTCAGATTAGGACTGGTTTTAGTGGAGGGGCAGACAGGCCCCTTATCACAGTAGCCAGGATCAATGGAAGATCTCTTTTCCTCCAGAGATGTGTGGTTCCTGTCTGCCAGCTGTCATCGGGGGTGGCACATAGGAAAGCTCTGTCCTTCCACCTCTGGGAGGTAAGAACAGGCCTTACATAAGGTGGAGCAGGTGCTCAGTGCTGAGGGCAGAAGAGGAGTTGAGAACCACTAACTTAGATCTGTATCACTGGGGGTGAGTTCAGGTGGTGAGAAGGAGGCGTAGGATGCTCTTTTAGGCTGTGCTCAGCTGTGGTCTGCGTGAGTCACTTTACATCCCACAAAGTCCCCCCCTTTCTCTGTCCTGAGAGAGATGAAGACCCTGCTCAGTAGTGTGCTCTGAGAACTTGCCTCCTGATTTGCCCTGGACAGAAAAAACCCCAGGGCTTTGTGAGTAGGACTAGTCACAGTTGGGCTGCTCCCAGAGCTGGTACATGTGCCCTGTGGCTGTCCTCTCAGCCCAGGGCCAGGTGGAGGGTGCAGGTGGCTGGCTTTCATGGGCTGCAGCTGGTCCAGCCCAGGGAGGGCTGCGGGGGCACAGCTGGAGGGAGGCCACAGGTTGGCACCTTGTCCTCTGTGCCAGCAAGGCATTATTCCCTTAGTGTGGGCTCCTGTCTCAGCAGAGAAGGTAACCCCAGACATCACCCAAGTCCTGACTGCTATGGAGCAGGACGTTGAGCTGTGATACCCACTGTCCCATTCAGCCATGCCATTTTGGGCTGTGCAGGGGAGGTCTGGGAGGTGGCTGAAGGAAGTCTGGCTGCAGGAGGAACCATGAAGCTCCTTAAGGTGTGGGGTGTGCTAGTGCAGGCCGAAGAGCTGTTGGGGCAGGCACCAGGTTTGCGTGCTAATCCATGTGCCCCTCCTGTAAAAGCTGCCTGTGATATTTGCGTGTAACCAAGAACGTGTCTGGTGATTTAAAAAAAAAAAAAATCAAACAGTTTTTGTATGAAGACAGATTTGACATAGAGATTGGGTGAGAGCAGGATGGGGGAAGAGGAGAGAGAGGGTTGCAGCGGTGACAGGGAGGGGATGGAGGTAGATCTGCAAGCACTGCAGAACTGGGTCCCACTGTTCTTTCCTCCCTCCCACTCCTTGAGAAATCAGTGTGAAAGCCTCAGGCCAGGTGAGTTCGTGTGACACTGGGGAGGTGGGTGTCATCGTGAGAAGCCAGAGCTGCCCTGCTTGTGAGTATTCGGCCCAGCTGTCAACCAGGTCACCAGAAAGCACACTGGAGGGCTGGCCCAAGGAAGGACGGTCAGGGCTAAAGTTGAGTACGCACTTCAAATGGTTGTTGATGCCTTCTAGAAATAAGCTGTCTTGTAACCCACCATCTAGTTCAGTGCTGCTCCCAATGGAGCTCCATGTGCTATGGAATTATCTAAAGCTCCTGAGGGAGGCTGTCAGACGCTATAGAGTCTACACATCCAGTGCATGTTGTGAAGAGTTCCTGCACCAACAGCTGCTTACCAGTAAATGTAAAAAGAAGAGGAAAGAGTGGATGTATTAAAGAGAAAAGGGGAAGAATGCAGCAAGCAGCAGCAGGAGTGGAGACTGTGCTACTTGGGACAGTTGGTGCCTCTTAGGAGCCCCTGTTTCAGCAGTAGCTGCAGCACCTTGTAAACCCCTACCCGACCTTGCTGGAATTCTGATCCCCCCAGTTAGGTCAGCCCATGTCAGGGAAAGCTTCAGTGAGGGTGCTGGGCTGGGCTTTGCCCTTAGTGAGTTATTTGAGACATCAGGTGAGAAGGCAGGAGTGCTTAACCTGGTACCCCATCCCTCTGGGTTGACTTAGTGCTTTGTATTTCTGACGCTATAGGCTTTTAGCTGAACCCCCCAAGCTGATAGATACTGGAGCACAGTACTACGAAATATTACTACAGCATACTTTGAATTCACATAGATTTTGTAGAAAAATAATTTGAGACTTCCCTTTTTTAGAATGAGAAGCACTGCTGTTCTGAGTACAATGGTGTGGCATCTTGTTTGGAATTTCCCTTGCTTTCTATATATACACACGCAGCAAAGCCACAGGAAATGGAAGCTTAAAAAAAATATACCATAAAGCATAGTTATCTTCTTCTTGAATAAATTTTATTCTTTTTTTGGTTTTATTATTAGTGAGCACTTAATCTTGAGGCATCATTTAAGGCTTTTTTTAAAAGATGTGATGTCCTAAATCATTAGAGGAGGAAGCAGATGTTGCCTTAAAAGTTGCAGAAGATTTGAGGTGCTTTTTAAGCTCTATACTGCCCATGCTACAGAAGACCACATTATTGTTGAGCTTCAGTCCCTTGGGACTTTTGGGGTGAGGACCAGCTTCTGAGGCTTCTCCCAGTTGTATTTTCTGAGATGGGGTGAGTCAGTCTTGCCTACAGCTGCTGTCATGACGGTGTGCTGAGGGCCTACTTCTGCATGGCAACCAGCAGAGTTACTAGTAAACAGCACTTACCTTAAAGTCGCGAGCAAAATAGGTTTTAATTAGGTCCAGAAATAATGAGAACCAGCTTGCCAGCACTTGGGAGGACAAACCTGGTCTGAAAACCTCATTGCTGGCGAGAAAGCTGCTCAGGGGCTCTGAGCTTTGTCCTGGGTCTGGTTTGAAGAGCAACGCTGAGGGGGAAGGTAATTTAATGAGGGGGGGAGTTTTAGGAGAAGGGATGGACTAATCATGAATGTAATTGGACAATACATCTTGGCAGCTCTCGATATGTTAAGACACATTGCCACAAGTCCCACAAGAGACAGTTACCCTGCCTTCTCCCAGCCTCCCTGGACCTATAGAGGTACCTCTGTCTGTCTGCATGCCTCTCCAGTGCAGGCACTGCTCAGCAGCAAGGAGCAATGTACGGAAGCCGAAAGGGGTGTGTTAACTTTGCCTGATAAGAGGGTTCAGTTATCTTGGAGGCCTGTTGTTGCCACTAACAGCAAATAAGGAACCGAGTCCCATAGAGTCACAGAGTTTTTCTGCACGGTTTCAAGAGTGTGTCTCTTGTGTGAGGGCTTCTTTCTGCAGTTTTACAGATGATGTGTGTTTCAGTGAACAAGTGTGGTACAAATCATGGAATCACGGAATTGTCAGTTGGAAGGGACCTCTAGAGATCATCTAGTCCAACTCCCCTGCTAAAGCAGGAAAATGGATAATGAAAGTTCATAAAGTTTATGCTATTGAAGTTCCTTTCATCTTATGCAGTTACTTTCTTACTCATATACCTTTATTGCATTCTTTTGGGAAAAGAGCTGGGTTTCTTTTGCCATTCAACCAAACAAGATATGCAGTACTTGGACAGCCATCCAAGTGGGGGAGAAAACTATTCTGAGGCCAAAAGGAGCTTTCCTTAATTTAAAAGGTTCAAAAAATGCTGGGAACTCCTGACGGCTTTTCACTGTGGTGGGGCAGTGGAGCTGACAGATCTTATGCATTCTGGTCTATGAGTTGAGGAACCTGAATTGTGAATGTAGGTGGTGGTGGCAATTGCTTGGGGTGCCTGGATGCGTGTGCTGTGCCTGGTGAGGAGAGGGTAAAGGTGTTACCCTGTTTCTTCAAGAGATCTACCAGTGACTTCAGTGTAAAAGTAAAAGCACTATTTCCATAGGAGGAATAGTTTACACCCTATAATCTGAAACAACTATTTGCATGTAAGACACTGGTGATTCTTGATAGTGTGTGTAGCTGATTTCTTGGTTAAGCTGAAGGATGAAAGAAATAAGTAGGGCTTTTTACCACCTGGAAAAAAAAACTCAGTAGCAAATGGTAAAATAAAATAGCTCTGAAGTGTTTTTATGCTGAAAACCAGATCTGTCCTAGATTTTTGCTTAGATTTTGGAGATATATCCAGCTTCCCGCCACTGAAGTGCTTTTCATTCCCAGGATTTGGCTTCTTAATCTCTATTCTGACAAGGGGACTAAGTCTCAAGTCTTAAAATGACAAGAATAGGTACTATTAATTTCTGTGTACTGCAGATTCTCGTATCTAATTCTTGCCTCTATTTCTAATAGTTGTAGGTCAGTCTGTCCAACTATACCCACAGGGATTAACATGGGTGGAAACCTATAGCAGACTTGAGCTTCTGACTGATGTATATTAAAGCAGTGATCATCTCAAATGCAGTAAAAAGCCAATGCACTGCCAAGATCTAACTTAACTTTATTTCTATGGTTTATAGCTGTGACTATCTTGTCATGTGAATCCCTAAAAAAGGTCCATATTCTGCTGTGTCAACCACTGGTGCTATAGTATTGGTGCGCATTGAAGCTGCAAATGAGGCTTGTCTAATGAGAACAGTCAGGAAAAGTAAAGATTAGCTAATGCCACAGGAAGTTTAATCATATGTTTCTCAGCCTATATTCTGTGGGCTGCATCTGATCTCTGACCTTAAAAGGTCATGTATAAAATGGGCACTAAAAAAAAAAGTAACAAAATTAAAATCTCTGTTTGTTTGTGTGTGTTGTGTTGGGAAAAACAAGCTAGTGATCAATCACAGGTTTGCAATCAGTTTAAGATTAGATAAATAAGAAGTATTGCACCTGCCAGCTGCATGCAATGGCCCATGCATCTATTTTGGTAAAATCCCACCTAAGGCAACATTGGCATAAACCATCAGCTTCCAGGATCATGACAAGGAAATATCAAGGAAAATACCCACAATCCTCCTAAAGTATAGAAATGGGAAGATAGCAAAGCAGAAGATAAGAGTGTTGGTACACAAAGTAAGCTTTAATTATTGAAAGGTCCTGGTTGTACTAAGCCTTTATACTCTGTATCCTAACCTTAACTCCAGCTCTGACTGGGGAGAAGCACCTCGAGCCAAGGCTGGAAAAACCTGTGGCCCTGTTACATTTGTACACCTTAACTTCTGGTACTTCTTCTCGAAACAACCCCCTGCTATTTGTCGAAGTTATCTCCAGTGTAGATAGGATAAGAAGAAATTTAAGCTTGCATTGGTGGTGTTACAACCGTGTGGCAGGGTAGGGCATTAAATGTGTTCTTGTGCATCTGAAAGGTCGTTCTTCCTCTCATAAACGAGGAGTGATTTTCCAACATACTTGAAAACAGTCTGAGACCCTGGTTATCACAGAAGTAATGAAATAACTCACACCTGAAACCATGACATTTAGTTAGCCCTTAGTATAGTTACTGGGACTATTTCACATTTAAATACTTACACTGAAAGAGAGATTTTTTACCACTTTACTAATGTAGTAAAGCAACTGCACAATCACTTTTATTATAAAAATAATCCTTAGGTCAAATAGGAATACAATCAATAGTTACACAAATACACATTTACAAATGTGTAAAATAATTACTTATGGCACAGAAAAAAAATAAATATCCCTGTACATTGTTTCTGTGCAAAGAGACAGGCTAGTTTTAGTCAATAACCAGCCCTTTCATGTTTTCTTCACTTCTGCTGATTTCAGATGAACGCTAGGATTTTCAGATGAGATGTCTGAAAGTTCAGCCAAGAAAATACTTTCACTTTTAATCCAGATCGAGCGCAGTAAGGTTTTTCCTATCTTCTGCTAAAGTGCTCCTTCCCCATTCTGCAGCCTACCTTTTTGAAAGAGGACAAAAATTTCAACTTCAGTTATTTTTTTCCCCTAATCTTCAGACTGCTGTCAAGAATTAGACTCAGAGTTAAGCTGCGCTCTGACGCTAACTACCATCCTAAGTTTCAGTTTGGTTTGTAGTAGAATTTGCATTATTCTTGCCTTCCCCGTAGTTGTCAGAAATGATTATTTGTAAGAACACTTTGCTTTATCTTGAAGTCTTTCACATAGTCCCAAGAGCGGGAGAAATCAAGTAAGAGGTAGATATTGTTCATACTCCCAATTCCTAAGAGCTGTCCATTTGAATTACGGTGGTTCAGGACTGTAGGAGGTATGCACAAAGTTTTAATGTCTTTAAAGTAGTGATCGACTTACAAGCCTCACATCACGTGGTCACTGACAACATTCAGCAACATGCTTGAGGAATTCATCACTGAGTTCATCACTGAAAAACCTCATACAATGAGGGCATCTGAGTTCCCCCTGTGCCCTGCCCTCGGATCCTGAGTTTCCATTGTCCACAGGAGGAGAGGCTTGTTCAGACTGTGAAGATGTTCTTCTCGTGCCTGTTTGGCCCGGACTATTGCCTCGTAGATGTTCAACGTTCGTTTGTACGTACATATGATTTTGGTTACCAGTGTGAACTCTGAAGTGACTACCCGTGTCTCTTGAGTCCTAGAAAGATAAAGAGGAGTTCTTGAAAAAGATCCATTACAAAGATATTCATTAACAGAATATTTTATCACGTTTATCTGAAACACTGCTCATATTTTTATCAGAAAATTTGTAAATAAATTACACATCAGTTTTTGAATTTTATTAATAAAATTGTAAAAAAGGCTTGCAGAACAGACAGAATATAGTCAGTATGCCACTTTAAAGATGCCATTGTTACAAGAGTTCTGGCTTCTCTTCCTTCTAAGAATTCATGTTGATCCAAAAGAGAAGGAAGATAGACTGGATAGGGGTATCATGTGTGTATTGGGAAGCATCTCCACTAGAAATTACTATGAAACAATGTAAATTTTTGATAGCTGCACAGTTTTAGAAGTAGTAAGATCTTTTTCAAATATATTTAAAAGTATATTTTAGTTCTGAATCTTGTTGACATGCTTTAATTGAAAAAATAGCACGTTGCTTTCTTACCTGTCTTCTTGCTAGCTGGTGCTGCAGACATGCAACTTCTGCCTGAAGCTCTTGTATTTTACTCTGTGCTCGTTCTCTGTCTGATCTCTCGGATGTGAAATCATCTTTATAAACTAGGACCTGAAAAAGAATTACTATTATGTTAATATTTTACTAATTATAATACTGGCAGGTTGCATTAAAAATTTCAGGCTGCGATTCCTTTGTTTATACTTATTCCCAGATTCTCAATATTATTTTCTATATTATATCTGTACTTTAAAGGTATTTGTATTTCTTTTTTCAGATTTTTCTTATCTTGTATTAAAACCAGCAGAACTGCAGGCAGTTAAGTAGTGAGTTTCCTTTAAATCTATGTTAACTATCAGTGTAGCCAAATGTGGCAAGACAAGTGGCAAATATCAAAAGAAACACTTTCATTTTTTTACCCCTTGGAAAAGTAATCTGGAGAGAAACTAAGAGTTCCCATCTCTAGGAAAAAGAAAGTTAATGACCTGTTGTTCCAGCATTTGTATGCGCTCATTATCTCCTTCACTAGCCTTCTTCACATCTTCTAATTCCCTCTTTATTTTTATGCATTCATTCATTTTTTCCTCCAGTAGCTTGTTTAACCGGAATATCTCCTTGTGCATCAGGTCAGAATTGGTTTGTGCTGAAGCTACTCCGTGCTGCTGCTCCAGCTGTGACTTCATTTCTTTCAGCTGCAAGTGGAGTCGCTTCACATACTCATCCCTACTCGCATCATATTTCTGCCATTTGGCATTTAAGTCTTCCACCTGAAAGATTACCCAGGAGAGTTGTGAGGAACGTGAAGACAAAAACTTCCAAGCTTTTGTAGACTGTCTATATGCGCAGGAGCAAAATTCTCTAAAAGATAATACAGTCTGCTGACTTGACCACTGCATGTGGATAAGCCGCTTTACAGGAGAGCCGAAGATTACTGTGTGACAAGCCAGGCTCTTCACAGGCAGCTCTTCCCATTTACCAATCCATAGGGACAGTGCTAAATAATATGGAATGTGAAGGGTTGGCGGTCACCCTGTGCCTAGTGCCATTCCCCTGGGGTGGAAAATTGATGCACAGAAGGAACACAAGAACAATTTTCTTCTGCAGAGTATTTCTAACAACAAAACCCCAATACATTAAAAATAATGTACTGTGTTGTTCTTAGCTAAGGGAACAAAGTCTATGTGCCATGTTGAGACAACTCAAAAAGAATTTGTCACATTAAACTGCCTTTTAATTAGATTAACCAGGCCTTAGCTATTCCAAATTTACTCTAATTCAAAACAATCAAATCTTAATCTTGTACAGAATGAAAGTACTCACGTGAGCTACTTTTTGTTTTAACATCCTGTTTTCATCTTGTAGTTTGCAGATAAGAGCTTGAAGTGAAGTTTCATTGTCTAAAAGCTGCAATTTTCAGATAAAAAGTGTTAGTTTAAAATAAAAGTCAAAAATGTTACTTAGCTATGCTGCTTAACTGGAAGTATTTTTTTTTTATACCTCTAAAACTATTTGCTATCAGTGAAACATACATACATCAAGGTCTACTTACTTCTATATAGTATATTTCTAAATGCTAATAGTATAGCCTACAGCTTTTATAAGTAATAAGCAGGGCAAAAATGTACTCAGGTTAAAATGCCTTGGTATTGCTTTTAAACAGATCTGTGTGGTGTCGTAAAAGCATATCTGCCTTACCAAATTCTGAGTCTACTAAAGGTAAGAAGAAAAATACCACACATTTTACGTGCATGAGGGTCTTCAGTGATAACAATGGAGCTTAACAATGTACACAGACTCCTTGGAAACTACTTGTTTGGAGTCGGGGAATGCATGACAAAGACACAGATATGCCTTCATCTTGCTTTGTTATTACTGTCAATTTTGGCCAGTACTAGGAAGAAATTACTGAGGGGAAAAAAAAAACCTGCTTGCTAAATAATTGACTAAAATGATACCTCTTTTTTACAGTTGTGACATCTGCTTAAAAAAACCCCGGTGTACATGAGTAATATAGAACACTTTTGTACAAAATTCCCTAGAATCAGCTAGTAATTGCATCTGAAATTTCTCTTCTTCAACAGGGAAGTCCCCACTGTACAAGGTTAGCTACTTATTACATATATCAAAGTCAATCAAGTTTCCTGTCTGTCAAGTACACGTAAAATATGATAAATGCTTCAAGTCCCTTAAGTCCTTTTTTCTTCTATCTAGTCAGCCTCTAACTACTTCTTACAGGTAACTTTAACATGAATTAGTTTTCTTTGGAAATGCTGCTGGGATGCTTTACAGGGTAGAAGTGAGCATGTGTGGAGTTTACCATAAAAGCACAGACAAGCGGTCACATGAAACACAGCATTACCACTATGCAGCAGTCAGAACACAAGAGAGAGTTACACTCTTTTTTTGGTGAGAATTAGCTGTACTCAATACTCTGATCTGTTACTGGAGGCAGCACCTCTAATATTATTTCCTTATGATATTATCATGAATTACCCAAAGACTCTGATCTGTCTTAATTTCTGAACAACAGAATAACACGATCTACCTCTGTCCTGCACAGAAAAGCTTCTGCTGAGGTGATGGTGAGGCAAAGCCATGCAGCCATGAGCAAAGTATGCCAAAATCCAGGTGTTTCTTTGTGCCTCTCAGCAGCATTTCTGCTACTTTCCTATCATAAAGCAATTTTTCTAAACATCCCCACTGGAGAGAAACATTGCCTTGCACTGGGGGGGTTAAGGGGGAATCCCAGAGGGCAGGGAAAAAAAAAAAAAAAGTAAGACACCTTGACTCATTCTTCCCTAACCAACCTTCTATAGGTCTGTGCTCTGTGTGCAAAGCCAGATCCTCATCCGAGAAAACCACGTGCCATAAAGTTCTTAATATAAATACTACTTTAAAATATCTCTCCTTTGTTTTGTGATTTAGATGCTTAAACAAGTAATCAGGAGATAGCATCTTCAAAAAAGCACAGCACCACCTAGTGATGCAGAGCAGCACGCTGCGGTGTGAAGCAGGTACTGTAGCCTGTATACACAGGATCTGATGATAAGCGAGATGGCCAAAATGCAAGTGATTTAGGATGGAAGCAGCTGTCAATTTTTGGTACTTGGAATCGTTTAGAGCTTTTCACCCTACATGAAATTATTTAAAGGGACTTTTCTTACCACTCCCCAGTTACAACTATCATATTGTAATTAACACCTCAGAAGCTAATAAGACTTTAAAGAAACATAGTAGCAGAAAGAATACCTGATTAGATCTTTCAGTAGGTGTCTGGTCATCTGAATTCCCCTTCTCTTTTCTTTGCTTCTCTTCTAGACATTTTGCCAAATGTTGACACATTTCTGCTGTGGATGCTAATTTGCGTTGAAGTTGGTGAGTTTCATCAGTCAATGAACGGCACAAAACATCGCTGGTGGCCTGAGCCTTCTCTCTTTCTGCCAAGCTTTTCTGAAGTCGTAAGATTTCTCTCTCCTTTTCATATGGAGGCTGATTTATCATTTGCTGTATCTCTCCATTTTTCTCCTCTAGTTGTTGACTCAACCTCTGTACTTCCTAAACATAAGGGGGAGGGGAAGTTACTTAAAAGCCAAGTGAACTCAAAAGCCAAAATATGTCTAAGACTGAATGCCACATTGCAGTGATTCCATATTGCTCCTATACTCACTGCCAAGTACTTTAAAAGTAAAATAAATCCAATTCATTTTTATATAATCACTCAACGGTGGAACTGACAGATCAGTCAACCAAAATCAAGAACTGCTTGGACAGTTATACAAGCGCTTCCTAGTCAGTCAAATGAAGAAATCACAAGCAAAGATTCAGGAAAACTTTATGAAAAGATATACAGCACCAACAAACCAAAGATGGAACTTAGAAGAAACAAATTTAAAAGGGATAATTATGGAGACTGAGAAATGCTTGCTGATCCTGCATTCTGAATGACCAGACAGCAGAGATTTTCCTCAAAAAAAAAAAAAAAATGGAACTGGAAAGTCATCAAAAATCAGTGAAGTGTATTCATTGCCTGGCACTGTCACAAGGGCAAAGCAGGGGGAGCATAGACAGCAAGCTTCCCACTTGGGAAAGGATGAGTGGCAAGGACAAGCAAACAAAAAAATGAAGTCTGTGTTGCAGCAGTGACTCTCTTTTGGCCATAGCTGACTCTCCAAGGTATGCAAGGGGGTCCGACACTCTTAGGAGACAACTGTGTATCTTGTTGTGCACATTCTTGTTGATTTACTCTGTGCTCTGTGGGATCATCTGCACTGCATTAAGTTAATCTCCCTGTAGGTGTTTTGAGAAGGAAGAAGCTTGCTTGCTTACTAGGGTAAACCATTCTGTAGTACCATGTATCTCAAGTACACGAGTCCCAGCTTTGAGCACAAGCTTAACGCTTTTTACAATATCCTCAAAAAATGGGGATGCTGGTAACAGAAACTTCTGCAGCACTGCTTCTCCAGAATCAGTGATGCCCTGCATGCCAGCATAGACCATGAGACAGGTACAAGCTTGACTTAACCCTTCCAGTTCTTTGGGAGTGTTAACGGAGCTGTAAATCACAGTGAGCACTCTTCTTTGCCAGCACGTAGGCCTCTGACTTCACAAAGTGTCTTTTTTTGTTGTTGTTGTTATTATTTTAAGTGACAATGCTTTCAGTGTTTCTGATTGGCCATAAAATATTTATGTCCAAACAGAATAAAATTAATATCTAGCTTATAGATATAGCAGTTGTTCTCATTACTGACATTTAAATTCTTTAGTGTCATGCTAAATTTCCCCTTTCCTGTAGATTAAAGACATTCAGCATCAGACTTCAAAATATATTCAGATACCATAAGTTTGTCATCTGTTTGCAAAGTGTCAGTAAGATCATCTCTTATTACTAATTTCCAAACTTGAACTTATTTAAATGTATTTTAGGTGAGCGTCATACACGGAAAATGTTTTGTATAAGCATTAGGTCAAGAGATTACTTATGACAAAAATACTTCTTTCAATTTTAAGTACTGCTTCTCAATTTGGAAATTCCTTTATGCCGCTTCATATAGAAACAAATGTTTTAAAATTCTTTAAGTATTTCAGACTGAACAAGGGAAACTCTTAATGACAGTAACAAAAACAGCACTTGTGGTGAATGGGACTTCTTTTTCCGTCATAAAAGATAGCCATTTCCCTTATCTATCACCTCAGAATCCAGACTTGGCAGTTACTTCTCCAAGCATTAACGTGCTGCCTTAACATCAATGGAAAATAAATTTTTATGTGCATCTAAAAACAAAACTAAACTTTAAAAGTGGTGGCATCAGTTGCTTATCTTTCAGAACAAAGCTGTTGCATCTGGTAAAGGAGGAGGGTAATAGGGAACTTCCACATATAGGGGGTTTTACTGTTTCTCCTTGTGGAAATAGTTGCACAAAGATTTATAACGCCCCGCTAAGTTTTTGGTTTAGGCTTTTAGGGTTTAACTCCCTGAACTGAAGGCCGTGGGAACTACTGTTGGATAGGGAGTTGCAGAGTCCAACTAACCCCGGGCACACAGCGCTAAAGCAGGACCTGTCAAACGCCCCGGGATGGCGTGGCCAAGACATTCGCTCTCCTGTCCGGGCTCTGCCACCGCCAGTTCGCTGTGCCACCCCGGGCGAGTCACTTAAACCCAGCTGTCGCCCCGGTGTGGGCAGCCTGAAATCCAAACATCTGCATCCTCCGTTCAAGAAAACCACCGCTGGCCTTACTAAGCTTAAATTGCTCATATATATATATTTTTATTTTTTTTTTTTTCATGGAGAGGAGCGGGGGAGCACAGCTCCCGGGCTGGATGCTGCTGCCGTCGGGTACACACGCACACACACACACACACACGCCCACCCTGCGGCCCGGGGAGGCGAGGGTGCCACCGGCCCAGGGTTTTTACCTGGCTGAGAGCTTCCATTTTCTTCTCCGAGAGCCGCTGGCTGTCCCTCAGCTGCTCCCTGGCCTGCCCCAGCTGCTCCAGCAGGCTCTCCACCAGCGAGCGGGCCGGCTCCGCGCCCGCCGCCCCCGCCTCGCCCCCCGCCGCCGGCTGCTGGTGGGCCGGGCCGCTCCGCAGCTCCCGGATGGTGGCCTCCTTGGCGGCCAGCTGCAGCTGGAGCTGCTTCAGCTGCTGGGCGGACTCGTGGTACAAGGCGCAGAGCGCGTTGTAGCGGGGCACTTTGTTCTTCAGGCTCCGGTTCTCCCGGTGCAGTTTCTCCAGCGTCTCCTCCACCTGCCTGAAGCGGGCCGCCAGGGGGTCCGTGCTGCTCGCCTCGCTGACCGAGCACATGGCCGGGGAAGGTAAGCCCTGTCCGCGCCGCTGCCCCTTCTCTCTCTTCTCCGGGGCCGGCAGTAATCCGGCCAGGTGCATATAAACCCGGAGCGGGGCCGCTGCTGCTTCGCTCTTCCCCCGTCGGCGGGGAGGAGGAGGATGGGCCGCTTTTCTTTAAGGGCTGGCAGGGCCCGCCTGCTTGCTCTTCCCCTTCCCTTTCCCCGCCGCTTTCCTCCGGCGCTGGGCGGGCCGGGCCGCGCTCCGCCTCCGCGCAGTCTGGGGAACCCCGGGGAGGCGGCCCCGGGGGTAAGGCGTGGCCGGGGAACCCCGGCGAAGGGTGAAGAGGGGAGGGCAAGGCAGCCGGGGGCTGCGCGGGGGGGACCGGGAAGGGGCTGAAACCGGAGAGGGGGCCCGGGGCGAGCGGGCGGGAGGGCTGCTGAGGGGACTGGGGAAGTCCGGGCTGAAGGAGGGGTGGCTGAGGTGAAGGGGGGGGGGGCCCTGCTGGAGGAGAGGCGGCTGAGGGGGGAGCTAGGCCCGCGGAGGACGAGGGGCGGCTGAGGGGGGAGCTGGGCCCGCGGAGGACGAGGAGCCTCCAGGCCGAACCGAGGTGTGTGTATGTGCGTGTGTCAGGGTGAAGGTGGGACCGGCCAGAGGCCGCTGAGGGGGAGCCAGGGTGATTCCAGGGGTCGGAGGACGGGGCCGGCCCCGCGTTGCGAAAGCCCCATCCGTAGCGCGGCGTCGCAGCCGGAGCCGCTGCGGGAATTTCCAGCCCCGGAAGGTGACTTCCCCTCCCGGCGGCGACCCCCGCGGCTGGGCCGGGCTGTTGGCACCGCTCCGCCTCCCCGAGGGGCTCTGGAGATGGCCGGGCCGAGGGCTAGGGATGGCGGGGTGGCCCCCTGCCCCCTTGCCTGGCCCTCGCCCCCCGAGACGGTGGGCGGCCCTGCGGGCCCAGCGGGGGCTCTGCGCGGGCCTCGCCGGTGGGAAGGGCGAAGAAACCCCCAGCAAATGCGATATAGTGTGTTGGGTCGGGGTCGGTAGCAAGAGGGCGGCTTTGGACCCGGGCAGAGCAGCACGGCTCTCCACAAAGGCTGCACCAGCCTCTGCAGGTTTGCGAGGAGAAGCTTGCTTAGCGAGGGCTTCGAAGAGACCAAAATCTTCCAGTCGTCAAAATTCATGCCATCAGCTAGTGTTTTTATACCCTCAGGATTGCTCGTGGAAGTGGTGCTGATGAGGGTAAAACTGGCAGCTCAACACTCAACAAATAGGTGCCGGTCGGCCGTCCCTGTGGTGGACAACTTCTTAATTACCAGTGTAGAGATAGAACCTATTAACCAAGGTAGTGTTAGGTTAATGGTTGGACTTGATGATCTTAAAGATCCCTTCCAACCTAGACGATGCTGTGATGTAGCTAGCAGAGAGGTTATGCTGGTGCAGTATTTCTCATAGGAGGAGGGAAGCGTGATAAAGTGGAAGTATTTTTTTGATTGATTTAGGTATACCCACGTTATACTGGTAGAACAGCTTGGGAGGAAAAACCCTTAAACCAGCACAAAAATTAAGCCTAGGTTACATTTGATTATTATAATAACACTTTAATAATGCTACAATAACATCTGATTATTGTAATAACACATATTGTGTGTATATGTAGGCGTGTATATAATAATGTGTACCACACAGAGCTCTGAATGTACAGTAGGTTCAGGACAGTCATAAAAAGTGTTTCTGGACTAAAAAGCACATTTGTCCAGTTACAGCACAAGTGAAAACCACTACCACTACCAAGTGGTAGAGGGGGCCAAAAGAGGCAGTAAAGTTGATAATGAAGTCAGGGTGATAGTGAGCAGCCTCCTGTGTTAACACCTTAGCTACTCGTAGGTGACAGGGTAAAAAGGCACAGCAATGAAGAATTTGTTGAACAATTTTCAGGAATTAGAACATGAACGGAGAAGATACTGAACTTCAAAGTCGAGATGCTTAGTTCCACTGGTGATGGATCAGAAGCCAGGTGATAGTGGTGCGCATGAAATGCAAGATACAACATTTCAGCCTTTCATGAAGACAATGTGCTTAAGTTGAAACCAGAGAGGTTGCAGCCTAAGGAATACTATTTCCCTGTAAGGGTAAGCAAACATTGGAAGTTCTTTGAGCAGCAGTTTGGGCTACAGATCTCCTGAGGTCCCTCCCAAGATGTACCCTACAATTCAATTCAGCTTTTTCAAGGTGGGAAGTAAGTTATTTTGTCACCTCAATTACATGAGAAATGGTTATTCAAAAGCTTAGGAGTAATACATTCAAAGTAGTCCATTAGCTTAGCTATTTCTGAAAATATAACTGAATTTTATGTACACAGAAGATCCTGTGTGACAGAAAAGGATAAACACTTGCCTAAGATGCAGGTCTGTGGTGTGCTTATTTCATCCTATAAATAATGTAAATACCCCATAACTAAGGACTGTGAAGACTCTGTGGAAGTTGAGGGAAAACCATTTTTGGCTTTTTATTTGTACAGACTTGTATCCTACAGTCTTAAGACACTTTTTTTTTTCTGTGAAGAAAGTAAAGTTCCTGCTTTAAAATGCCTGCTCTTTATAGTTTTCCAACACATTAGTAGGAGAGAAAGTAGGAGAAAAAACTATATAGACTTCATTTTCTATTTTCAGCATGATTGTGCTACAGCTAAAGCTAAGTGAAAAATTTGGAGCAAGATTGCTTTTGCTGTCAAAATACTGTGTAAAAACATCTGATGATGAAGGCCTAGTAATGGAGAAATCTGTTTGATTTCCTGCCAGTTCAAATAGCAAACTGCAAGGAAACTCAGAAATCCAGTGTCTCAGATTGGACAGTGATATCTTTAGACCAAACATCAAGGAATTTAGTTCACTATCAAACAGAATACTTTATGATGCAGCTATATTTGTAGTGTTGTATCAGTGTATTAAAATTAAGCATTGCATCTGATGACTGACAATTTGGTATTAATAGTGCTTTGGATAAAGCCAGCACTCCCCCGAGGAAAACACCACTGACTTAAGGGAAATTTGACCTGCGTAAGTCTTGAGTAAGAAATTGATCCCGTATGTTCTTGGGAATGCCCTTAGATGACTTGCCTTTTGTCAATTCTGAAATGCGGAGGAATTCCTGGGAATTCAACAAAGGAAGCTGCTGTGAAAGAATGAGTCACAGCTTAAGAGTGTTTCGTAGTGTACCTGGCTTTTCCTGGATTGCCTCTCATGTGCCATTCATCAGATTTGCTGATAAAGCAGCTGCTCTGTGGAGTGGCACGTTTGTGCTTTTTCAGTTTTAGATAATCAAATTAAGGCTTATTAAGTACACTAATTCTGATTGGCAAATAATTGCACGAGAAACAGGTATGCTCTGCACTGCTTTATATGAGGAAA
Organism: Gallinago undulata; assembly: GCA_026546715.1. NCBI lineage: Eukaryota > Metazoa > Chordata > Aves > Charadriiformes > Scolopacidae > Gallinago > Gallinago undulata. Next base: position 49,069,618 of record JAOTQQ010000032.1, read on the forward strand.
AAACTTTTATTTTCCCTACCTTACTGGTCTCAAGTTGAAATACAAAGTGAAGTTCACTTTAACTCTTTCTTAGTATAGGATATAATGAGATACTAAAGCCTCGAGAGGAAAATTTAACCTCAAATTACATTTTGTTAAATCTTAACAAAGTTGTTTTGAATAAGTAATTCTATGCACATCACAACCAGCTATTGTAACGCATGGGGTGTCTCATGCAGCATATGAACAAAAATGATTAGATACTACCTAGAAACAAAAAGGAGATGAAGCAGATCCTAGGAAACCAGGAAGAAAGAAAGGTGAACAGTATAATTAGTTCAGATTAAGTGTGCATAGACATACATGTATTTAAAAATTCATTTTAAAGCATGAGTTGGTAAGAATAATTCCTTTAAATGTAGTAGTTACACCTCTGTAACATTAGTGCAAATAATGTAAGAATGAGTTTCCATATTTTAAAGTGTAATACTGTGTGGACAAAACCGTAGAACATGGGGGGAGAGCGTCCTGCCATTTTGCAGATAGTGACGTATGATCGATTTGCAAGAAGTGTTTGGGGTTTTTTTGTGAACTTCCAACGTTGTTCAGCCAATCAAGCTGGATTTTTCCCCATTGTCTTAAGCCACCACTTACTGTCCTGGAGAGTAAGTCATGACCTAAGGACACTTATGAAGTGTTCCATAGCCTTGAGCGGATTTACCTAAGCAGAACTGATTAGAAATTACTAAGTGATCCTCTTGCTGTTGTAGGCTGAAAAAATCAATAGCGGTTCACATTTTCTTTTCTGTTGATTGTGCAGCACAAAAGGGGAAAAAACCCCATAATGGTGTTTTTCCCCAATGAAATCATCTGATATCTGCAGTGATACAGAAGATGCCGCCTTAGAGCTCTATGTGAGGCTGGGAATCTGATTTTCATGCTGAGCAAATAGAATGTTTATGCTTCTGTGACTCATAGATTAACAATAATTATAAGCTGCAGTCATGTTTACACTTCTTACGTGGGAGGGGGTAAACATCCTTTATACACTTTGCTATATTGGATGTTCTGATAATTTAGTGTTCTGCATTTTTTACAGTTGGAATGGCAAATTCATTGAGAGGTTAGCTCAAGGGCATTCAGGATTCCTGAAATTGGATGAACTCATTGCAGTGACATCTCTCTGTATTGAGGCTCTGATTTGGATCACAACATTCCTCTTTCAGTCTTGTTTTCTGTTTATACACATAAAAAATTTTCACATATTACAGCATGGGTTTTATTTATTTCTAATGTAAGCTTTTCCCCGCATGTTTTTGCACAGTTTGAACTTTGGAGGATGTCAATACCAAAAGCGTTTTGATGCTTAGGGCAAAGTCCCAGGACCTGCGTTCTAAATCACCATAAGGCTGAAATAACCAGAATGAAGAGTCGTGACATTGATGAGAGCAGTCCTCTTGCTTTTTCTTTACAGATTCTTTGGTGATTCTGCATATATACTGACTGAATTTTCTGCTTTGATTAATATAGAGTGCTGTGAGCTTTTTGGTTTCTGTTATTCACCTTTCCTCAAAAGCCAGGCAGTTTTAAAGCTAAATTCCAGGCATTTAGTTACAAGACTGGAACCAAAAGGTTGGAGGTGAAAACCTAATTGTTTGTGGATTTGTTTTATACATTAATGTTGTGTAGTGAATCTTCCTAACGCAGGCTCCGTGGTGTCTGATCCAGACCACTCATTCTAGGTAGAACAGAATCAGTTTACAAATTCTGATCTTTAGCTTTTCTGACCTAGCGAGCAAACAGATCTCTACGTTTTGATTAGAGAAATGTTTGATTTAAATACTTTATTTTAAGTATCTGTTTTAAAAGGATAATTGGGAAAGGTAATTTCCTAAGACTACCAGGAACCTCAAAATAAATCTTAAGTTGAGTAGAAATTCTATATGTATATCAGGAACAAAGAAATATTAGAGGCTTCTTAGCATGTCCTTGGTACTAGATGGTGAAATAGTTTTCAGAACTAAAACGTTGAAGAAGGGTTGGGAGGAATTAAGTAAATAGAACAAGAAAGTGGAAGTGTCCTTGCCACACCATTCAGTCCACTCCCACGCACCATGCTGTTTCCACATGAATAACAACATTTACCAAAATTCTGATTAGTGCCCGGCTGAGAGGAAAGAAACAGCATGGTAATGTTCCTTGGAGCTCCATCTATAAAGCAGGAAATCGATCAATCATCCTGGCAGGACAGGGAAAAGCAGTTTTCATCAGAGTTTTAAATTCAAGTGATTAATGCAGTCTTTTGTAGACTGAAGTGAGGAAATAATGCCATATAGATACGCACTGCTGAAGACTTCAGCTCTTGTTTGAATATATTTGTTATAAGCAAGAGTAAGCATATTCTTAGTCATAGAAGAGTTGTCCGTCCATCGCACTTGAAGTACACAAGCATTTTGACACTTTCTTCTCTGAAATGGAATTCATGGAACATGAAAAAATACTGAGGAGTCTGCAGACCAGTATCTGTTCAGCCGTAGCACAATAAATGAGTCTAATGTGGACATGCAGATATGTGTGGATTATAGAAGATTAAATCAGGAAACCATAAGAAAAAATAACATATTTCTTGAAAGTGATAACTCCTGAAAAAAGGCAGGTATTTTTCATGGCTAAATTTGTCTGATATCACCAAGTGGCACAGGAACTTACACTTATGCCACAGTGAAATATGCCTGTTTCAACAGGAATAAATCTTTTTGGCCCTAAATTACATGTTTTCTCCAGTTAACTATATTATATTTATGCAATATGTTATGATTGTTACTGGGTTAATGTACATTTGAGAGCAGATGGCTGTCTGGAAAAAATATTATACTATATTTTTGCCCTGAGCTGTAGAGGAAGGACCACTGGGAATCCTAGTTGTATGGTTTTCATTAAAGTTTCTGATGAGAGCTATTAATATATTTAACCAAACAAGTAGAGAGGTTACCATCTAATGGAGTGAGTTTGAGAACTGATTGGCATTGATTTCCACTGTCTCTTCCCTTGAGTTTACTGCTTGGCTTTGAGTAAGTTTTGTAATATCTTAGTTTGCTTTGCTATTTGGACCTTGTACTAATGATAATAGTGACTTATTGCTGTAGATAGCCTCTTTGTAGGCAAAGAGGCTGCAGAATATTAATTATGTGGTCCATGGAATGAAGATCGTATTCAGTTTTCACTTATCCTATCTTAATCTTTAGACAAAATTTCAAAGTTTTAACTTGAAGCTGGTTAACAGAATGACATCAATGTCTCACCCATTATGACTTTTTTATTGATGCACTTACCTACTTGTGTCTGAAATGCTTAGAAGTCAGCTCTAAGGAAGTTAATTATCTTAGGCCTTGCACAAACAAAATGATGAATGAACTCTGCACTGGAATGCTTTACATACTGGCTTCTTTGGGAGCTAATCTAAAGTCATAGTTAGTATAATTGTGACGTACCAGTTCACACGTCTGCAGATACATAGAACCTTTAAAAGGACTAGTTTCAGAAACACTGATTTTGAACTTTAAGAATTTCAACCAAAGTCATGGTTTCCATGTAACCAACTTAAGAATTATTCCTGTTTTTCTGAGGGCTGGTTGAAATATGGTCATAGTCTTATATTTACTGAAATTACAAGCTTAAAGATATTGTTACAAGAGAGGTACGGTTTGGAGGTAGAGAGTGTTTTTATTACATCCACTGATATAGCTGGAAAAAAACAAAGACCTTTTGACACCATCTCTACTTTCTCAGTTTAGTTGGGCTGTCACTCCCAACAAACTTTACTTCTATTATGTTTGTAAACTATCACATTTGCACCATCACTACTGTGACATACATAAAACAACTACTTGCAGTAGTTTTTTTCTGTCTGATTTCTGAAACGACAGTGATCACCATTAGCTGACCCAATAGCTTTTAAAAATTAAACATAATCTCCCCGGTCTCTTATTTCCTGTGAGCTATCCAGGAAGTGTCTCAGAATGAAAGAAAAGCTATGAATTTGCCAGATAATGAATACAACTCTTAGTTCATGGTTCTTTCCTGTAGGCAAAGTTATAGGTTTCTTGTAAACTTAAAGGAAGTGGAGTGAAAGAGTTCACTTGTGTGATAATGAGAGTAGACAAGCAATTGATTAGTAGTTGAAGAGAGAGCTGTGCTTTGGGCATTATTGGTTTTCAGAGATGTTAGAGGAGCATGGTGGGTTGACCCCAGTGTGATGTAAGCCCCCCACCCAGCCAGTCACTCACTCCATCCCCCCAGCAGAATAGGGGAGAGAATCGGAAGGACAAACGCGGGAAAAACTTGTGGGCTGAGATAAGGACAGTGTAATAAGGAAAGAAGGGGGAAAAAAAAGAAAAAGATACCAAACAAGTGATGCAAAAGTGATCGCTCACCACCTCCCACCAGCAGACTGATGGCCAGCCAGCCTCTGAGCAATGTCTGCTTTCAACACACCACCCACCCCCAGTTTTGCTGCTAAGCATGATGTTATGTGGCACATAATATCTCTTTGGTCAGTTTGGGTCAGCCATCCTGGCTGTGTCCCCTCCCAAGCTCCAGCCTACCCCCAACCTACTCCTTGGGGGTGCAGAATGAGAGGCAGAGAAGGCCTTGATGCTCTGCAAGTACTGTTCAGCAGCAGCTAAAACACTGGTCTGTTATCAGACCAATTTTGGTCACAAATCTAAACCACAACACCGTTATGGACAGCTGTGAAGAAAATTAGCTTCACCTCAACCAGAGCCAGTACAAGAAGTTAAGTGCCAAAGTGTTACTCCAAAAAAAAAAAGAAGACACCAGTATTTTGTAGCATTTACGTGGCTTTTGCAATTTTCATGTAACAGAAGCAGGCAAGGATTTTTTTTCTCTGTTTTGGAATGAGGAAACCTGAAGCAGTGAGATATCAAGATATTTATTCAAAGTTGCATATAACATCAAAAGACTATGAGCTGAAGAAGCATAAAA
>JAOTQQ010000032.1:49074700-49118173 GCA_026546715.1 Gallinago undulata
GTCACACTCTTCCCTATGCAGCCCAGGATTCTGTTGGCCTTCCTGGTCACAAGAGCACACTGCTGGCTCATTGTCATGAAGCAGTGAGATATCAAGATATTTATTCAAAGTTGCATATAACATCAAAAGACTATGAGCTGAAGAAGCATAAAATGCTTGAGCTACAAAACACTGAAAGACTTTGGAAAAGAGTACAAGTGCATAAGCAATTTTATAGATGTAATGTCTGATAATAATCGGATCAGAATTCATTCATACTGCTAATAGAAAAAGTTGCACTTACAGCAGTGGGAAGACTTTCTTTTCCAGGTTCACTCATGGATTAGTGTTCAACCTATGCTAGAAGATTATACTTGAAAGACATTTTCCAGCTTATCCTTTTCCCATCTTCATTAATAATGTCTCCAACCTCAGCAAAACTCTCAGAAGTACATTTCCTGCAGAGCAATATGAGCCAAATGGAACCAGTCTTTGCCAGAGCAGCACCTTCAGAATTTAACAGCATACCTCCATAACAGCTACAGGTTCCAAGGAACCATGATATTTGACGTGTCAGTAGCTTTTCTGTAGCTTTTCTGGCAGAATACATAACATTTAAAGTGCTGTTATCCCTATGTATTTATTCCTGCAGCAGTCTATATGTGGAAGAGAGATCCAATATGCTCGGGCAGAGGCAAACAATTAATTGAGAAACTGACCTTCATGTGCATTGTATGAGAGTCATGGGGATAAAAGGGCTTTCCTCGCTGCTCTGTGTGGGGAGCAGTTTGAGAGTCTTGTGCTCCTTCAGGTGCCCTGTTGGAAAGAAGAGATGTTTTTGCATGGAGCAGTGACGTGCTGTCCCTGCTTCTTGTGCAGCTTGTGAACCCCATGCTGCTGTTTCACTATAGAGATGGTCTGCTCTGAGGTGCTGCACAGCTGCCTGCAATTTCATGGCCTGTTCCTTGCTAGTGTGCAAATGCTGTGACCATTGCCAGAGGAGTCAGCTGATTTGGTCCGTATCCATCTTGTTGTGGCCTCAGACTTAAACCTGGAGTCTTCAGGATCCACGAGGGCAGATAGTGGAAAAGGGCCCTGCCAGACTCTTCGGGTCACTCTGCTCCTATCCTTGTGTACAGGGGCTTCCCCATGGATGGAAATGGGGGAATAACGCCCACAGTTCTCCCTAGTTCTCTCAGAGTGTCAGCCTTGCAGCAATTATGCCCCAGTTGGCTTGTCCATAGACTGGATAGGTTTAGCTAAATATGTCATGAGATGTGATGGACCAAAGTGGTAGAATGGGGAAGTGATACCTTTCTCAAAGCGTAGCATGCTCAATATGATGGGGAGTGGTAAAAAGTGTATTATTACGGTTATTTCAGAAGGTTGATGCTGAGTAATTTGAATAGATGTCTGCCATTTATGGTTCTTGATTTCCAATCTGCGTGAGAGATGTACTTTGTTTTCCCGACATGTGCATCACTGTTTTGAAAGTACTACGATGTTATTTGATTCTTGCAGAAGATAAGATGGGAAAACTTGTGCATGTAGCAACTGGTATGGAAGCAAACTGGGAAATACCTGCACTGCTTGTGTTTGATGTAAATATGTGCTCTTGCCTGGTGGAGATCCAAAGTGTGATGTGGTTGGTTAATATGCAGACATAATCCTGCCGCTTGCATAGAGCAAACCATTCAAAAAAGCTTTTTTTCCATATTTTTCCTCCTTCACTCAAGCAGAGTAAATGACTCAGAAACGCTGTGGAGGCTTGCAGTGATGGGGGTCATAACAAAAGGGGATGAAGCCCCCTTCACACATCTTTCACCTGTGAAATCAGGCTGGCAGATTGCTCTGCCTCCCAGGCCATGTGATGCAGCATCCAGGTGTTGGATGGATCATATAAATCTGACATAGCTTAAAAACTGTGTATGTACACGGCCAATCTTTGGTTCACATCCCTAGTTTATTTGCATGGATCTTTTGACTTTTTCCATTTCAGTCAGTATCGCATACGTAGCCTGCTGTTGGAGTGATGGGTGGACCAACAGCTCTGCAGCAGGAGCTGCTTTCAAGCTCAGGTCAACAGCATTGTTCCATGCCTGAGGAGCATGTAGGGATGCTGTGGACATTGCTGATCCTGACCCCACCTTGCCTCACTAGGGACTCATCAAGCAAACACCCAACTGTTGACTGGCCCTGGCTCCTGCCAGGGGAGCTGAGCTGTGCTGCTGGCTTGGGTCTTGTGGGACCAGGGCTTTTGTGGGTAAAGACACTGCCCCTACGTGCCTTGCTGTCCCCCTTGGTTCCCAGGTCATTGTCCCTTGTGCAGCAGCCTGCTCTTGCTGCTCCTGACAGCCACAGCACTGAGTTAGCAGGCCACCTCCTGTTAGTGGACTGGGATGAATGAGCCAGAGACCTTTACAGCTCCCTGATGTCTTTACACATTTTGAGAAAGGGACCACATTAAGACCCTGGATTCAGAGCTTATCATACAGCCCTCAGGTGTTAAGCGTGGGGTATTGTTTTGTTAAGGTATCCAAAAAATGAAAGTACTGTTTTCTGTCCTCCAGACTTCTGTGTTTATAGCCTGAGGCACAGAGAACATGCCCTGGCACATGGGTTTGGGCATATAACTCCTCCTTTCCGCACACTCCTCTTTCATAGGAGGCTGCTAGCAAGGCTACAGGAAGAGGAAACACATTAGCAGACTCATGTAGGTGTTGTTTGACTGTTGAGCAAATAGTCCCCTAAACCATACTCTTAAAGATGTAGTTATTTTATCCCCAAAAGACTCTCAGAAACATACTAACACAGAGGCAGGCTGGGTAAGTGAAAGATCAGGGTGCAGGAGCAAATCAACTTCATAATGGGGTAAATCCAAAAATCTTTATAAGGAATTTATCATAGTATCTGAGCTGCTGCTAATAGGATAGAGTAACAGAAATGACCTTATGGCATTTGCTGTATGTTATTTTCCCCAAGTAAAGCTTTGGATTATTTTACTTGCCATGTATCTGCTGTTGCTTTTTGGTTAAAATCTGTGTGTTGCACTGTATTTGGGAGAAGAGAAATTTGAAAACTTGCCATACACTTGAAAATTATTAGCCTGTGTCTACTGAGAGATCAGCCACATTCATCACTGTCGCTTTTCTAGCTTTTCCATTTAAAGTCCTAAAAGCTGATGACAAACATCAATAAACTTCTGACGCGAGGTCAGAATGTGTGAGATGACATCCTGCGGTGTGTGTATCCCTCCATAAATGACGCCAGCCTCCCTTAGCACACTTCTGTAAAGAACATCTCTATTTGCATGCATTCAACTTTCATATTAGTCTGTGAGTCATGTTAATGTTTATTCGAGTATCTCTTCATCAGGCTGATGCACATACAACGGTCAGGCTGTATAATGTCTGTTTAATTAACCAGGTACATCGCTTCCTAGACGCTTGCTGGGAAGATGAGGTATGATGTAGCACTAGGACGTGGTGTTTGATTTCTTTCAGTTTGGATTGTTTTGAACTTTGATTTTAGTTGTGTTTGTGTCACAAAGCACAGCGAGTATTTAAGTCCATGTGCCAATAAGGAAAAAGCAGAAGTTGTAACACGGCAGTTTGAGCTCTCAGGATTCAGTGCTCAAGGCTGTCACGATTCTTGTTCTGGAGGTCCCCAGTTCAGTCCTTGATGTGTCAGCCAGGAAAGTGACTGTCACAGCTGTACTCGTGACTTTGCGAAATTTTCTTGCCACCGAAAGAAATCAGACTGAACTTGGACTTAACCGTGTTAGTGCAACTATAGGAAAATTTCAGAGAACATTTTGGCATGGGTACGGACAGAGTGTGAAACTGAGACTTAGTCATAGACTCTTGAAAATGGATGGGATACTGTTTGTATGCCTTTCCCATTTGTATGACGCTGCAAACCAAGAGAAGTGATTCCCCGTGCTGTGCATGACTCTGCAGTTAGGTGATTGCTTTTCTGCGTGAGAGGTACTGGCTGGTGATTTAAAAATAGCTCTGCTTACTCAGATGCAGCTGATGACTGCAGAAAAATACCGCTCGGTGGTAAAGCTGGAACACCTAGTGCTTCTTTCCCATGACCAACAGCAAACAGAAAGCAAGCAGAAAAAAAAAAGAGGGAGGTCACTTGGTGTTCATTTCCAGCATTTTGATTTTTCTTACCACTTTTTGTGGGATCAGTTATTTCTTAAGACCATAGAGGTCCAGCCAGTTCTTACTCCTGTGCCATTTGCCAGGGTGGTGCCACTACAGTGGTTTTCTATAACTCGGGCTCTTTCTGAGAACAGGTTGTTAGTTTGTACTCCCTTTGATCTGTCTGTCTCAGATGGCTTTCATAGGCACTAATGTGCCCAGGAGGGTTGTTCCAACATACAGAACATCCCATTGCCTCAGTGTGTCATCTCCAAGTAAATACAGATTTTCCCTGGAAGTTAATTATGATGCTTTTAAAAGAAAAAAGAAAAAAAACACCTTTTTATATAAACATTCCAGAGTAAAAACTTTGTTTACGTGGTATTATAAAATATTGTACAGAAAGATAAATTATATGACAATGCACATGTAGACACACACACACACATGAAGTGTGTGCCATACAGTCTTTGCAAATATAGTACAACATACTGGAGAAACCTAGATGATAAAATGCATCAGTCTGTACATTCAATTGAATTCCTCATTCTGTGGAGAGTACTAGTAAATTTTTTGTAGTTACTGAGGAGCCATAGGTACTTAGTTAATTGAGCTTGGGCTGTCAGGTTTGTTTTGTGCATATCACAACTCAAGGCAATACATTTCAATCTGCCAATAGCTATCTAGGCTTGTTTGAAACACTTTTCATACCAAAAGATTATGGATTGCACCCATTAACTTCAGAAATTCTGTGACTCACTGCACTGAAGAAAAACTGAAACTGAAATTGCCCCGCTAATATTTTTTAATCGATTTTTACTCCCGTAACACCCAGATAGTTCACTAACAGGTCAGGGCTCCAGAGGTTCTTTACAAGTTACTCAGGCACCATAGATCAAGATTCTGACTCCATGAAGAGACAACTCAAGATAAAAAGATCACATTTTGATCAGTTCCAAGATCACTTTCTGGTTATGATTCTCTATTAAAAAAGACAAAAATGCAAACTAAACAAATATAAAAAAAAAACCAGCCCAGAAAGGGTTAGCAGGGAAATGACCAGTGAAAAATCTTCAAGGTAGGTTAGTTACCAGAAAGCAAGCCTGTAGGGTTTATTTACTTTCAGTCAGCAGGATTTTCATATTTACAGGAGCATTTCCATAGCAGAGAAAAGTTCTTAGTGGGCTTCAAGAAATGAAACCAACAAATTCTGGTAATTTGTAGATTTTTATTGAACTGTCATCCTTCTCAAAACGTAAGTTGTTTCCATCTTTATTACATCTTAATACAGCTGTATAAAAGCTGTAATACAAAGAGGTCCAGATCATATTTTACAGTAAGATTTGTAAACATTTCCCTATAACCAGTTGTTCCTTTTCTCTGTCTCACTTTTGTACTTTTTGTGATCTAAATAAGGGACTGTGACATGTTTGGTTTTCAGTAAAGTAAAAGGAAGTGCACACAGTGAGCTTACCAAGTTTGTCACACCAGGCTAATAAATTGACTTGCCTCATCTTTGTAGAAGCCACACTTTCCCAATAATTTTCTACTTCCATATCAAAAAGAAGAATCCTTATGGCCTAATTAATGTGTTCAGTAGAGCCCTTTATAAAATGCTGAATAAAGCAAAACATCCATCATAACTGGTTCATTTACCAAGAAACTGCTCAGATTTCGTTTAACATTTCTTCAACATTAGTATTTGCTCAAATTATTGATCCACATTGAATAAAAGATATGGAGTATTCATCTGGCTCAGTAGAAATACAATGAAAATTGCTATTATTTAGCAGTAATAATGTTACCTAGCACTCTTAATCTGCTTTTCAAGCAGTTTACAAACTAAGTATTCTTAGTCCCCTTTTAGTGATAGGAAGCCTTGCATGAAGAGGAAATAAAGGGCAATTTAAAAAATATAAGTGAAGAACAGATGCATTAAAACATAAAGGAGTCCATACAGAGAAATTTCATCTCAGTATAAACTGGGGAAGGGGGTGTCAGAAAGAACATACTGAGACAAAATGAAATCTGTTCTAATACTTCTTCATTGTAAAGATACACAGTTCTGTTTCATAAGCAAGTTCTAACAGCATCACTCATTTTCCCATACTATTTCCGTGTGTTTTTCTCTAGAAAGAAGATAAAGGTGAACCAAAAACACAAAGTCAATGAACATTTTCACATCAATAGGAGAATGTGCTCTTTCACAAGTCTCATCTGTGTCATCATTTTCCCATAATGTATGTTACATTTTACACACTGCCTCTCAGTTTCCTTCTTTACTACCAGTAAAAGCTACTGTGTTTTTAGTAACACTATTTACTGGAGCCAATGTAGGAAAAACCTCCAACTTTTGTTCTAGAGAAGGAGGCAAATTCTATACCAGCGATTCAGTTCTTCCTCTTACAGATTTCTTCTCATATCATTTCAAATAAGCCTAACCTCTGCTTTGGAACCAGCTAACTTAAACTAATCATGGGAAAGCCTTTGAAACTAAGTTTATCGTTCATCTGAATTTACAATCACAGCCTGAATCTGGTGTCCTTTCCCACAATTGCTCAGGTTTCTGTTTCTGTCCTGAACTCTTTCATTTTTAGCTCACAGTCACTTGCCTTCTATTTTTATGATAGCACCAAACCTGCCGATGTATATTCAGATTTAATATTGATTTATTTTTAAAAGAATGAAAAAATCTCCATCTGTCTGCTGAGAAGTCAAACAAATTATGGAAGAAGCTGAGAAGTGATGCAGTTAAAAAAAAATATCTCAGCTGCAGTTCATCAGTTTTGGTAAAATACTGAACACCTTTCAGAGGAGCAATACATTAACATTGCCAGCCGATGGCCATCCTCATTTCTAAATGGCAACTGTGAGATTTTTGATTAAATTTCCCTTACAGTAACATTAATATTGAAGAGATAAATCAGATCTTTTCCATATTTTTATCAGTTTTCTTGGTTTCCTTGTAGTGTGGAAACGGATGGTAGTAGAGGGAAACAGTGGATCATATAGTTGGGAGCTGTAAAGTGCTGCATTTGGCTCCATTGAAGGACCTGGGGACCCATCATCCCTGATAGTAGACAAGCCTTCTGGATAATGCTTCTTCTGCCCATGTGGTGGGGAGTGCCGGTGGTTCCTGGTGGCACCTTTGCAGTCAGTCTGCCACACTGAGGTACGCCTTACGGCACGGTGCCTCAGTGGGACATCCAGGACAGCCTGATAAGCTACGCGCCTGTCACAGGCAGGGGTTCCTATGTTTATCCCAAGTGGTGACACTTCTAACTGTGATCATTAGCTCACGGCTGCGTAGCAGGCATTTGTCTCTGGACGTGCAGGTTTGTGTGTATTTTGAATTTTGCTGGTTTTGCCTTTCCCACACATTAATCAGAACTGTAATAGCAAAGACATTATCATTTTTCCTCACTGAGAGAGCTCTCATTATCTTCATCCTCCACATTTTGCATGTTCTGCAGTGTGGTTTTCTGGGGGCTGCCTTAGACACTCAACATAGAGTAGTGATCTTTGTGTGATAAGAATTCCTACCCAATTAGCAAAGGCACTCAGCTGGAGTGCCCACGCTCTGAAGTTTTCATTTAATTCAAATGAACATTTTTAGTCTAAATCTATGGTGTGTCCAAGGTTCATCCTTGTGAAACCGTATCTGTGGTGACATACTCTTTAAAATGAGTAACTTTGCTGGACTATGGAAGGCAGCAGTGCATTCTGACGGGCTTAAGTTTGGGTTTATTAATCATTAGAACATTTTGTGAGGCCCAGCTCTATGCTGTGACATCACATTGTCTTTCTGTCTTTTTTTCCCCATCAGGTGGGTGCTTCCCCTTACGCTGGGTTGTCCTGGGAAAGACTTGTGAAGTACGTGGGGAGTTTCATGTACCGCGTTATGTAAATGTAACGTAACACGTGCTGTATGTCTGTATGTCAGCAGCTCTTGGTTGCAATTTCTTCAATTTCGGATTGCAGTGACTTGAAACTGCTTGTACAAGTACCATATGATCAGCTGCTTGTAAAAGTATCATATGATTGGGGTGAATGTCTGTGGTGTCACTATCAATGCAATTTTCCCCCATGTCATTAGTTGTAAGCTTCTAGTACATACAATCTCTCAGTGCCTGTTTGCTCAGGAGGTCTGCAGTTGGCGAGTCTGATTTGATTGTCAGAAGAATTAGGTAGCTAGAGCGCAAGAATTTAGATTAAAATTGCTTTGCGTCATGGTGAGATTCAATTAATTGTTTTTTTTAACTGATTTAAAAATAAAATTAAAGCTTTTTAATTAAAAGCAAGTAAGTTAACGTAAAATTAAAAAGTACGCTTGAAGTGTTCACAGAAATTTCAGTGTAGATTCACCAGCCCACTTGAAAAATGCTACCTTTCATGAATTTGGAATATTTTATGGTCCCTTGGGCTACCTTAAACCCTGTGCTTTGAGTCATGACTCCCAAGTTTTCATACTTTCTTATTTTTTAACTTACTTGTCTCATATATCTTTCTTCCTGTGCTAGATAGTTTGAACTTTGATGTTCACTCATTTGACATCAAATTAGTCCTCTGACTTACCATCCTCTTCCATTCCTTCAATTCTTGGCCATTATATGTTTTTTATCAGCTGAATCTTACCTTACCTTGAACAGTCTTGGGGCACAATGGAAATTAGATCTGTGATGCTTCATCAAGATTTTGCCCTATTGTAAAATAACATAAACCCAACAATATTAATGGAAACTGACCTAATCATTATCTTTGCTGAAAAAAAGTATTTGTCCTGTTCAATAGTTTTCCTCTTTAAGGTCCAGTAAAGATTTTGGCTGTTAAATAAATCTGCAGACCATGACTCATGAAACTACAGACAGGCTTCAATTTGTGTATTGTTGGCGCATTTGAAATCAGTCTGTGATACTCACAAGCATAAAATTAATATTTTCTGTAAGTTAAGTTTTTTGCAGAATTATAAAGCCTATTTCAGTTAACTGAATAAAGAAAAGGGCAAATAAAAGCAGAGGAAGATTTTAAATTAGAAGAAGCTGAACCATTACTATTCAGCATTAAATGTACTTTTACAGAAAAATGTTTTCCAGATTCTCTTTTCTACTTAAACTGCCCATATATTAAATTAATATCTGCAGAGTGCTGTAGTGCTCTAGAATAACCATATATTGGATAACAAGTTTTCCGTTCTTTTCCCACACTTGTGCAGAAGGATACTGGGGAACAACGTCAAGCTTATGAACTGGAAGTCACTGTGTAAGGATATACCTAATCATACACAAATATACATATACACAAAACACATTAATGATATGACCACATTCTTTGCCTATTCTTCTATATGTTCCAGTATGATATTTTAGGAAAAGTAATAAATACAGTATTTTGAAAAATTGAAAGCATGTCATAATCAACACAGAAAAAATGGCAAGTCCGGTATTTCCCATGCTTCTAATCTCATCTGTTCATATTGTTATCAAAAGCCTTATTTCATAAATAACCAATGATCTTTTATTTCCTTCTCTTTGCCAGAGTTCCACACTCTTTTGGGACCTGACTACAATATAAAAAAAAAAAATATAATAACATCGAAATAAATAAATACCACTTGCTTATCTGACTTGGAAAGGGCAACTGAGCAGCTCCCTGGCATCAGCCCAGCTGCTGATGGAGGAGAAGAGAGGTCACACAGTGGGTGGGGGTGCCACCAGGTCCCATCAAACCTCCCCACCTCCCATCTCCTGTCCCACCTGTAGGGAAGCTCAGAACAAATGATTCCATCCTTCCCAGAATTTTATTATTATTTTTTTAAATTTATGATGAACCTGCCCAAGTCCATAATTGACCTTTCAGTCTTATGGCTCGCAGTCTTTTGCTGGGGATTGAATCTCTAGAACTTTGCTCTTTCAGGTTTTGTGTTTTTTGCACTGGCAAAATATGAGGGTTAGACTTACAGGCCAATCTGGCACAAGGCACCTTCTGAGGAAGGAAGGAAGACCCCTGGAGGTCTCCCCACAGCACAGTGTGGCAGAGCAAGAGGAGGGGAAGCAAGAGGTGTCTCTGCAGCAGCGTGTTTCACCTGCCGTGGTCTGAGACACACGCTAAGGTGCGTGAACCTGCCAGAGGGTCTTGATTCGGGATGCACCCCGTCCCCACAGCCCCCCTGCCACCCCGCTGCTCAGCCATGCCTCCTCGGCGAGTCAGAAGGTAGAATTGCGTTGTGTCTGTGCGTGATGGTTGCGAAGAAAGCGAAATCTGATTCACAGCATGTATCTAGATCTTGGAAGCACAGCTGTTCCTTCCCAGCCGCGTATCACATCGGAGCAGCAAAGGCCCTTACCAGTGGGATATTGCTTGCCTCTTCCTTCCCAAAAAAGCGTATCTGTGTCCCAACCAGCATATTCCCACTGCTTTGCATAAGCACTGCAGGAGATGCTGGGGAGGGCTAGGGACACGTGTCTGAGGGCTGAAAGCCAAACTGAATAAGGTTTGGTTATTTTTTATAGGGTTTGGTTACTTTTTATTATATACAAAGAGCATAGCTAGAGAAGGAAGGGACAGCTGCGTTCCCACGGCTGTCTCCCCGCAGTGTCCCACACAGCCCAGTTAGCAATGTAAGGATTTAAAGGTGATGGTGCCCGCCTGCGTTTGACCCTCCTGGCTGGCTCGCACTAAATGGGACAGAAAGGAGCTCTCGGGGCGCCGGGGCTGTGCGGGGAACCCCTCTCCTCTGCGCCTGCAGCCTCCGTTGCCCTCTAGCGACCAGCCGGGAGCAGGCGACAGGGCGCAGGAGGGTGCCCTTGGGCTCTGCGGTCCCTGCTGTGGGAGGGGAATAGAGCATATGAAAGTAAAAATCCTTGAACGTGTACCACATGTGCTTCTTTAGTGTTTATCCCAAATCATCTTCTGTAATAAGCTTTTTTGTTGGCGACGTCAATTTACTAGCTGTTTAGAAGGGATATCTTTTTTGCTTGGCTGACGGCCTGCCTTGTAATGTCTAAATATTTACAATATTCTTGCTGAAATAATAACTAAGGAAACAGTAATGGCTTCAGTGCTAAGAATGGGTTCCTTTCTGGTGGCTGATGCAGAGATCAGCTGTTTGAGATCCCCATTATCCTCTTGCCTCCTTTGGGAATGCTTTGCAAATGCAGCTTTCCCAGCACACTGATAACAGTCCAGGTGGAAACAATTGGTAGTCGTTAAAGGAGGCAAAAATGCTTTTGCTGATATAGTGTTATTTGAATTTCTGAAATAAATTTTAGCATGTTTACCACTGATTTAGGAGGTACTTTGATATAGGTACTGTTATATATAGTATAGGAGGTACTGTTATATTGACACCATCTCCGGGGCTGATTTCTGTGTCAGTATGAATCGCAGGCCCTAATTTAGCCAAAGTTTAAATTGTTCCTCTGTTTGGACTGCACTGCCTGCCACAAAGGCGCTTACAGCAGTACACCAGTTCTCTTCTGAGAATGCAAATTCACGGCAGGGCTATATGTGCACGCAGTTGCTCAGGATGGAGCCTTCAGCTGTAACCACAGCGTAAGAGCAGTGAGTGCCTGTGCTGCAGCCTGCCTCCTACCACGGACGTGGGGTGTGAGTGCTTTCCAGCCTCAGTGCATCTCAGGCCACAGGTGACTTCAGCTTATCTGCCGTGATATTATTGTGGCACTTTTATTTATTTTTTTTTGTATTGCTTATTTGCAGGTTTTATTTTGTAAGATAAAGGAATAGTCTCATTTTCATTGGATTTTCCTGTGGCATCCCTGGCTTCTGACGTTAAGTTGCATGTAACCGTGGACAATGGTGCTCCCCAGGTGAGCCACATGTTCTGTCTGAGAGGAGCTCAGTGCCTGCTCCTGCGTGGACAGAGGTCATGCACCTCGGCAGTAGAGCTCCCAGGATAAGATACTCAATTACTCGTAACTGTATTGTTGCTGAGGAATGACGACCTGCTATGATACTATACTGATGAATGATGCTGATGACCTGCTAAATGAGGCAGAGCCAAATTTTTGGCAATAGTAGGACATGCAGGACCAGGAGTTTCTGTCCCACGCGTATGTGTGCTGCTCAAAGCCTACTCTTGTCTTTTGTCCTAGAACAAGGGGAAATGCCACTGCATTTAGAGGCTCTTTCGACACGTAATCTCCATCTGCTCACAAATATTGGAAGGCCTTTGGTTCTTGCATTTTTACTGCAGATTACCTACAGGGCAGAAAACCTGGCAAAAAGATGTTTTGTTTTATTCTGCTAAGAAGAATCCCTTGTCCTCAGATCTTTGAATGCCTTCTTGAGGGGCTGATCACAGTCAAAGACTCCTACCTGAGATCAAGGATCTTTTTGTTGCCTCTCTCAGTCTTCAGACTATTTACTTTTATGTTATCATTAAGCCAACTCATGGCAAAAAAATTTCAGTTCCTTATGAGTCACAATCATCAGTAGAGAGCTTCCCACCCAGACCGTCTGTGGACGTAAGAGTCATCACCACAAACCCTGCAGTTATGGTGTTCATTTCTTAAGTTACAGTGGCTCTTGATGATTGACTGGTGAGAAATAATCACCCCAAGTGTATAGTTCCTTACATATGTGTCCTTGACTGTGAAATACTGAAATAGCATTGCCCTAGTTCAGAATATCACAAGCATACATGAGCTCAATGTTAGCCAATGCTTACTTCTACAGTAATCATGTGCTAATGCTGTAAAATCCTGGGACTCGTCTCAGCATCTGCTAATGTGATTCTCCATGTCAGATGTGCAAAAAAACCACATGCTGTGCTTGTCCCAGTCACACGTCACAGCGAGTTTTATCTTGCCCCTGATGATGCACAACTCTTCCTAGTTCTGCCTGAAGGGTGCGTTTTGTTTCACAAATCCTACCCAGGCTGACAGTAGTGTAAGTTCATGGAGCCTGGATTTTCTGTAGATGGTCTCAGCCCACCGGTTGCATGAACCTGCTGGAGCTCTAGACCATGATAATCACGGACTATACGTTTTTCACTGCATCAAAAGAGAACACATACAGGTGCTGATAGACTGTATCAGCCTGATTAATTACATGGAAGATCAAAAAAGGGGTTAGTATGGAACTTCTGTCTGTCTATCAAGAAGGTGTTGATCTTTGGATCATGCATTCAGAATTATAATCATCTGACAGCAATTTATCTCACAGCTGGCCTGAATGGGTTGGCCCAAAATTAATTTTGTTCTTCCAATAAAGATGAAAATAACAAATTACGAAAGGGGAGATATTTTTCATGGTCTTGCAGAAGACAGTAATATATTAGAGTAGTCCATATATTCTATACTTTATATAGAATAAAAGAGAACAGAAATTCCACATTATCATGTGATCAGAGGTGTAAATGGATTTAGAACAGTATGAATCTTTCTCACTGCATGTAGTAACCGAAACTCCTGCAGCTCCTAGGACAGAATGTTCAGTGATGTTACTTCAAATCTTGTAGTGCAATAGGTGTAGGGAGTAGGATGTGCTTTGTTTCCAGGCAAAATCAGAAATCTATCTCCCACACTTACCATATCTCAATAGAGTGAGAAACTCTGTAAAGTCCCTTGCCTATTTCCTTCTGCTTTGTCACTCCTGAGTAAACTTCCCAGTTCTTGATGTTCATACTTCTGTATAAATATAAAAGTATATATAATGGTAATGATATTTGCTGTTAAATATTTTTCATTGTAGGAACTCAGAAAGCTTCATAGTCATCAGCTGATTAAAGGTTGCAATTGTGAGGCAGGTGTGGCTTGATTTACATGTCTTTTGCATTTTGTTAAATAGACCAGTGACAGAACCAGAAGGAAAATTCAGGAGTCAATTTTAAACTTTCTTTAAAAATAAACCAATTTACATAACATATAAACATAAATTAATTTAGCAGCTTGACCCTGAAGGTAGGAGCTCTGATCTCTTAATTATAACATGGAGTATTTTGCATATGTCTGTTAAAGTTTCCATATCTCATTTTCCTGGTTTGTCAAGTTGAGAAAATAATAATTACCCTCTTCATAGGGTTCTTAATCCTTTTTAAGGACTTTTAAGCAGTATAAAAAGAAAAATACCCTGTGATAGCATTCCTGGTAATTATGCAGTTTGGCTGTCTGCGGCCCGGAGGGCTGAACTGGTTACTAGGGGTGGTGATAATAACAAGGGTTTTAGACATAGCTTGATGAGTTGTTATTACGTCTCTATCCTGTTGCTGTTATGTTATGAGAACTGCTGCCTGCACCACTGATAGTTGCGCAACTTCCTTCTGGCTTCTAAAGCTGTTGTTTCCAAGGAATTCCTTTCTTCTGGTAACTGATAATGATTTCCCAGGCAACAGGTCCCAATGCTGGTGACTGTTTCATCTCCTTTTTTATTTTAATGCTAATGACATGATAGAAGCAGTCAGACCACAACTTCCTTTTTCTTTTCAGAGCTTCTATATACAAGGTCTTCTTTGAATTTAACAGTGTGGATTATTGTTGTAACCAACTGAAAACCAAGAAGAGTCATTCATTGTTTATTTCTTCCCAAAGGAAAGAAGGAAGAAAGATCTGTGGGCTGGAAGAAGAAGATAGGAACTAAGACCAGCTCTGCTCTGGCCAGGACAAGAGCAAACAGGGCAGCAATGGGATGTATAGGGAAGATACCACATCAGCTTGGTTAAAGTTTTATTTCCTACATCAAAAAATGTTAGAGATTGGTCTCCTCAAAAAAGGTGAAAAATCCCTCAGGTTCACTTGTTCCCCTTAGGTCATCCCTCTCAGATACTTGTACACAATGTATAGTCCTGATCCCAGTAAAGCTTATGATGGACACTGTTCAAAAAGAAATAAAAATTGGCATTTATATTCCTTGAAAGCAGCAATGGCAAAGAAAAACTATAAGCAAAGATGGCTTGGGGATACGGGAGCCAGCTGGGTAAAGTAAGGCTTGATCTCCTCTTCCAGACTCTAGGAGAAGAAAATTTCTTTTACATGATGTACCCAGAAAGGCTTTATTCCGAGTGTGGGTGTGCCTAGCTGATGCATTGAGAGTATTTAATCTAAGCATTTAATCTAACTTAATACAATTAGCAGTCACTGAGTTTTAATTTGTTATTTATTGGTTCAGTAAACAATACTCAGTTTTTAATTAGCTAAACTGATAAATGGTGGTTTCTTTGAGTGGGGTGCTCTCACCCTTCTGGGACCTTGAGAATCCTAAACTCATAGAATACCAGGTTGGGAGGGACTCAGGGATCATCTAGTCCTATCTGTCTTCACAAAAGTCTAGACAAGATGGCTGAGCACCCTGTCCAGCTGAATCTTAAAAGTGTCCAATGATGGGGAATCCACTGCTTCCCCAGGGAAATTATTCCAATGACTGATGGTTCTCGTTGTGAAAAATTTTCCTCTTGTGGCCAACTCCCCAAGAGTAACTTGTAGCCATTACCTCTCATCTTTTCCATATGACCTCTTGTACAAAGGGAGTCTCCATCTTCTTTGTAGACACCCTTTAAATTCTGGAACGTGGTGATAATGTCTCCCCTAAGCCTTTTCTCAAGGCAGAACAAGCCCAATTCTCTCAGCTTTTCCTCACAGGGCAGGCTTCCCAGTCCTTTGATCATCTTGGTGGCCCTCCTCTGGACCCTCTCCAGATGGTCCACATCTTTTTTCGGTAGTGGGGACCAAAACAGTATTCCAGGTGTGGCTTGACAAGTGCTGAATAGAGTGGGATAACAACTTCTTTATCTCTGCTGGTGATGCCCTTGCAGAAGCAACCCAGCATCCCTAAAGAGTGCAAGAAAGCACAGGATGGAGTATTGCGCTTGTATCCTGTGGTTCCATATCTCCAGCCACCTACTGGGATGATGCAGGACACAACTGGGTCAGTTGGAAGGGGAATCATGTCAAAAACTGGGTGACTAGGTTGGAGAGGAGCGGCGACCAGGCGTGAAGGATGGGGGAAGTATTATGCAGGAAGGCATGGAAACGGGGGGATTATATCTGGCATGGCTAAGAGACAGGAGGATTTCTAAAACCAGGAGGGACATCAGGAGCTGCTCCCTCCCCGCTCCGCCGCTACTCCGAGTGCAGGCTGCAGGTGGTGCAGTTGCCTCAAGAAACGCGTTTCAGGTCGCTTGGACGATTTTTTCCGTGTGGGTTAATGGCATTCAAGGAAACTTTCACCCATAGCTGCTTTTTTGGTAGCAAGGTAGATAAAAGGGCTACCCTAATGTTTATTTCATCCTAAGTGCTTCCTAACCTATTGATAACAGTGCTAAATCTCTATTTAGTAGCACCAAGAACTAAGCCATCGTTCCTAGCGATGGTGATGCAATTGCTGGCCTTTTTCTTTATCTCATCTATATTTTAATTAATGACTTCAGACCCTGCAGCTAAACTTAATGATCAGTGCAGGCGTCTGGTCTTGTAGATAATGATCAAGTCAATTCAGCCTCAGGGATGCAAATAAAGTTTAAACAGAGGCTCATGCAATACGTTACACAAGCAGTAGAAAGAGGCAAAAATAGGTAAAGAAAAGAAGTTGTGTTACACAATCTTCTTTATGAACTTCCTGATCCCCTTGTTTTAGCATGCTAGTATATAAAATAAAGTTAGAAGATACATCCCCACTTCTCATTGCTTTGGCATTTTATAGCTCCTTCTCCAGATTTCCAGGACCTCTTGGATCTCCTACTATGTTCTACTACGTATAGCTCTGCAACCAAAATATATACATATAGACCTAATGTAAAATTACATTATAAGCAGACTATGTTATTAATGGCTAGGTCAGAGTTGTCTTTTATTCGCTGAGCAGTTGCTGGATAGCTCATGAGACGTTTGTAAACATCCTTGAGTAAAAGCCTCCTCCCTGACACTTTCATGTCCACAGGACTTTTGATGTCGACTTCATTAATGGTGGGATGAAGCCTTAATGTTGCCTATGTATGGTATAAGGATAACTTTTCACTGAATCACTGTGGCTGTGAGTGATTAAATCAGGTATTTGATGCATCACCTCCTCTCTCTATATAAGGTAATTCAAGTAGATATCATCCTAGGTGCAAGCCAAGGAAATTTCTGAGATACAAGATTAGCAAGGTTATGGAGTGCAGTTAACTATATTTTTCATTCTTCATGCCCATTTGTACCAATCTTCTCCTATAAGCACTGCTTGTTGTGAAAATGCATTCCCCAATGACTGTGAAAAGATTATAATCTGTGCAATTGAAGAAGTGTGAGTGTTTCTTGAAATGAAAATGCGTGTTTTAAAAATCTTTTAAAATGTGGTAGCAAAATACCATGTGGAGTTTGACAAAGTAAAACGATTCTTCCAGCTCCAAGAGTTGCCTGTTCTTGTAATGCTCGGCACTGAGTCACATCGCAGGGGACCTGTGGGGTAGCAGCACTCTCTTGTGTGTAATGAGATCTGCAGTGTGATGGGAGATGCTCTGCTAGGTATCATCCCTTCAGTTATTTGGGATGGTAAGTCCTTTCTGAGCCAGAGGTCTCAGTGATGGGCTGGGGACTTACTCCTGTGGCACACCAGGGGCACCTTTGATGTCTGAGGATTTATCAGGTCATGGACAGACCACAGGACACTCAGTTGTTGGACTTTGTAAGCTGCTGTCACAACAGAGGAGGTGGTGGAATTGTTCTGAGTCACAGTCATTAATAAAACAGACTTTGCTTATAATTTAGCTGTAATTGCTTCAGTAATGTTGTAAATTTGCATGATTAGTTCATTATTACTCATATGAGAAACATAACTAACATCCATCAATCTTCTCTAGCATTTAGTTTAAAAGCAGGATAGAGAAAGAGTTTCTTTGATGTTCACATGGCACTGGTTCCCTAGGATAGAATGATCTCTAAAACCTGAATCTTCTCTCACCTCTGTTGGTCTCCTGATGTGACCAGAGAAATGCAGTTCTCTGATTCCCTGGGAAACAATATTTTTGCTTTATGGGATAAACAGATTCAAAATCTTGGATATAATTAGGAAGTTTACTACATATTATCTTTGGTCTCATTTTCATTTATCCCTAATACTCTAGCTGGCATTGGCTTTATTTGCCTATATATCTGTATATCTGGTGCAGTCTTACCATATTAATAACATTTTCCAGTGTAACTGTTTAGAGTTACTTTTTTACAATCTCTTGCAGTCACTGGTTAATACACATTCATAATAGTTTGCTTTTTGATAGCCTTTTATCCGTCACTTTGCACCTGCATTCAGTAACTAGTGAGTGAAATGGTCAGCTCAGGTAAGCATTTTTGGTTCCTTTTTAGGGATAAGAATACTGAAGTGTTATATTGGCCAAGAATATAAGAAGTGGCTTGAGATTTTGGGGCACATAGCTGAGTTTGTTGGTGTCTAACATAAACCACCTAGAGAGACCTGATTTTCCAAAACAGATGAGATACATGCTTGCTGAAAGTTAGGTGTTTCTGAAGGGTCTCTAACTAGACATGTAAAAAACTGAGTCACTGAAGCTATGTCTGGAAATCCTGACCATTGGGCTTTGTTTGAAGTCACATAACAAGTTAAAGGCAGGGAAAAATGATTAACTGACTCTTGCTTTCAACTGACCTGCAATGTCTCCTTTGTGTACTCATAGTATATTTCACTGGCTTTTGTCTGGTCTACCTTTTGTGCATCTTATAATTACTTTCCAAGATACCTCATCATCTTCCTGCTGGTTTGTCATTAACATACCTTTTCTGTGCTGCCTCCCCCCAAGGAGGAGACCAGTCAGTACGCTGGCATGATAACACTGTTGCACCAGTTAACCTAATTATTTTTTTATATTTCCTCTCTTCATCCTTCTGCTGTGTTTCACGTTACACTCGCACATGAAACTCTTTGACACGTGAGAGATTATTTTTGCTTGTACGCCATCTAGAATAATGATGTCTAAGTTTATAAATGAGATTCTTTGGGGTTCACTACACTGCTACTACTGCTACCACTAAAGAATTACAGGATTTGCTTGTCATCCATGTTCATTTTTCAATTTAAAGTCAGCTCAGTGCATTGTGAAACAGAGTTCAAGAACTTTATGCCTTATGCTTGAACATATTAGGGTGGGATTGCTGCTGGAAGTTATTTCCAGTTTTCTGAGTCAGAACTATGAAATCTGTGTATTTGGTAGGACTAAGGCAACTCTACCTACTCCAGAGGACAAAATTTAGCAATTTTTTCCCCCTATCCTAAATTTCTATTTGCTTTTTGCCTCTCACATGCTGGAATTGCAAGAGCATTTTGTGTATGAGGCTACGGAAGCGCCTCTGTGAGATTTATAGTAAAGAATTTTCCATGGACTGTATACAACTCTCATCATTACAGTAGGCTGGGAGGATGAAGAAGCTGTCTATGTCTAGAACATATTTCATCACAGTAACTAACTGTATAATTTTATTTTTTTTCCTCACTGTTACATTTAATAATTATGGAACTATCAGTTTGTTTTGCTTTGTAATAGACAGAAAGTAAAAATATACTCCAAACTGCTCCAATTTCTGGGCCCAGCTCAAAAGCCATTCCTCCCTACACTTTCCAGAACTACTGCTCAGTGCTGTGCTTTGCAGACCCTGTCATTACTTAAAGCCTGGTTTAATATCCAGCACATTCTGTAGCTTTTTAAAAATTATTTAATGAAGATGCTAAGTGAGCAAATCATAGTCATAAACCCCTCAGGAATTCAGTTTTATTTAGCAATTCTCTCAGTCTTAGAAGGATAATATAGTGCACATTAATTAGTCCTTACAACAACCACTTTCAAGAGTAGGGACAATGAATGTATTATTGCCCTCACAAGGAAGCAGAGAAGTTAAATCTGATTTAAGTCAGACATAGTAGCTTCTGGTCTTGCTCTCATAGGTATTACGGATGAAGCATGTTCATGTGAATGACTGAAGTTCGTGTTTGATCCTTCTGCAAAGAAAATGACTTTGGAAAGGATCATGACCAAGAGCGCGTATGATTTCATGAATCTATTGACTTGGACCGTGGGTTAAGTGAGGCACAGCAAGCTACAAGTGCTGAGCACTGAAGCGTTTCATCAGTCTATGTGCTGATGTCACTGTGGTGTAAAAATGTACAAAAGCTTCTGTTATTTTCGTTGAGTTCTCATTCAGGTACAAATTCAGCACAGAAAAATGAGCCTGTTATATTTTAAGCATGAGGATAGTCTCAGTATTTTATTTTTACTTCTGATTTTTTTTTCTGGTTGAGCTTGAGTGACTGGTTGCTAACTTTGACATCTAGGTTTTTTGTGTTCTCTACATGTTTCCTGGAACAGGTTTATGTCTTCTTTTTAAATATCAGAATACCTGAACAAATACACGTAGGTGGGTTTTTAAAATTCTTTTCTTACGTGTTATTTTTCCCCATAAGATGAGAGTGTGTACTTTGTCAGCATTTCTTCCAATGTTCCTCTTGCTAACACTTTTTTACTATATCCAGCTCAGTATTGATGTATTTCTTTGCAGGCTTCTGTCTTCATGATATCCGAATTAATCTGGATTCACCAATTAGAATGCATTACCTTTACTGGGAACAAAAATCCAGGTTGATGTAAACACAGGCCCACCGTCAGTAAAGGAAGAGCTGGTGTGTGAACTATTGCAGGAGCTTGACCCCTACAAATCAATGGACCCCGACAATATCCACCCAAGGGTAATAAGACACCTGGCTTACATTGTTCAGAGGCCACACTCCAAAACCTTTGAGAAGTCATGTCCCAGAAGACTGGAATGTCACCCCCAGCTACAAGAAGGGCTTAAAGGAGGATCCAGGAAATTATAGCCCCATCAGTCTTACTTCAGTCCCTGGGAGAGTTATAGAATGAATTCTCTTCGGGGCTATCACATGTCAAATGAAGCATATGATTGGGAAAAGCCAGCATGGATTCAGTTACAGGTAGGCTCTCTAATCTGGAGATATTTAACGTCAGATAACCATCATTTTGGTTTAGTGATTTGGAACAGTTTTAAATATTTTTAGTGTAAGTTATCACAGTGTGTTGCATGTTCAAATTCTCTACTTTCTTTAATCTTTTTTATTTCTCCATTCTGGAATACTTTTCCCCATTCACTTGACATTCTACAATTTTTTCAGCATCTAAGGTAGTGACCTTACTGATTATACCATTATTAACTGCCCAGCCCTGGTAGATTTCCTCTTATACCAAGGAGGAGTATCCACCCAAATCATTCAATAACACAAGGAAAACCACTATGTTGTCATGCAACTGAAGGCTGAATTGTAATGTACTCGGATGCGTACACTTAGATGAAATTTAATTTATTAAATTCCATTTTCCAGCTTTTGAAACCTAGACTTCATAACCTCTGTATTTTTCTAAGTAATTTTAAAAAGAATGTTGCAACTATTAAAAAGAAGTATTCTATCACTTAGATTTTATTCCTAGGTTTTCTCACTGTGAAGTTTATTTATATGAGTGTGTATACTAAAAAACACAGAAGAGGCCTTTAATGTTCATGGCCACAAATGTATAGACTCATAACTTCTGGGCTCATTGACTGATTTGGGAAGAGGAGCTATTCCAGCGGTTGTAGACTCTTCAGCCTATTGGAATCTAATTACCTTTGCCAGCCCCAGATTTGAAATTAGTGATGTGGCCCATGTTGGTGCCAGCCAGATTTCTGCTGGAGGCAGCCACAAACTGTCCTTGGTCTTTGCTGCCCAAAACTGAAATTTTAACACCAATCCTAAACTACCTTACCAACTCCTTTCAGACACTATGCAAAGTCTCTTATAGCAACCCTACTTGACATTGGGATCTGGGACTGGCAGGAACAAGTAAGATCAAATGTAGGACTACCTTAAATTGGGTTTTTTGATCACAAGGGTGATTATAATTCAGGAAAGGACAGAAACATGTCCTGGAGTTAAATTTGACACCCAGACTGACATCCTGAACCGGGTTGGGGTCTAGGAATGTCTAGGGGTGGTTGGAGAGTTTGGGCTTAAGGTTTAGGTGATGGAAGAGAGCACAGGCAAGCAAAATTAGTGAGTTTTATTGGATCTGGCAAGGCTTCCAAAGCTCAGTTATGATTGTGGCCTCCTTAGTTTTTATGAGGCTGAAAGGGCTCACTGTCTTAAAATTAAGAAAGAATTTGCACTGGTGTTGGATTCATGTTTCTCTTGGCACCAGCTCTAAATTTAGCAAGGCCTTCTTCTCAGTCTAGTGCTCATCTTTCTTCATTAGCCCCCGCTGGCCTAAGGTTTGTCCTAACAAAAAATCTTAGTATTAATCTTAACATCCAAAGATGAAGACCTAAAATTAGGTAGGGATATCATAGTGGCACAAGCCCCAACATCACCTTAGTAAAGCCTTCTACGTCCCTTAACCCTGCCTCATAGCCCTTGTCAACCTGAATCTTAAACCCTCCTCTTATTCTAACTATGACTCTTGCCCAAGCCCAACTCTTGATCACGTTATGTGGCTGAAATCATTGTCTTAACTAAGAAGCATTCATTATACAGAGCCAATACAATTATAGCAGATTTTATTTGCTCACATGAAGCAGTTACTACTCAAAGGCCCAACTAGATAAATCAATGTATTTATAACAGTACTTTGTTGTTCCCGAGGAACTGAGCTCTTTCTGAACATTAGAGAATGTGAGGACATAGGTGCAGCAAGTTCAGGGAGAAGTAACTGTACCACATTTAACCATTACCCAGAATACACAGATAGCAGGAGGTTCCTATTATGGCCTGTGTGCAATGACAGCGGCTGGCAGCTGGTGAAACTCCAGCTGAGAGCCTTTATATATATGAAAAATTCAAAACGAACAGCTTTAGAAACAGAGTGGGTTCTATTTCCACTGCCAGAAAAAGTGCTGTTTAATGTGCAAGGGCAGTGTTTATTTTTGTGCATGACGCATATGGACACTTTAATGGACAGCTCGGATGCTCTTATTCAAAATAACACTTATTTTGAGCTGACAACGGGAGCACTCATTAGAAAATTAGTAAAGTTGCATCATTTTTCTCAAGAGTGAAATGTGTCAGTTTTACTCCCTCTGGTAATCCATATCCTTCATCAACAGGAGGTGTGGCTAAAATTTTTAAACAGATACTGGAAAACTAGGTCTCATTCTTCCTAACTAGAAGTGACATTCACACACATTCACATTTCTTAGGGACCAAAGAAAGACATGCAGGATGTTACAGAAAACAGAAGCAGGTTAAAAAGAAAATGCAAGCTCTTTGTCCTCCAACAAAATGAAAAATAGTGTGACAGGGATTGATTTTTTTTTTTTTTTTAAGAGAGAGAAGGAAGAGAAATAATTCTCTCAGTATGATAGCGAATCATTGCATTCCCCCAAGAATTCAGTCCTTGTTATCTTACTGTGGCCTTTCCCTGAATCTCCCCATAAGTTGTATTTCACATATGACTAAAGATACTGGAAAAAAACTATAACTTTTTTTCTACTGGCGATGAGTGGTATCAAACTAGAAGCAATGAGCTCCTTCTGAAGTATCTCATTACCTGATCTCTTGTGGATCAGAAGCTGTTATTCCCCTTTCTTGGAGAACCTTTTTGAGGTGGTTAGCTAATGCCTGCCTCTTGCCAGTAAGAGATGCTTCCCCCCTGGATACACAGGGCACAGCAGAACACATTTCAGGGGTGCTGGGAGATCACAAAGGAGAGTAGACAAGGTCCTGTTGGTGCCTCCTGACACAATACTGCACTAAGCACAGCTCAAATGGATCAGGATCTTTGGCTTTCTCTTTTGTGGCATCTTAGGAAAAGAAATGTTATATAAAATGGCAAAAGTACATAGTTTAGATTAAATGGATTCTGGGGAGAACTGTGGAGGAACCCAACTCATCGAAATGAATGGGCTACGCAATGGCTAAAGAAATTTTCAGGATTTTACAGGGGAAGAAATATTTAATTATTAATTTATCCCAGTAGTTTCTATAGTCATCGTCATCACTTACTAATTGCCCCCAGACGTAACCCTAGGTTGACAATGGAAAATTCTACCTCAGGATGGAGCACCAGCCAGAAAAACTACCTAGATCCTTGGATGTGTAAAAAACTGGAAAATACAGTGCCACAGACAAGGGAATGGCTTCAACTGGCATGTTCTTTGTAGTTTCATTCATTTGTAAAGAATTCAAGACATTAAAAGAGTTATAAAACAGGCAATGGAAATGTTCAGTCATGGGGATGGTGTGCATGGGCAGATAGTACAGCGAAGGTGACGTGCCAGTTTATCCCAATGATGTGCTCTTAAGTTCATGTGTTGATGCCTGCTTCAAGATTTCAGAGGCGAATAGTGCAGCAGGAGTCGGTGGTCAGGATACATAATGTTGAAAACAAACGCCATGATAATAGACAGGATGGGTTTTTTTCAGAGATACACAAATACTTTAGGATGTGAAAGAAGTGTCTAGCAATGGAAATCTCGCTTACAGGGAAGTTATTTTTTAATTTTCCATCTGATTTTTTTTGGGCTTTCCTCAGAAGTATTTAACACTGTGCTGCTGGAGAACTTGGTGGAGATTTCATATGATCTAGCCAGGACACTCCCATATAACTATATGTATAACTCCTTTGATTTAGATAATATTATTCAAATGAATGAACTGTTCACTTGTGTACCTATTTCCAGGGCAGGACCTAACTGCTGTAAAGTACCATCCTGTTATTTGCAATGTGAAATGAGTAGTCATAAGAGTCATAAGCTATCATGCTTGACTGAACTTCCTCATATTAACACTACTAACCAAGCGCTGGGCTTCTGCTTTATATGTCTCACTAATCTACTGAGAAACAAGAGGTGTAGGCGGAGTGAGTGGTATGAGGAAGGGACATAGACAGTTTTGTGTACAAAACATTCCCCCTACGCAAACGGTACTCTGGGGGTGGCTGCTATTTTTAGCCTCAAATTTGAAAGCCACAGTCCAAAAATATAAAAAAGTATCACTACAAATAATAGAAGTGAGGTCAAATCTGGGCTCTTTCTTTTTTTTGAATGGTGGATGTGTGTGGGCTGTGATGATGGTTTCAGCGAGTCACTTTTGAGAATGAAGAACAATATGGGAAACAAATGAAAGCACTCTTTAGGTGTCGATCATTTCCGGTTTCATAATAACAATTGATTGGAACATATTAGTAAAGCTCACATACTGTACACCTACGTTTTGTATTTTTTAGAGAGTATGTTTGATGCTTAATCCACGATGCCATAAGAGGATCTAGTGCTTCTTTTGACTTGATCACTTGTTTAAAAATGTGGTTTAGCATCACCTGTATTTTTATGCAGCAAGAAAGACTATTTATGACAGAAAATTAGCACACAGTAAAGTAAGGAGTGAAATGATAATCCACTCATTACCCTCTGAGGACGCTTCTACCCTTGCTTGGAGAGTGAAGTAGCCAGTTCTCTTTGAATTCATCCTTGCTCACTCCACCGTCGTTTCTATGTGTTTAAGTCCCTCCAAAAGTACTAAATGTCTTGCGTGTATGTGAGGATGTGAGATGAGGCTCTGTTTGGCCTCATACTGTGTAACCTTGGGGGCTTAGCCTAAGATCAGTTTAGATACCCAGACACTCTTTAAAGCTATTGAGACTTCAGAGGGAAATTTCAGTGAGTGGAACCAGTATTTTTAAAAGTAAACTGAACCAAACCCAAACCTGACCTGCAAAGCAGCTTCAAGAACTATTTTTTAGTCTTCTAACTCACATTGAACCTTTAATTTTGTTTCTGTTGATTACAACCAGGAAAGGAAAGCCCTCTCAGGGTAACAGCTCAGCAAAGGCTTGTGTTTCCCAGCAGGGACCTGTTTGACCCAGGGATGGCTGGCACCTCTTGGGTCCAGGAAAGCTGCTATGTCACTGCATCTTCCTCCCTTCTGCCCCCAACTTTCTCTTCCCCTGTGCAGAGCACACATTCCTGCCCCTGTACCATGATGCCGTGCTGTTCCGCAACCCTCAGCAGGGAATGTTCTGGCATGGGATTTTGGCACTTGCCTGAAGTGACCTCCAGCTGTACTGCTCCTGGCAGGAGGAGGTTGACTTTCATGCTGCAGGGGTGAGTGACTGACTACTACTGCCAGCTCTGCCCCTAAAGCCTGCTGAACCCTTCAGCCTTGATTTCCCACTATCAGTCCCATTGTATATCCCTGCATATGGCTGTGGGAGTATGCCTGTGTGTTCTTCCACCTATGTCTCTGTGTGTGTGTGCTCCTATATCCTTGTATTGCCTGCACGCAAGCAGACACCTACTACATGTGGATGGGAATGGGAGAGAACTACAGCTTCTCCTCACCAAGAAGAAGGTGGAGAGAAGTAGAAACACTGCGTAGATAATCATAGAATGGTTTGGCTTGGAAGGCTTTGAAGATCATGTAGTCCAACCCAAATGTCCAGTGTCTGATCTTAAGACAGCTTGTCACAGGATTTCCCATGTTTAAGACTTATGTTTTTTTTCTGGGAAGCAGTTCAAGACCATCAAATAATTAAGAAGTGTTACTGGCCTCAACTGGAACTGAAACAGAAGTAAGATTAAAAGGTGCTGGTCTGAGTGTCTGGTTTCAAGCATTCTTGTCTAGAGAAAAATAAGTCGGAAGGAAAGAGGGTTAAAATAAACTTGAATTAATAAGGGAAGAATATAATTTAGATTCTGCTGACTCTCAAGATCTGTTCTGATGTTTGTTTTGTTTGGCCTTTCATCATGATACGAATCCCTACAGCTTGAGTTTCAGTGATTTCCCTTTGAAACAAGATAGTGTTTCAACTCTCCAAAGACTGAAGGCTGAACTCCTACCACAGCTGTGATGGCGGAAGTGTGGAATAACTCCACTGAACTCAGTCTCTGTTGCTCTATATAACTTTATGAGGTACATCTTTAGCAAGGCTTTCCTGTCACTCTTGTATGTGAGGGTTTTTTTATGTGGGTTGTTTTTTTCCTTTTGCAATTTTTTTCTAATGATAGCAGTACCTTCTGAAAAGCATTTGATTGACACTCTGAACATCAAAGCCTTCTGCCAACAGAGCACATACTGAAATACTGCCCAGCCTATGTTCTTGAAGCATAACCTGAAGGGATCATTTGTTAAAAGATGAGGGTAATTCAGTCTCTAAAGCCACTCAAGCCTCAGCCCTAAGTAGCCACAACAAAGATGTTTGTCTCCAGACTCCTTCACCTTCGCCCCCCCCAACTCCGTTGAAAGCATTTCCCAATGTCTTATTATTTTAGACAGTTTGACAGTAAACTGAGTAAAGTTCCCCTATCTCATGGTTGTAATTCTGGTCATTTCAGGAAAGGTTGCTGTTCATTCAGTCTGTTTTCTTTGGGCACCCAACTTGTGCGGTCAATATGTGGCTCTTACATCCTGTAAATGACATGACATTTCATATCTGGTCACCAGGTGGGTTAGTCATGCCTGGTCACCAACATTTAGTTCAGAATTATTCTCTCCCACTGCTTTTCCTCATGCTTTTAGTCAGATTTTCTGCCTTTGATTTCCAAGGGTTCTTGGTTTGTGGGTTACAGCTCCTACAGGCTCTGAGCTGCTCATGTCACCAGAGACAGCATACACGGGTTGGGGCAGCAGCTCTGCTTCGCTGACAGCCAGGGTGGACATGAAAGGTAGGATTGGTAGAAGTACGTCTTGGTTTCTGCCAAGGCAGACACTTCCATGCAGGGGCTGTCCACTTTTCTTGGTATTGCAGCTATGTTATCTCCAGTCTTAGTAGAGACCACAGATTTACAGCTGCTTATCTCAGAGGTGAGGGAATCTCCTGGCCTCGATGCTAGCAAAGTAGATCTTATTTTGTGTTATTTTAATCAGGCAGAAAGCTCTCAAAAGCTCCAAGGGCTGAACCATTTCTTCTTGACAGAAATATTTCATTGTGCTTTATCTGTGATGTTATCTTCTGGGTGAAAGCAGAACTCCCTGCATGCAGAGGGTTCTTGCAAAATCCCTCAGACAGATTTTAGGGATTGGTTTTCTCTAAACTTTATCACTGCAGAACAGCATATTATTACTTGGTCTAGTTTCAGTGAAAAGCCTATGATTAGCATGTACTTTAATTGCACTCATATATTTGTATCAAGTAAGTTTCTCAGTTACCCATAGGTATAAAAGCTCAGTTCCAGTGGATGAAGCTAATTCATAAACCTTAGGCAAGTAGAGGAACAGAATTGCGTATGGAAGTGGTGGTGCATGGTGCTGGGCAAGGAATAAGAGTGGGAAATCTTTAATCGATCTGCTGAAAGAGGTGGGTTTAGCCCCACTTCTACTCCCTTCCCTGTGTGTCTTGCCACCAGATGGTGAAACCTGGCTTCACACTGTCACAGTGGCTGGCAGGAGATGGCACTTCTCTGCCGATGTCACACTCGCACCTCTAGGGCAATGCTATTGACTGGATTGTAGAAGGCACATCAAAATACCTTTCAAAACGGATTAGAAGTGAAGAAGTTTTGCAGAGCTAAATTGCATGGGAAGGGAATCCCCGGAAGTGTCTGGGGAAGAGAGTGATTGTAACAGATACCATTGTTTGTGGTTCTGTCTGAGGAACGTATCCTCCAATGTGAAATGGAAAGGACAGAAGGGTTCTCAACAATAGGGGTGAAGGACTATGCACAAGCAATTGAGTGGATACAGGAAGAGATTTTTGTTGTTTATTAGGCATTTTTTCTGTTTCTTCACAAGTATTTTGTCAATGTTTTTTATTTTGTTGTCTGGCTTGAATGTTGCAAGTATTTATTTTTACTTCCCATTTCTTTACATCTCTCTGGAGACAAAGATGGTTTCAAAACAGCTGCCTACTCTTAATTTTCATTGTAAAGATATGTCACTGCCTAACACTGGAACACCCCCAGCAAGTTTTCAGCTTCCCTTACGCGGGTCTGGAATACCCAGAGGGTAGGAGATTATTGTCCACAGGAACTGCACAGGCCAGTTTGAAAGCTGGTGCTGTGGAGGTCAGCAAAAAAAGCATCATCTCCCAGTGGCTAATGGCAATGAGAAAGCTCTCTGGCATCTGGGAAGGTGAGGAGAAACCTCACATGAACCCCGGTGTCTCTGTGAAGCAGTTCTCAGCTTTCACAGACAGTGGGTGCGATATTGCAAGTTTGGAAATCTCAGGAAGGATTTGCAGAGATGAGCCTGAGGCAAAGGATTGCCCAATACCAGATTGTAGGGAGGTGTTTTCCCTGGCAGGCTCAGCACCTCTCTTCTGATGGTGAGCAGGAGGCAAAGAATAAGTTCACAGCTCTAGGAGTGCATGAACTGCTCACATTAGCTGATAGGCATGTGTCCTGAAACACACCTGGCTGTGGGCACTGCGCTCAGTATTACTGGGAAAAAACTTCTTCCATGTAGGATATAAATCTGATGTCCTCCTCTGAAGTCAGACACCTAGAAGCTTTCATTCCGATATGTTTATTTTCCAGTAGCAGTGGTGGCTGTGTTCCTAATGACAATGCGGGAAATCCATGTTCATGTCTTTTTTTTGTGTCTTTGGGATGGTATAAAGCCCTGTTGTACAGATGCTCATGAGAGGAGACACTGAGAACAGAAACTGGGCCCCTGGACTGCAGTTTCTGCCCATGTGGTTCTTCATGCATTTCATCGTATGACACTGCATGTAAAATGTACCCTTCTCCTGCAGCAGGAACCCAAGCTTTCATGCTGTATTCCCTCCAGTGAAGGAGTTTATAGATACTCTATGCCTTATAGAGACTTGATGTGCAGCAGTAAATGTATGCCTTTGTGGCGCAACAAATTTTGAGGTAGTGCTGTCAGAGCTGGCTCCTGGACAGCAAGCTGAATAACAAAGCAGTACGAGGAGAGTCATAGAGCTCTGTGCTGGCTTATTTAGCCTGTCTATTAGCTGGACTAATTAGCCCAGGTGGAAAGCAATACTAATGCATTCACTCTACTTCTGCTTTCTCAGCCAGTTTCTTCAGAGCCAGCTCTGGTATTCCTACACAGTAGTGCATTGTCTGTGTATATGTATATTCTCCATGTGCAAACCAAATCACTTTGTAGTGCCCTTACTGCTTGCATATGCCATTTCTAACCCTTATCTTTATATGTCCTGGGGACCCCTTGCATAGAATCTACAAGTGAAAAAGGCATGGTTTTCCCCATGTTATTTACTGGTAGAGTTTGTATTTCCTACCCTAGATGATCTAGGTTGCATCTATTTTTTAATGACTTTTAATATGAAAATTCCTTAATGCTGCTGCGAGATGGCTTCTATTTTGCAATACCAGCATGAAAGAATATTTTATGTGTTATTTCTAATATAGCTGTCAGTGTTGGCAAACATATATTCCAGTGAAAAGATTAAGCAGTCTACAAAGTAGACTAAAAAGTAGGCTAAAGGAAAGATATTTCTAAGTGGGTTATCTTCACATGGATATAAAACATAGAGGGAAGAAACTAAAATACTGTTCATCAAAGCTATGATCAATTATGTAAGGGTTGAACAAGGAACTTACAAATTATGTAAGGTTGAACAAGGAACTTACGAATTATTCTCCTTCTTTTGACTTCTAGCTGTCCTTTAAAAACGTAAGATACAATTTAGAAACAGATTATGGAGCACTGGAGTGAAAATGTATAGGAAGGTTTGGGGAAAAGAACTAAGTATACCAAATTGTGCTGAAATTTATATGAAAAGCCATAACAAATGTCAGTGAACCTGAAGCCTAAAGGAGCGGAGGTGGAGAAACTGAATCTGTACCGCAGTCCTCGAAGAAGAGGCACGAGATGTCCATCTGCCATCGGGGAGGAAGGATGGATTTGCAGGAAATAGGGAGTGTGTCCTTTTGGCTGGTTATTTGCCGAGGGTGCCATACCCTCACCAGAAGTGGGGATGCTGTATGACTGTGCCGACTAGCAGAATGCTCGCCAGATGGAAGCACTAGAGTCAGATACAGTGGTGATGCCAAAGCCTCATTTCCATGACACCTAATCTGGTTAAGAGAAATCTCTAGCAATTTGTAGCAAATTGCCTGAGAGGTGATAAAGAATTTAGATTTAGACAAGGAAATTCTCCAAGAAATTTCTCAAGGCCCCAGGTGCCACACAAAGCATAATAAATATTGGAGGGCAGATAAGAAAATAGGTTCTAGGGAAGTTACTCTGACTTCTCAATTATAGCTGTAATTCTGTGCAAATGTTCATGTAAATGTCAGCACTCAGTCAGGAGAGTGGGTAGGCAATAACTTGTATTTATTTAAATGATAATTGGTGCTAGCAAAGAATGTAGCACATTTTGTGCTTACCTGAGGCAACCTTACCAGAATGGCAACTGGTTTTAACTTGCTGATACCAACAGAAGGAAAATTTGCTTCCTCAGCTCGTTTGTTCCACTCTGTACGTATTAGCGGACCATACCAGTAATATAAATGTCTTGGGCTCATCTGTATTTAGGATTCTTTGTGTCATCTGCAAATTTATCCATGGTTATTTTCTTTTTACTTCCATGCCAATGATGGAAATATTCAGTAGTGTGAGTAGTGTGAGTCCAGCATAAAACCCTGCTAGAAAAACATGGTTCGAGGATGATCCCCACCGAGGACATGTTGAAATCTTTCAGCTAGTTCAGAATCTGTGCACTGTTTAGGTTATTTGTATTTTATAACGCCATGTTTGTATCGGGATGTCAAAGTTGAAACACTGAATATGTACCTGTGCTTTCGTTGAATTCTTTATCAGTTTTTCCACTATTTTACCTGAGACTGACAAACTTAAATCTTTTCTTGCACAGATTTACCCCACAATGCATTTGCTTGTTTTTAAAGCTGGCACAACAATCACACTTCTCCAGACTTTTGGAATCCCACTCTAGCTGCATTTGATATTGTTAATGCCAAAATATAGCAAGAAGTATCAGTAGGCCAGAGGTAGACCATAGCCTGCTTTCTTGCAACTCCTGCATGCAAATAATGCAGGCTGCTTGATGTAACAGTATTTATCCCAAGACATGCATTTTACCATCATCTGACTTATTTGCTAATTTGACTGAAGTTCATCATCTTCATGTGATGTGGGTACATCATATCCCTTCCTCCTAATATAAACTAAAAACTCTAAGTACTTCTGCATTTGCTGAATTGTTATTGACAGTTTTATCATTTTCTATGATTAATGGGCCTTCTACATTTTCTTCCTAATGCATGTATAAAATTTCTTCTTGCTATCTTAACTTCACTCCCAACTTCTTCATAACTTCAATCTCTTTTAACGGTTTTCTGCCATACTCTAACAGTTACCCACCCCATGGCAACCTGTTATGAAAACCCCGCTCGGTCAGGCTATCATAGAATGGTAAGAGTTGGAAGGGACCCTAAAGATCATCGAGTTCCAACTCCGCTGCCATGAGCAGGGACACCTCCCACTAGAGCAGGTTGCTTGAAGCCCCATCCAGCCTGGCCTTGAACACTTCAGGGATGGGGCATCCACAACTTCTCTGGGCAACCGGTTCCAGTGTCGCACTACCCTCACAATAAAAAATTTCTTCCTAAGATCTAATCTAAATCTACCTTCTTTCAGTTTAAAACCATTACCCTTCATCCTGTCACTACACTGACCCCATCTCTCCCGCTTTAGTTACTGGAAAGCTACTATAAGGTCTCCCCAGAGCCTTCTCTTCTCCACGCTGAACAACCCCAACTCTTTCAGGCTGTCTTCATAGAAGAAGTACTGCAGCCCTCTGATCATCTTCATGGCCCTCCTCTGGACTTGTTCCAACAGGTCCATGTCCTTCTTATGTTGGGAACTTCATAGCTGAACACAGTAGAACAATTCTCTTATGAACGTGTTTCCTGGAGAAATGGCCACTCAAACATAGCAGGACCTGAGTCACCTGTGACCCAGAAGACACAAGGGCTTGGTAAATGTTTGTAGAGACCATCTGTACCTGCATGTAGGGTTTTAGCTGTGGGGAAAGAGCATTTCTGTGATAAGCAGTGCCGGTTCAAATTCCAGGAATTCAGTATGTTAATTATTCATGTGAGTGAGCTGCCTGTGGGTGCTGCTGGTGTACTGACTGATACCATGACAAGCTGAAGATGTCTTCAGCAAGGAGGTAACCAAGTCTATGATGTTCCAGAAAGCCTTGAGGTCAGGGTGTGGGTTTGCATGAACTTGCCAGATGCTGAGAACATGACCTTCACCTCAGTCTCTCTGACCACTGCGGCAGTAGAGGATGCAGTGAAGGGGCCTTTTGCACAGGCCACAGAAATAAAATAAAAAAAAAGGGGGGAGGAAATGGCTAACACACCATACCTTCAGCACAATAGCAGAACCTAGGCTTTATGTGGTTCTTGTAAATCAACTATACTGATTAGTAGTAGAGGGGAAAGGAGAGAGAGCATACAGACATATGGAACTTCTGGTTGCCTAAACACGAGCACCAAGTGCCATTTGAGGGACTCTGAGCTGTAGGGCCCTGTCTCCAGCTGCAGCTCCAAGGACACGGGTGCCTCATAGCTGCTATGTCATACCTGGCAGCTCCGTGTGAAAGTTCAGGATACCTTAAGGCATCTCAAATGGCATAAAATGCAAATAATTAGGCATCTGAATTAAGCCCAGTGAGTGGGAGTCAGATTAATACACCCTAATGGAGGTAGCTAAGTGGAGGCATCTTATTTGCAAATAAAGCTTCCTTCATAACCTTCATAAGATCTAGTGAATGCACTCTAGTAATTTGATGCAGAATAGGGAAATGCATTTAGATAAGCTGAATAGTGCTTTGGAAACACTGACCAGGGATAGGACGCTATTGCCTCAGCAGAGGCACATCGTGGCTATTTAGATGCCCTGAGTATCTCACCTGGCCCCTGGCTGCTGCTCCTGGGGTGCAGGCCCTGTTTCGTAGCTATTCTCCCTGTGCAAGTGTCATGGATACTGTAGGGCGTCTTAAATAACATTAGCCATTTATGTGTGGGCAACAGGAAAGATAGAATCAAGCCCTAGAACTCCACTGGCTGCAAAGGAAAATTACCCAGCTAGCCCACATACAGGCATTTACATTTCTGTATTTTAATCTAAAACTGAATCTCACCCTTTGTGTTTGATACAGGACTCACATAGGTTAAAATAATTGTTATTTCTAAGCCTAACATTGTGCTTAGTTTGACTCAAAAGATAACGTTTCTAGATTGCATGTCAAAATGTAGCTGCTGTAGGGAATACTTTTTGTGGTTTATTTTTAACCTATGCAGGGTATGTCGTAGGTTCGGATGCTCTGTTTGTAGAAGCAGAATTTACCAGCAGTTGTCTCTCCTTTGAGCCACTGAGATCTGCAATCTCTTCAAGTAATTTATACACAGTAGTGAGGAGAGGGAGGGGGGAGTATCAGCATACCCAGCAGTGCACATCCATGGCCTGAAGTGAAGGAGGAACATTGATATTATGTGAGCAAGAAGCTGCAACACTGTGTGATCAGCCCTTATAATATAAATAACAGCTTCTGCCACCTCAGATTTGCTATCCTTTATTCCTAATGTAAAGTGATGTTTTGCAATAAAAGAGGGTATTGCAAAGACTTTTTCAGGCACTGGTCTGTTCACATCAGAGGCAACGAGTCTTTCTACTTCTGCAGACACATCAGTTCTGATCAAGGCAAAATTCTCACCACTTTCCTGGAGGGAAAAATCACTGGAAATGTTTTGTGGCATCAGTAAGTTTTGTGTGAGCAGAAACAGAGAAATGCCTCCTTTTCCTCAGTGGTTCAGTATTTCACCAGATAAGTCTGCCCTGACACACTGGAGAAGATTTAGAATTTACTGGGGATGTCATTACTTAATGAATAATTACTTGGATATATGATATCTTTCATGAGAAGATTTGTAATTGCTTTACAAGCAGTAAGAAAATAAGCTTCATAACACTTGGTGATGTAAATGAAGGTGAAGGAAAATTAATGTCATACTGAAAATACGTGGTTGGCTCGATTTGGAAAAATATAGGGCTTGGAAAAATAAGCAAGCTCCCTTATCATCGTACCAAGAACAGTAATAATAATAATGATATTTTTTAAAACTATGGAGAAGCAAAATGGGCGCTGACTATGTACAAACTAGTTTGAGATGTGAACAGCTCAAACCTTTCAGATTTTTGGCGGTGGGAAATGAAACCTTGCAGGCAAGGACAATTTTATTCTGCACCGAAGCTTTTGTTAACCTCGTTTCACCAGTGGTTCAGCAGCCTACGTGTTTTCTAAAAGTTTTCCTACAGACTTTCAGTTTTTAAAGTAACTGTATTCTTTGTGACTGCTATTTTACCTTATCATTATTGTTATCTGTTCTTGATATGCAAGCAAATACTATAACAGAGCTCACTCTCAGGCTTCAAAGATGAGATTGGTGTAATTTCTCCTATATTCTTTCTTCATATTCTGGTGTTTCATAATCCATGGTCCCAGCATCAGTTCTGTTCTATAACTCCACAGCATCTCTTGTGCTTGCTTATAGTGATCCATCCTATATTGTATCTGTTTCTGCTTTAAGACTACCTGGGACATGGATATAATTTATTGTTTAAATAGCTTTGTCTATTGTAAAGCGTTATGTTTATTTATGGATTGTAAAATTGTCTGCAAGTGATGAGTCATAGAAAATGCCAGCCCATGTCTCTCTGGTCTCCTTATTCGCAGTTCACGGCTCACATAATTTCATTAGGACTCTTGCAGTTTGA
This sequence comes from Gallinago undulata, assembly GCA_026546715.1. Classification (NCBI taxonomy): domain Eukaryota; kingdom Metazoa; phylum Chordata; class Aves; order Charadriiformes; family Scolopacidae; genus Gallinago; species Gallinago undulata. The sequence goes on from JAOTQQ010000032.1 coordinate 49,110,538, forward strand.
TGTATAAACTTGCCTCAAAAACACTGCATTTCAAATACATTCTTCAATCTAAAGTGGGGTTTGTAATCATCTGTATTATATCTGTCACAGAGTATGTGCTCTTCAGAGCTAGAGTGCATGATACCAGACAGCTTCCCCAAGGAGACAACACTCCTTTGTTCATTTCTGGCTGTGTTTTTTGCTTATTAGTTGAATTCTTGGCACAGTTGTTGGACAGATGTCCACAGCGGTCACAATCACAAGACTGTTTTGGGTCTTCTGGTTGTTAGGTTTGGTTTCTAAGGAGCTTTCAGCTCCTATTTCATTGTCTGTGCCCTTTTGAGACATAGATGTCCTCTCCACCACCTTTCTGAAAAGCAAGGCAATTTTCTACAGAATTCTGAATATAGAATTTTCTCATCCTGATAGCATTGCTATGTCACAATAATTCAGTTATCTTATCCAGTTCACAGCTATGTCTAATTTAAGACTTAGAACTGTATATTAAAAGGATAAAAAAAAAATATGGAGGTGCTATCTCTGCAGAGCTTTTGGTGTTAGCTTCCCCTGGGTCTTACAGAAAGTTGCAGCAAAATTCATGCTGGATGTAGCAGGCAATCGATTGAGCCTGATGAAATATAACAAGATGGCTCAGGTGTTAAGAACCAGTCTGCTGGTACAGTTTATCCTGTGGCTGCTGAAATATCAGCTGAGGCACTCTTACAGTGACAAGGGAACAATTTATATAGTGTATTTTGAGAGCAGTGATGATAATGTAAGAATGCTTGTACTGGTCCTATGAAAGGTCCAGCCTGGTGGGTTTTTTCCAACACCTATAAAGGAGTGAACTTTCTGGAGGAGGAAGTGGCTTATTTTTTTAACAACTGATGATGGGTTTTGCTGTTTACGTTTGCCCAGGTGCACTTGAAACCTCTCTGAACTCCTAGCACCCACAGGATCCAGAGGCACGGAGATCTACAGCCTCACCATACAACTGCCACCTTTTGTCCTATTTGTCTATTCCGTTTTTGCAATGGGGGAACTAGCACTGCACACACATTCCAGGCTGTGAGGATCAATGGATTTACACTGTGCTATAAGGCTGTTCTCCTCTTTGCTCTTAGTTCCCTTGATAATAATCGCTAATACTCTGTTTGCAGTTTTACTATTGCTAAGCATCGAACTACCAGCTTTCTGGAACTATTACAGCCCAAGTGCTCATTCCTCAGTGGTAATAACCAGCTTAAGGCCCATCATCTTATATGCTAAGTTGGGAAGATTTTTGCAATTATTTGCCCTGCATTTCAGCTTGCTCTGTTGCTCAGTATTATTAAGTCGTTCCTCACACTCAGCACTTATCTTTACTGCCCCAAATAACTTGAAATCAACACATTTTATCATCTCCCTTCTCACAGTAAGTTTTGCATTGCAGTACTTCTATCATATCGCATATGACTATGTTGAACAGCTTTATTTCCATGCCAGTTCCCAGGGAAGGAAAAAGCCTTTCCTTGCTGTGAAAACTCTGTTTAACTGCTGCCTTCTTTTTCACATCTTTTAGCCAATTTTTCTGCCATTGGTGCTCAGCTTCTTGAAAAGTCTTTGATGAGTAACTGCACATAAGGTGTCTGAGAAATCTGAATAGATCAGCCAGATCTCCCTTTTCACATGCCTGGTGACTCCTTTAGTGAATTCCAACAGAATTACTTGCGAGGCGTAAGTCCTCTTTCTAAGAGCTATGTTGACTCCTCCTTAGCACATTATGTTTATTGCCTCTCTTATTTTTTTATTACACTCTTTATTAATTTGCCCTGGTCCAGATGCCTTATCTGTAGATCCCTGACTCTCTCTTAGAATCATTAACAAAAAATCTTAATCACATTTATTACCTTTCCCTTCTCAGATAAAATGCTGATTTTAAGCAAAAGGTTATACACCATAGTTTGAGATGTATTCACTCAGAACTCCTGGAAGAATACAGCCTTGTTCCAGTGACTATCTGTTTATCTTGTTAATTTAAACCATAGTGTTCCCTAACGATCCTTTAGTTTGCCACAGATTCTCTAATTAATGAAAAGGTCTTGCATGTGAATGTCCCTTGCCCTTTTAGAAAAGGCATTTATTCAGCTTTTCTGTAATGCTCTGCTATGATCTTATCTTACCTTCTCCGAGGGTACCTTTAAATCTTAATCGCATATTGACTCTACTGATCTCTGGTACGCTTCCTGCCCTTGATGCATTTGGAAAAGGATTTACTGTTGGTTTTTATAGTTTTTGCAAGTTGCTCTTGAACAACAGGTCTGGCCTTTTTTATTGTGCTTTTAAGCTTTTTCAATTTTTTTTTCTTCATTTCGATATACATCAGTTTTTAAAAGATGCTGTAATAAACTCTATAACCTTGCAGGATGAATAAGCAATAAAAAATCTCCTACAGCTTTGCTTAGTTCAAAAGGATGATTGCAGTGAGGATTCTTGCCAGAAGTAAGTGCAGAGCAGCAGTTACGAGAGTTGAATAGTCTTCATGCTGTCTAAGAAGAATTTAAAGATAAGTATGGGAGGAACAGAGCAAACATAGCCCACGTAGGAAGAAAGCCCACATAGGGCATAAGGATGTCAAAGGGCAAGGTAAGGGTGACTCAGTGTCCTGCTGTTAGGGAGCAAAGCTGGCAACTGCCCTGGTTTCCCCAGCCATGCTTGCCACCCACACCAGCAGCTTCAGCTCTCTCCACCAGGCAGACGTAGGCAAGAGCTCCACGATTCCTCACACTGACACAGTTTTGACGCTGCTGCTGCCTTCAACCCTGGGCTGCTTCCTCCTTCCATTGTGCCTAAAATCAGCCCTGCTCCTGAGAGAGGCCTGCTTTCCCATTCTTCTGATGATGGTTACATACCTCAGTCCTCCTACACTGAAACCCTTAGCCACCAAGTTTTCTGGTGTTCGTGCTTTCATAAGCATGTCTGGAGCTGAACAGTTCTGAAAGGTTGTTGTATTCCTGTGCTGGATTTTATGTCTTACCCTTCACTCTTCTTGGTGTGAGCCACGCTAAAATAGCTGTAGCTGTGTGAGTAGTCATTTCTTGCTGTAAGTTATATCTTTTTGACAATTTTACTCATTATCAGCAGGCTGGAATTGTTCTGATGATTTCCATTACCATGCCGTTTGCTGTAAGAGACTGGAAAGAGTAGGAGGAGATCACAGCGCGGTGCACTCAAATCATGAATCGTATGTTGGAGGTTTAGCAGCGTGGTATTTAGGATTCTGTGCCCCTGCAGCTATGGCTAGATTTCATTTACTCAGTTTCAAAAGTGAAAAAAAGAGCACTTTATCAGGAGACAAGTTTCACTGTTGCTGTAAGTCTGGTGATCATTGTCACTCTTATTTATGTGTTTAGTGTGAAACCGATTACTGCATTTTGGATTGTAAAGAAATATTCCTTTGGAACGTACAATGGAAACTGATGGTTCTCAGTCTTATCAGAATACAGGTTATCAGATGAGGTCATGTGGGAAAAGGTCATACTTTCTGCTAATAAGAGCCTGCAAGTTAAGGAAAATACATTCTTCTAGTCTAGCCTTCTCCTTACTTCAGAACTATAATCATGCAGGCTGAACATCCTAGCTATCCAGAGCATGGTTATTCCCTCTGAAGACAAGGTAGGTGACAGATTACTTTCTTAAGATTTTTACAAATCCCTGTTCTTCTAATGTTCTTCTTAGATATTTCATGCAACTGCAAAACATGTTAGTCCAATGGACATCCCTGAGTTTCCCATGGCAGAGCTCGGTAATGTAGATGCCAAACCCAAATTATAGCTGCTTCAGCACAAACACACTGAAAACCAGGTGGAAGAGGTAGCTGTTTTCTGGGGAGAGGAACGATACAATCTGATTGCAAATGCAGTGCAGCAAAAAAAGAGAGAATAATCTGTGTTGCCAGCAACGGTAATGGCCACAGACAGATCACTTTCCTCTCGTCCTGTACATCAGCAAGACTGTAATACTGAAGACAAGGAGGGATGTACTAGCTGTCAGCCAAATATGTTGGACAAGTATTGGTGAGTTTATTTCCTTAAAGCTTCAGCCGGAAAGCATGACAGAAATAGGCAAAATGCCTTCATGAAGCCTTGCTTTTTCTGGCATAATTCCTCCATCCATAATGAATTGTTCTGTCTCTGCAGGGATACAGTTGGGCTCTGGAATAGGTTATGTAACTTAAATTAACTGCAGTATTTGTCAGCATTAAGAAACAACAACAAAAAAGCCAAACCAGAGGTTTTCTTTTTACCAAAGGCTTGGTAAGAGTCCCATAAACACAACAGAGAATATTGCTAATGAAAACATTTGCTCTTTTTTAGATCTCTTTATCTTTGGAATTTAAATATTTTTCATGTTTCTCTGGCACTTCTAACTAACAAAGAAAAGTACCCTGTTTGCACCTAAACATATTGTCATTTTAACGCGTGCCTTATGGGGAGAACAATTGGAATTCTTGTACCTCTTGGAGCAAATGTTATTATTTATGTGTACTGCACTGTTACCGAGAGGCCCCCACCAGGGCCCCTTGTGACAGTGTCTCTGGAGCTGGACTGGTGCTTTCAGTCTGCATTCCCAGGTTGGGATAGCAACTTAAAAGAAACAGCAGCAAGCAAAATCAAATCTGGCCGTGACTCTGTGGTAGAACAATAGACTGAGAAATACCTGAGCATATTTAAAGCATGAGGTGTGTTGCATATTTACATAGGTAACCCAGTCCTGCATCCCATAGTCAGAACTTGTGTTAGTATCACAGTACCAGCTTTAATCTGGCTGTGACTGTTATTTTTGTAGTAATACAATTCTCTGATGCCTTTCAAGCAGAATATAAGCGCGTGAAATTTGACAGAAATGCTTCTGTTCCTTGGGACTGAGCATGTTTTAGCATGTGTTTTACAGGTTAATCGATAGAATTACAAATAAACAAAACAAAAAACAGAGCAACCCTCCCTCCCCACTTTTACTTCCCCCCCAGGTTTGCATTTTGGATGCTGCTCTGTTTCGTGCAGACAGTTTACACGGGGCTCATTACAACTTCTGTGCCACCTGACTGCGCAAAAAACAAGGAAAGAAACTTTTACAGAGCAGCTGGAGCTCAAAGAGTGTGGTGAGCCATCCCAAATGGGAAATCAGGTATAAGCAGAGATTCTGCAAGAAACAAAGACTTATCAGCAAAGGTAGACCATGTCTCAAGGCCAGGAAATCAGACTAGCCAAAAGTCAAGCTAAACCAGGCATGTGAAGACAATTACAACAAATAGACCAATGGTTTGCAGGCACATTTGGGGGGAAAAAAAAAAAAAAAAAGAGAACAAGGAAAGAGGAAGAAAGGCTGCAATGCAGTGAGGGACAGCATCTTTCTCAGAATTCTGGATGAGCTGGCTAATAAAACCACAAATAACTATTTTGATAAGTCTGTTAGTTTGGGAATCTAGTCCAGCTGAAAATCACATACTGTTTCTTACAATGAGGATTATGCAAATTCTGTACTTAAGGAGGATAGAAGTGAAAACAGCAACACAGCTATAGTCCTTTCAATCTGATTTCAGTTATACACACATTTCAAGAAAAAAAAAACAACAATGTAGAGGTAAATAAGACGAAATGGATTTTTTTTTCCCCCAAAGCAGACCATGCCAGACTAGTCTGACCATTCTCTTTGACAAGAGCCTGGATCTTTTAGGTGAAGGTAGTGTTATATTTGTTGATAGTATGAAGTTGGGATGTTTCCTCATTACAGAAGATTATTGCAATTCAGAAAAACTTGCTGGCTTCATTGACTACAATAATGCAAGTTCAATAGTGTATAATACAGTTGTGAGCTGGTAAAAGCTTTAGATACAAGTAATGAGTTCATCAGTTTGAGACAACTGAGAAAGAGCAAGCTCATAAAATAATTATGATTTCTTGATGTTACGCAAGCGTGATCCTAAAAGGTCCTGGGCACAGTGTTTCTAGGAGGAATAAGCACATGTTTGAGTCCTCTCAGCTGGAACACTGCATGCAATTTAGGTCACGCAGAAAGCTTAGCTTGTGCAAAAGAAAATCTCAACTCAGAAGAGAGATGGGGAAAGGCCTGTTACCCTGTAATATGGTTTGTATAAAGGCTTGTCAGTTGAGCCTTCAGTTTGGGGGTGGGGAACATTTTCTTTGCTAAGGACCAAATATGCCTTTCCAACACATTTGGCAGGCCATATATAACATGCTCTGCTATCCAGTAATAACACACAGGCTAATTGAATCATGGGCTGTACCCTATAAAATGAAGTCACAGGGCATATTCAGCCAACAAAATGAAGGTCCCACACACCTGCTTCAGCTTAATGCTCTCAATGCACTAATCTATCTTCTCTGGAGACTGAAAGTTCTGGGGTTAGTCAGACAGGAAAATAAATGCTGTAATTTCCACCAGCAGAGTCAGGATGTTCTGACACAGAACTCGAAACCGAAATTAGTGGAAGTGCTGCATACAAACAGCTTTCCCACTTGTGGCCTTCGCATGGGACTTATTTGTGTTCCACAGCCTGCCCATGGTTGTACACAGCTGGCAGTCTGTGCAACAGAAAGCGAAGACCAGGGTAAAGACTTCTGCTGGCTGCAACTGAGGTACGTGTCGTGGGAAAGTTTAAGAAACTTCATTTTCCTTAGACCCTGCCAGCACAATTACTCCCTTGTACTCAGAAATTATCTTTTTCTTTACATGGAGACTCCTTCAAATCAAATAGTAGGTGTTAACAGTGCTCTATTTATGTTACAGATCAATCAAAGCTCATCACTAAACCACATTTCCTAACCAGCATTTGCTAGTCTCTGTACTACTTAACACACAGGGCTTTGTTTCACAGACCAAGCACTGTCTCTTTTCTATTCAGAAAAGGGGTTCTCTTTGCTACTTCACACTACAAATTTCTGTGAACGACAAAGAAAAAACCTAATAAATAGCATTCACAGGAAATATCGTACCGCCTTCTTTTCTGACCACAGAAACTATGCTAATGCCATTGTAAAGGTTAAAGGCTTTAAAAACGAGTTGAAGTATTAGCTGACTCATCACCAAAGGAATCTACTGCTTCTTATTCAGATAAATCTATAGAATTATGCAAAGATCAATATTTTAGGAACGTTGCTTTATTAAGTGCTCTTTTTCAATTACATTCTTATTACAAAAGTAAATGGAGTATAAACTCACCACTTTGTACCCCTCATAGCAGTACTCTCACAGTAGTACTGCTACTTTGTATATAATTTTTACAAGACAAAACAATGCATTCTAAGTTGCTGAGCATTGTAAATAGCTTTTTGATAGGGTTTTTTCATATTTTGCTTTTCTATGTTTTTAAACGTCTGGTCAGACCTGCAGCAGCACCTCCACTTCCCTCCCTCCCCATGGACACAGGACACTCGCAAATGATTTTTGCCATTTGCGGATACGTTTACAACCTGCTTTCTCCCTGCCCCTGGTGCCTCCCAGGTAGGGGCCTGTGGCAGACCCTGCTGTCAGGCAGGTAAAACCTGATCCTGCCAAGTCATGTCCTCCGGGGCTGTGACTGGAGTCCTCAACACAGGAAGGACATGGACCTGTTGGAACGGGTCCAGCGGAGGGCCATGAGGATGATCAGAGGGAT
>JAOTQQ010000032.1:49118556-49190002 GCA_026546715.1 Gallinago undulata
CAAGGCCAGGCTGGATGGGGCTTTGAGCAACCTGCTCCAGTGGGAGGTGTCCCTGCCCAGGGCAGGGGGTTGGAACTAGATGATCTTTAGGGTCCCTTCCAACTCCAACCATTCTATGATTCTATGACTTACACCTCTGCAGAGTCCAGCGGAGGGCTAGGAAGGTGATCAAGGGAATGGAGCACCTCTCCTGTGAGGAAAGTCTGAGACACTTGGGTCTGTGTAGCCTGGAGAAGAGAAGACTGAGGAGGGGATCTCATCAGTGCTTTTAAGTATCTAAAGAGTGAGCTGTGCCCGGTGACAGCACAAGGGGCAGCAGGCACAAGCTGGAACACAGGAAGTTCCATCTCAGCGTGAGGAACAACTTCTCTGCTGTGAGGGTGGCAGAGCCCTGGAACAGGTTGCCCGGAGAGGCTGTGGAATCTCCTCCGGAGATACTCCAAACCCGCCTGGACGCGTTCCCGTCCTGCCTGCTCCGGGTGACCCTGCTTTGGCAGGGGGGCTGGACGAGATGATCTATCTCCGCAGGTCCCTTCCAAACCCCTGCCGCTTTGTCATTCGACCGGCCTGAGGCAGTGGCCGCCGCCTGCAGGGCTCATGAGGCCGCACGGAGTTTTCAGCGCTGACGGAGCCGAGCGGCGGCTACGGCTTGTGCACCGGAGCCGGGCAGGGCCGGGCAGGGCAGCCCACCTCAGCCACAAACAGCCGCCGCTTCGGCCCGGCCCGGCCCACTCCCCGCCCAGCCCTCCCCCGCCGGCCTCCGCCCCGCAGCCGGCCGAGGAGGGACGGCGGGGCCGCGGCTGCTGGAGCTCCCACCGCCGGCGGGTGCGGGAGGCGGGCCCGTCCCGGCAGGTGAAGGAAGGGGCGGGCGCTGGGCCCGGCGGCCGGTCTGCGGAGCGGGGTTGAGTGGCCGGCGTGGCGGCTGCCGCCGGCGGAGCTGAGCCGAGGCCGAGGTAAGCGCCCTCTCCTCACGGGATCAAGGCGGGGGCGGTCCTGCTCGCCCCGGCCACCGCCACGCCACTCCGTGCCAGCCGCCCGCTCCTTCACGGGACGCCCGTGAGGGGAACGGGAGCGGGCAAGGGGTCTCGCGCGTGTCCGCCTCCCCCCTTCCCGCCTCAGCGCGGTGCCTCAGGCGCCGGGGGACCCCTGGGGCGTTGAGGCGCTCGACACCGGCCCCTTTCCCTCCCGTGGGCTTTCTGGCCGCATCGTCGCCCTCGGCGGCACAGCCCTCGCCGCCGCTGCGGGGAAAGCGCCGTTCCCACCGCCCCGAGGGGGAGAGCGGGAGGGCGCCCGGTGTTTCCCCGTCCTGTCCCGTCCCGTGCGGTCGCCCGGCGGTGGGAGGTGGGACGGGGTGGGTGGGTGGGGGTCCGCCCGTATGGGAAGGAAAGGCTCTTCGGTGGGGAAAGAAGCGTAGGTGGTGTCCTTCAGGAAGGAGAAGGTGGAAGAGCTGCGCTGCTTCCCCACTGAAGCTGGGCTGCGGCTCTGGTGTGGGGCTGTGAGCTCTAGCAGTAATTCCTAGCAGATTTCCAGTGGTAATGTAAATGTACGTTAAAGGATGAGACAAGATTTCTTAGAGATGAAATACGGAGTACCAGTGTATTTTTGACAGCATTTCCTTAAGTGTTGCCATCTTCTTCAAGCCCCCTCAGCCCTGGAAGCCCCTTCATCCTTGCTTGGGCTGCACCATCACCTCTGGGTTTGAAGTTCCTGTTTGTCTAGAGATGTTGGCTCTGTGCAAACTGTGTACTGTCCATCCTGTGTCAGCAGAGAGCAAGGACACCTGGCATGTGTTCATTTGACTTGTCAGCTTTTTATCCCATAAGTGACCGGCACAAATTGCAAGCAACTTAAGGGTACTGCTGTCCAGAGTGAATTGAGAAGGTGGATGAGTGCTTCCCCTCCTGCCATTCTGTCTGCTAAGACCTCTTTTCTTGGGTCTTGATGACATTAGCAAAGAAGAAGTCAGTGGTGGGACTGAACTGGCTTTGCACCTTGTCTAATTAGCGGATGTCAATGAGCCTTTCCTGCTGGTGCACGCTCTGGCCGGCCGGCGCACAGGCGGGACTTCAGTTTCCTGTATAAAATTAGTTGCAATAAACTGGTATGTTTCCTACTGTGGAAACCAAATTTCCACTTTCACTCTGCTCTTAGGGGTTACAAAACAAGTTCGAGTCTGAATAATTATACATACACCTCTTCTATTTATTTCAGTCATATTTGTACAGGAAATGTAGAGCTGGAGCCTCTGCAGTTTATTTCATTCACTTACATCTTTCATGCTACAGAAAAAAGTAGGATTAAGTTGCTGTTTTTCTTTTAGGCATGTTTCCTTTCCTGTTGCTGTATTTTGGAGCCATCTTGCTGTTGCAAGAGAGCAGATTAATAGATACCCCTTGCCAATATTCCATTACTGAGGAGTCAGTACTGGGTCAGCTTAGCGGTGGGTTAAATGCTGTTTCCTGTTTGTAATTTTTTTGTTTTAAAAACTCCCAGCCCTCTATAAACTTATCCACAATGCATGACAAACTTCATGCTAAAACACCTGGAAAATCAAGAGCTTTTTTGTGAAGTTATAAAGGAGGGAGATACAGAGACACCAGTTCTGGAAAAGGTTTTAAGTTTTTAAACTAGTAAGAACAAATACACCAAGATAAATTCCTGCAGGGACCTCAGGCAGGGCTAAGTGAGAATTCCTGTTTGAGGCTGATCATGATCAGTTGACCATGAATCTCTAAGCTCTGTCAGGCAGATGAATCCTCTGTACCTCTAAGAACAAACTTCAAATCTAATTTTGTTGTTAGAAAATGCAGTTAACCTACAAAAAACCCCCCCACCCAAAACAGGGTGCATGAAAAGCCTCCTCCTTCAATTTCTTACTAAGTGGACATGGAGCATGTCTCCTTGGATAGGAAACGAAACATGGCAGCCACTGTGGTAACAAATACCAAATATCAAGTAGAAATGGAAATGCATCAAGAACTGTTAATTTGTTCTTTATAACACTAGAACACAAGTGTGGATGACCGAAAGGCACATACGTATTTGTCATTTTACCTGCAGGAAAAGTGCTTTTGACACTCAAACCCTGGTGGCTACGTTACTGGCTCTTCGTTCCGAAGCCCTTAGGTTGTTAGTATGTTTATTGAGGTGTGTGACAGTAGAGTAAGACTGCAATAATAGAGGGGTATGATTTTGAACTTGATGATATTGACTTAGTGTTGGTGTATCTTCCAGTCTCTTTGGCATGAGATGTTAGACAATGGGTAACTTGTGCTTTCGTCAGATTATCCAGCAGTTTCATAAGTTGTTTGGAATGTGCAGCCCTCCAAGTATTGTGTCAATTAACTGTTGCTGGCTTAAGCCCTGATCTTAAAAGTACTTGCAGATGTAAGTAACCCAATTACTTGTGAAACTATTAGTTTATATTACTGTAGGATCAGGATCTTGGCTTATTACTTCTATCAGAACTTGCAGGAAAGCTCATATGAGCTCAGACTCTCAGCAGAATTGATGGATAATGGTGAGGACTCATAACAGTTCCAGGGGACTTCCAGAGCAAATTGGTTTTGTTTATATTTGAAAGTATCGGTTGATACAGCAATTCTTCCACAATGCGTTTCATTTTCTGATGGGGATTTCTGAGGGAGGAGAGAAAATAACCTTCCAGATGGCTATTCCTCTCTTGCGTAGCTAAATTTCTTCTGGCCTTTTCTTAAGGTAAACTTACTCTGTGAAGGCATTTCCTAGTGACATTGCTTCACATTTGCTTTTGAACCCTTATCGTAGTGGAACAAACAGTGTCTGGAAGGGAGCTGGGAGTCTGGAAAGGGGCTGGGAGGCTAGAAATTGGAGGGACTTAGGACAGCCTCAAGAGCTAACTGGAGAGATGCAATGCATTTCTGTAAAAATGATACTAAATGGAATGTGCCTTTTTTACACTATCATATGTCCTACATATGTCACTGTTTATTCTTCTAATATTTATGGACCATTGCTAACTCTCCTGTTAATCAGCTCCTCTTCTACTCATCTTATGCTAGAATATCTATGCCTTTTGTGATGTGTTGAGGAAAGAATTGAAGAAACTGCAGTTTTGATTGATATAACCACACTAAGTACCACTGTAAACTTCAATGAGTTATTTATAGAATCATAAAATGGTTGGAGTCGGAAGGGTCCTTAAAGATCATCGAGTTCCAATCCCCCTGCTCTGGGCAGGGACACCTCCCACTAGAGCCGGTTGCTCAAAGTCCCATCCAGCCTGGCCTTGAACACTTCCAGGGTTGGGGCATCCACAGCTTCCCTGGGCAACCTGTTCCAGTGCCTCACCACCCTCACTGTAAAGAATTTCTTCCTAATATCTAATCTAAATCTCCCCTCTTCCATTTTAAAACCATTACCCCTCGTCCCGTCACTATACTGCCTGATAAAGAGTCCCTCCCCATCTTTCCTGTACGCCCCCTTCAGGTACTGCAGCCTGTTATAAGATCTCCCTGGCATTTATCATGGTATATATTACAAGCATATGTATTGTTAGGTTGTTTGCTTAGGAGAGATGACTAGACTTAGAGCATAGAACAGAATTCTCAGTATGCTGTACTTCTTAAGACCAATATGCCTTCACCACAGTATTTCTCCAAGACTTGTTTGAAGGTTTTTTCAACTTGCTGTTTCTCTTTAAAATCCTATGTTGAATTTCTTATTTCTTTGTTACAAAGAAAGGGGATGAAGAGTCCACATTTCTTTTAATACATGCGGGAATCTGAAAGCTATTTTTCCTGAGGTAAGGGATGAATGTTAACCAGGGCATCCGCTATGCCAGCATACCAACATAACTGAAATAATCTATTTATTTTACTTGCATGCCAGCTCGTTTCCAGTAATGACCAAGTTCTTATCTCTCCCAAGGTGTTGTTACTGCAGTGGTTACATGTATCTGAGCATGTTTGGGCAGAACAATATTTAAAGATAATGTACAGTGCAGAGAAGGAATTACAACCATTCAGAAATCAGATCTTGGCAATACTTATGTCTTCAGCTCCTGCAAACTTTGTTTTTAGGAGCAGAGAAGAGAATAGCTTGCACGCCTGTTGTAAGCATTCCTGTTGTATCTTCCTGCTGCAGTCACAGGCTGTTTTCATCAGACACCTAATCTGTAGCTAGGGATCTCTCTAAAGTAGTTCTGGCGAGTTTTAGCTTTGTGGAAAGTAGACATTCTGGATCTGTCTCCTAAAACAGTTGTAAAGAGCTGAGCTAGATAGCTGGTGTGAATTAAGGAAATCTTTGGCTAAGTTTAAGAATAGCTTCTTGCTGTATTTTATTGCTGGATTAATCTTCGTATCTGTAGTTGCCCAGAGGTAGGGAAGGCAGACCTTTACTTCCTTACAATCTTATCTTTCCAGAAAGGTCACAGGTAGAAGTTCAAGAATCACAGAATGGTTAGAGTTGGAAGGGACCTTAAAGATCATGGCAGGGGGGTTGGAACTCAATGGGCAGGGACACCTCTCACTGGACCAAGTTGCTCTAAGCCCCATCCAATGTGCAGAATCAACAGTTCATCAGACTATTTCAGCTCTCAGAGTTTGAATTCAGTTATGAGTTTCTGTATAGATAGAGTATAATTTTTGCTCAGTAAAGGAGTTAACTTTCACAGACTGGAGTAGCTGCCTTTTGTCATGTGGGTTGAGACTCACTCTGTCAGGGTGTACTCATCCTTTCTTTAGTGTGTTCACCTTTCTTTTATTTGTTCATCTTCTCTGCCCCCATTGCCCCTATCCAATAACCATACTGCTGTCTTTTTTTCCCCCAGAGATGGGTTCTTTTGGGGTTTTCTCCCTTCTTTGTCAAAATTGGTGATGCACCTCAACCCTTTCTGTCATGCCAACTATTTATCTTGCCAATGATTTTTAGCTATGCTGTGCAGTAATACTGCAATATGCTTGTTGCATGTATGGAGCAATACTGCAATGATGCTAAAATTCAGGCACTGTATCAGTTTCAGTGAGTTTAAACCCCTACTGACTGACTAGTGCTTCTAGGCAGTGGCTGCTCACACCTACAGCAGAGGAGGGGCAGTAATATGTAGACCAGAAATTTACTGAAAGACCCAGTTCTTGTCGTTGGCTATTAGTATTTTATGTTACAGTTCATCTCCTGCCTTAGAGCTAACTTGGAAATTACTGACTCTCAGACTTGACACTGATTACCACGTTCCATTTAAGTGATTAGTCCCAACTTGCTGTAGAAACATAACATGCGTTTTGGAGTTTGAATTATTTTCCTCATTCTTGCTTCTGGCAGAACCTGGAAAGAAAAGGCTGGGAGAGTCCAGTGGCACCAGTGTGCGTGTCTGGAACTGTTGCTACCTTGGAGATCTTTGTCTAAGAGTTAACAAGAGGGAGAGATGGTGGGAAGTGAGCTGCAAGACTCATCATGAAAGGTGATTTAGGCATAACAGAGACATGACTAAAATCAAAAGATTTCTCAGGAGTTTGAAGTGGATCCAAATAAGCAAGAGAAGAGAGAATAGTAGAAGGAAGCAGGAAGATTTAGAATTCCTAGGTTAGTACTTGTACGGTCAAAAAAATAAATAAAACATGCTGGGTGATGGAAATGTAATTGCCATGAATGAGGTTTTTTTCCTGTTAGGGCAAGAATACGAATTTAGATTGGAGTTCAGGTCACCGAAGCCCATTGTCACTGAGCGTAAATGCACTTTTTCATTGTTCAAGTTAGTTGGCCTGGAACTGCCAGCTGAACTGCATCTTTTGGTGTTCTTCTGCTTTAACAGATGAAAATAAGGTCAGGTCTAGTTTACCTGGCAGTCTTCCTATTTAGATGAACCATGAACCTGTGCTGTGCAATTTAACAATTAATCCTTAAACAAAAGCAAGACTTAATTCTAAATGTTCTTAAATTGAGGTGACTTTAAATAACTACAGCTTCATCTTGTACTAGCATTGAGTTTTTCATTTAAAGATATGCAAAATAAGAACCAAGAACCCTTGGAGGAGGGAAATCTTACTTAAGATGTCAGTTTCCACTTTCATATTCAGTTCTTCTCCAGACAAACAAGCTTCTTACTCTCTTGGAGAGCTTTACTCTGCTGAAATCAGTCACTGAGATGTCTTTATTTATGCAGCACTTTAGGGCAGCATCTTAGATCCCAAAACAGATTCTAGTTAGTGTAAAAGTGTGTGTTAGTCATTTTGTTTTTTCATGTCATAGCTGGCTGTAACCAAAAAGGAAGAAGAGAGGCAGAAGTAGATGATGTTGTGAATACTTTGGTCTTGTCTGGTGAAATATGGCTTGTAAGGCACACCAAAAAAAAAAAGGTGGTTTGGTAGGAAGCTTTGTTTCCTTATTCTATTTTTAACTTCAGCTACTGTGGTGATAGACATTAATCATCATTCTGGTAATGGTCATTTTTATAAATATTTGCATATTTTCCTATTAAATAAAATGTAGTTTATTGAGAAAGGGAAAAAAAATAATTTTAAGTGTTTTGTGAACTATGATTTTTGAGGCTATGTGTTGTTGAACCTATAGAAGTAGAAACTAGATTTGATCTGCAATTTCCTTTCAATATCTGCATCTAAATTTTATAGATGTTGTTGATCTTATAATCAAAGTTAAAATCTTTTTGACATGGTCCTTCATCTCATGTTTTACTAGTTCTCTTAAATTATTTTACAAGACTTACCAACTTACTGTGCTTCTTAATATTCTGACATGAGTGAGGGAAAATCTCTCCATGGTGTGTTTATAAAACTTGTTAAAACTCTTCTATAAAGTAAAAAGTTTTGGTTTAAATGCCATATCCTTACAAATTTCACCTCAAAGTCTATCTAGTTCCCCTTAACTTTAGGAGAAGTTGCTTGCATGCATCTAAGTGCTGAGGTTAGCATTCCAACCAGAAGGTAGTTAATCTTGAGAACCTGCGACCAAATTAGAGGCTTAAATTATTAGTGTCTAATCTCGTGACAACCCCACTAAAAAGAGTAAATTATTACCTTGATGTTGCTTAACAGTAATTCTATTACAACATGTCACATAATTGTTTATTTCTCCAAGACCAAGCTGGAACTTGTTTTACACTCCGAAGAGACTAAGTTCAATGTATTACAATTGCAAAACAGTTATTTCCTCAAGTGAGAGCATCTCTTCTTTTGGAGCACTGTGGTGTGACCCTATTGCAGAGATGGCACAGGCTGCTACTGGACATTTTTCTTTCTTTACATGCACTTCTAAACCTTTTACACAAATCTAGCAATTGCAGTGTTTTGACCAAGGCTACATACTGAAGTCAGCTTCTGCTATTTTCTTATACTAGTAAAGCTGTACACTTTAGATATATAGGCCTGTGTAAGAGCTAGTCTTCTTTCTTTTTGTTGTTTTCTTTACCTTCCTGTAAGAATTGGCATTTTTTCTACTTTGTCCTGACAGTGGTGTGGAGAGAAATTTAGTATAAAGAAACCTAGACTATGAGTCTAGAGGTCCTATTGACAGATGAAAGGCTTATGATGAGCTGCTTCAAGACTGACCTGGTCTGTAGAGGTGACTAGTCAAAATGAGGCACTTGGAACTGTGTTCAGGCAAAAGAGTGACCTGACTTGCACAGTTGCTGAGCATCTGCAGCTCTTAATTGCTTTTAATCAGTCAGGCTTAAACATTCAAGCTTTCCATTGTTATTTTTTCAGTCAGTTAATCAGACTCCACTCTCATGCCAAGTAGGTATGTTTCCAAAGCACTGCAGTTTTAAGTGAGAGAGGTGGTATTTGTGTATACAGGCTTTTGTACACCTTGCGTGGAAAAATAGGCTTTCTGCTGTCTAAGTACCACCTATAGGACCATGGGACAACAAGTCCTGTGCAGTCTCTGTGGTTTGGAATCTAGGAGAGAGTACTTACCTTCAATTTCCAACTGGAGACTTCCATTAGGACTGTAAAATAGGTGAATATACTCAGCAGAACACTCACCAGAAATGGTTTTCTGAGGAGACAAAACACCCATTCCAACAGTGGCAAATGAGTCTTGCTATAGGATTAGCGGTTCTCTTCCCCCTGAAGAGCTGAAGAAAGAAAACTACCTTGAAGAACACAGGTGGGGTTCTATACAATGGAATTGGGATCCTAGATTTAGGAGAACTCAAATAGTAAAATGATGCATAGTCTGGCCCTAATTTATTCCAATCTCACCATCAATAAGCTTGTGTGGGTACTCTTACTTGGGAGTAAATTAAGCATGGCAGACTGCTGGAATTATGCTAGTAAAATACTTGGAGAGAGGGGGAAATTTGCAAGGGAAAGAGGAATATTTTAAACGTAGTTTTCATGTTTAAACTAGGAGGACAGAGTTAGATAGCCTAACTGTTCTCTAGCTACTTAGAGGAAATGATTGTATTTGTGGGAAGCTTTTATGGGAAGAATTTGCAGTGAAATTCTTTTTTCCCTCTGAACTCAAAGCCTCAGTGAGTCATTTGCACACACTCCCCTCTCCCCCCGCTGCCCTTGTTTCTGTCCCTGGGCAAATATCACAGTTGTTGTGAAGATGGTTGTATGGTTGCAGTTCAGAAAGCCTCTGATCTGAGTGTTCGAAGAGGCAGATGGAAGCATTATCAGAGGAATGTGTGAATTTGTTGAATCTCACATCTTTAGCTTTGAGGTGCAGATAACCTTTCTAATAACGATGGAAACAATGCTGATAAGATGGAATACCCTATTTCCAAATATACACAGTACTAAATGATATCAAAGTGATTAAGTCCGGAAACTATCTGTCGTTGGCACTGTGCCTCTGCAGCCAGACTGTTTCTCCACCTCTGCACGGCACCCCTACTCCCATGGTGGAAAGCAGTTGTGTTTCTCCTCTTCCCTGCTGGCTGGCAGCTCTTCTGCTCAGCAGAGCTGGGTGATGCTGTGGCTCATTGGTCCTAGAGGAATAAGAGGACTGCCAGGGGTAGAAGGGTACCTCAGTGGAAGAGAAGGTTGTTATGGAGCTGCTGATGCCACCTTGTGTGCTTTCAGTGTGGGATTCAGCTCCCCAGCAAAACTGAGTTGGCAGGTGGCAAGGGATTAGTGACAAATCTGTTAATTACTAAAGATGTACTACCCTCTGATTTAATGGGCTGCAACAGTATCATACAACTTACTATTTAATTGGTAGTAGGAAGCTTACGGCTGGGCTGTTGAACTGGGAGCTGGTCTCTTCTAGGGTCGGAGATCTTACACCAAGGAAAGTGGCACTTGAGATTGACAGGCTTTGTTTACTGAGATAGTGCCAAGCAGAAGGGATTTGCAGCAGTGTCTTTGCTATGAAATCTGGCAAATGGAAGTCTTTTTGCTTGAAACTCTTCATTTGGAAACTTCATACAGTTCCCTTCTGTCCTGGAGTGTTGTTTTTCATTTTGGATAGCAAGGAACAAATTAATGAGATGAGTAGATGGCCTGTCCCATTTCTACCATTCTGGTTGACACATCAAGTCATTTGACTGCCACATATTACTCATTC
Source organism: Gallinago undulata (assembly GCA_026546715.1). Lineage (NCBI taxonomy): Eukaryota > Metazoa > Chordata > Aves > Charadriiformes > Scolopacidae > Gallinago > Gallinago undulata. The sequence goes on from JAOTQQ010000032.1 coordinate 49,129,066, forward strand.
CCTGTCATTTTTATAGCCCTTAGGAGTTGATGATGGAAAGAACAGGGTTTAATGATCTGGTAGGATTCTGCTCTAAACGCACTGGCTGGTCTGTGTTAATTGAGCAGGTATGTGGAAGAAACACGCCTCACACATGAATTGGAAATGGTGAAGTGTCCTTCTTACCTTTTTATGGAAACAAAAAAGTTGTGAGGAAGCTCTGTCTCCCACATAATCTTTACCAGTTGTAGTGTGGTGTTGGTCAGACTTCCTTGTTTGGTTGGTTTTGGTGTTTTTTTTTTAGTTTCTTATTGTTGGGTTTTTAGGTTTTTGAGCAGCTTACAAGTAAAGACCAAATATGAACTTGGCCTTATACTCGGGCATGAGTCCGCATAAAAAACAAATACAAACCTGACGTGTTCCTAATAATTCTGTGTAAAGAAGAAGATAAACTATATCACTATTTTATTTAAGCCTAGTGTCCTATGATCTCACGATTTTATGTGGGATATTTCAGCAACTTCACCTAGAAAAAGAAGGAGCTTGTACTAGAATGAAAAGCATTAAGGATGGCATTCTGTAGAACTGCCAAAATATCAAAAGGGATGGTTAGTCTTGGAGAATAGATTCTTTGTGATTTCAAGCTCAACAGTTGCATCTCCAACAGAGTGGAATGAAAAAATGATAAAGAATATCTATATAACATTCCAAACCAGCAAAAAAATCAAGCTTTAAGATTTCAAGGGTACACAGCAAAGACCCTTTCAAGATCAATAGTGTCTGCTTTAGTCTTAATAATTTATGGTATTCTCTCTGTCCTTTCTGTCTTAAGGCTTACTTTTTCACATTCAGTTAAACTAGAACTATTGCAGTCCTTGCACTCATCCATGCCAGCTGCTGGTTCTTTGGTAGACTGTGTAGGAGAGGAAGCAGCACTGGAGCAATGGAAGTGAACCACAATGATTTTGTTGTTACTTTTATGTTGCCCATTTAAAACAAACAAACAAACAAAACCCAAACAAAAAAAAAAAAACACTCCAAACCAAGCAAAGTGTTTACAAACTGTTATTGTAATTTAAAATGTCTTATCTGGACTTAAGAGGTAGAGAAGTCTTATTATGTCTTGTGATCATTTTGACTTAACCTTTTAAAAATAGGTCAATTGAAGATTATTGAATCTGTAAATGAATGTTTTTGCTACTTTTCTTTTTTCTTGAAGAGAGAATCCACACAAAAGATCTTTGGAAGAACAGCTTCTGCTCAGATATTTTAATACTTGTTCTTGCTTAGATGCAAATAAAAATGGATGTATAGTTAGAAAAATTTGGCGCCATATTATGGCTGGAGTAATTCAGCTGTTTTTCCAAGAAAAACAAAATAGCCATAAATGCAAAACTTGAATTGTTAATCAAAACTGTAGTATTCTGCTGCTTTGCTAAAAGTGGTTAATTTCAAAGAATGGATTTTATTCATAAATATCCATATGTATACTTTATATATATACCTACATATATAATGTGTATATTTATATAAACATGCACAGATATAGATGGAATATAATCTGAATAACAGGAGGTGGAAGGACTTAGCAGTTTCATCTAAAACAAGCTAGTTTTCCACATGTGTTTTTGATAACCATAAAGTTGCTTTTATCTTTCTGGTATGAGAAGACAAGGTGAATAACCAAATTGTGTCTTGTAATTTTGGGGTTTTTTTTAAGTGATTCTTTGGAACAAACAGCATGCTTAGTCTATTAATGGTGTATCTCCATTGTTTTATCATATAAACTTGTGATTATATCAAAATCTTTGCTAACTTGTGATGATGCTAAATTTAGAAATATCTTATAAAATTTTGTAGACAAAATTTTTTCAAGTACGTAATAGGAGAATTTTAGTTTGAGGCGTAGGGACTGGTAGGTTTTGACCTACTGGAGATGTACATGACAGAAATTGAAAATGAACGCTATCATGTCTTTCATTAAAATAGTGGCTTCCTAGTTAACATTAAATGACTAGAATGCTCTGAAATATTGTCTGGAAGAAGTTCTCTGGAGGAAGGGGAGGCTTTTTGGTCGGAGTCTAATGCACTTCTAACACTTTCTAGCATGCCTTTAAAGCTGAGAGTTCTTTTCATGGCTGTAGATGCTATCTCAAAGTGTAGATGTGTATTACAAACATGTTTTCAAGTGCAGTTTCTTAGAGGATGTTAAGTGTATCAGTCTGTATGATTTCAAATGCTATATAAAATTTCACTAATGCCATTATATTTTTTTAAAGTGTGTAGAAATAGCACTTTCTTCCTTTAAGCTCAGTATTTGTAGACCTTTTTATTTTGTGGTGCCTGTAGTGCACGCAGCTGAATCAATGCAGCAATGATATGTATGATCTGTCACTTGTCTTGGATCTGTGTGAACTGCTGTTGTATTTACTATACAAAGATGTCAGGTTTGATTACTTAGGTTGAAACAGGACTAATACCATTGACCCGAATTCCTGAATTTGTCTTTGTACAAGTGAAATCCAGCTTCAGTTCTTCATTGTGTACAAGAAGTGACTCGTATTTAGAATGCCTTAAGAATATCTAGGATGTGTATAGCAGGAAGATAATCTTTCCACCAGAAGCTTTTACAATATTTACAGATTATACGCTCCATATGTAAGAGTAAATTTGAATTTTATGGAAATGAACTTGGAAATGAAAGAATGCTGTACGTTCTTCTTGTGGATACTGGCTGTTAGTTGTAGGCAGTGCACAAAGCGTAAGCTTTTGGGGGTCATAAAGAAGAACTTGTATCATAACCAGTTCATGTCTGCAAGGAATCTGGTTGTGCTGTTTTGAAAGAGCTTTTCAAAAGAACTTTTTAAGAAAGAATGATGCACAAAGGCAATGGATTCCTTGTAGTTCCTCTTGGTAAGATTAGTAGGGCTGCTGGAGTTTATAACATAGCATTTCTTTAAGAAATATAGATAGAAGTAGAGATAAGAATTTTATATATATACTTATTTATACTACATGTTATAAATAAAAATACATTTTGGAGGTGAAAAGTCAATGAGGCCAGGAGTCGGCCAAATGTTCTTTGGACCGGCTTTGATGTGACCATAAGAATGGAAAGAATAGACAATGCTATTAGATGCTTAAGCAAGGATTGGGAAAGAAGCAAATTCTGTAAGATAGGTTAACGTGGTGTCAAAAAGCATCTTCAAATTCAAGTGGGGGAGGAAGAAATAATCAAACCAGAGAAGAAAACCAGGTGGAGAAATAATCAAACAGACTGTAGAGTGTATGTAAAAGAATTGCAGACTTCTAGATTCAAACTTTGGCTAGAATAAGCCATTATGTCTTAATTTAAAAACGAAGAATCAGTGGGAAGGAAATGGAAATAGCTTTTAAAGTGAATGGTCCAGTTTAGAATATTATTTTTTTTTAGCATTTGACGGGGCAATCATAATGGCTGCATGGAGTCAGACATGAGGAATGCTTGTAGAAGACTATAAGAAATGGACAAAGACATAGCATATTCTTCCAGTGTGAGAATTTGCAGCTCAGAGGCTTGCTGGTGTTATTTGAAGTGCCAGAGACTGAGATCTTGCAGTCTGAGATGGAATTCTGTATTCCCAGCTTCTCAACCACTATGCATAACAGCATTTTTCTTTTGTTCTTTCCTCCTCTAAAATATTAGCAATCGCCAGGACCTTTTAGCAGAGCCTGCCTGCTGTGATAGGAGAAGGTGTAACGGCTTTAAACTAAAAGAGGGAAGATTCAGACTAGATATTAGGAAGAGATTTTTTACAATGAGGGTGGTGAAACACTGGAACAGGTTGCCCAGAGAGGTGGTAGATGACCCATCCCTGGAAACACTCAAGATCAGGCTGAACGGGGCTCTGAGCAACCTGATGTAGTTGAAGATGTCCCTGTTTATTTCAGGGAGGTTGGACTAGATGGCCTTTATAGGTCCCTTCCAACCCAAACTATTCTACAATTCTGGTCTAGGACCACTCTAGGAAGGGATTTGATTTACATGTGCAGTACCACTAAATCAATTCCCACTGTCTTTCATTTTCTGAAGTCTTTTTCCCAATGTGAAAGAAGTAACCCTTATAAAGGCTTTTCTAAGAGTATCTGTCTTGACTTTCAAGATATGTCAGAAAAAGAGATGATATGAAGAGAAGAGTTAAGTGACGCAAAGACCAGATGGAGAGCGAGGATCTAGGACTTGTATTTTGGCTCCTTGCTAAATCTTACTCTTACTTATTGTCAGGTGTTTCTTGCTCTTACAGTGTGTTGTGGGTTTTTGGTACCTCCTGTGAAACCTTTCTGCAAACTTCATTGGCACTGTACCAGTAATATGTTTGATTAGGCAAACTGTGATCTGTGTTGTAAAATAAGCATATTGGGTTTTATGTCTTATGAAGTATTGTTTATGAATGTCTTCTATACTTGAAAATAGACCCAAGTCAACTCACTTTTGAATGCAGCTCTACAGCTTCAGAGGTGTAGGCCAATGCTGGGCTAATATTTCCTTTTGGAGTTCATTTAAACAAGATGTAAGGGGGGAATACATTTATTATTTTTTTTTTTCATTTTGGTCATGCTTCTGAAGCAAGTAGTGATTTTCATGAAAGAAATTATAATTTCAAATGGCTTTGCTGAAATTGTCTTGTTGAAGAAGCCCATTGCATGTGATTATATATTTTCAGGGTTAAGTGATATGAAATGACTGTTGCCTCTTATATCCTCCAAATTAAAATAGTTTGTACTGCTGTCTTTCTGGCACATCCTTGCAATGTGCATTTGTTATAATATTAAAATATTGACCTAAAATGCTAATTGTGCATGATCTGGTGGTTAAAATTGAATTCATCTTTTGTAGAAAGATCTCTGCATGTGTTTGCAGAGATCCTTCTTTGCAGTGTATGTGGGATTTTTTTGGTTGAGTTTTGGTGTGTTTTGTTTTATTTTTTTTTTTAATAAAAGTAGTGTTTACGTAAGTGATGAAATACTGTAGCCTTTTCCTGATTATTATAGTTCATGCTCCTACCTGTTTCGGTCCTTTGATTTTAGTGTTTTGGATGAGTTGGAAGGGGGAGTGGCAAAATACTTAAGCCTTTCTTATGCCTATCATTTAGAGAAGTCCCTATCGTGGTTTAAAAGGGAACAGTCATTGGAATCCGAATAAAGAAACCTTGTTTCTGGTACACCTACTTGCGTGCATGAGGTTTTAAGCACCAGGAGCTTCAAAGCTCTTGGAGGTGGGGACTGTCCATTAGCAATACAATTAGAAGTTGGGCCTTCTAATTCTATGAATTACACTTGTGTGGTTATTAGCTTATTTTGAGATTCTGGTTCCTAGTCAGAGTTTCCAAGTATGAGAAGAGCAAACTCTGAGATGCTTCACTGCATCACGACGAAGAAGCCAGCTCCATCTGCTGCGTTACACAGCAGTGAAGTGTAGAGAGAGTCTTTGCGGTTACACTTTGTCTTCAAATTGTATCATTAGTCTCTATACAAGCGAAATAAAAATAGGAAATATTTGTCTCGTTTTGTTTTCCCAGGGTCTGACGGAAGCTGAGCTTCCTCTTCAGTGCTGGCTGCGGCCATTTGCCTGCAGAGGTACGTTTCTTTAAATACGGGGTTACTGCAGTCCACCAGAAGAGGGACACGCAAGCTTGAAGGGCTCATGGGTGATGTGACCAAAGGCTTCCTCTAAACCAGGGCTTGCTGAATTTCCTTAATATTCAATTAGTAAATCGTTATTGAGGCTAGCAATAGAATTTAAAAATTTACTAGTAGCAGGTTTTTGCTGATAGACATTCAAAAGGACTTCCTTTATAGGTTTTACGAGTTTTTGTTGCTTTTAATATCCTGCTGCAGGAATGTTTTAAAATTGCTTATATTTGGTAATTTTTTCTGTTGACTTGCATATACACTTACATGAAATACTCTCTTTAACTGGAAATATTAGTCTTGGACCTAAGTTTTGTTATTCTTGTACAAGCACAGTATACAATGAAGTAATGGATGTTGTACGTCTTGCCAAAATGCTTAAGTATCAGAAATGATAGAAAATTATGAAAGTAAGCACAGGCCTCTAAGGTGGGATTTTCACCTTGCTTTTTTTTTTTCACTTGAACCCTTGATGTTCTTTAAATTGGTTTAAGTCAAATTCTAAGAAAACAGCAAAATATACTTGCTAACAACAGACTTAACTTTATATGGCAGGAGGTCTGCTGGTTAAGTGTACCTATCAATATGCTTTATAATCAGTAATGGGTTTTTGACTCCCTCTTGTAAATTTCTGAAAACCTTTATTTAGGCGTTGCTTTTTCTAATCACCAATGGCTTAAAGGTGTTTTGACAGTCAAGTAGAAATTATTTTGTTATTCAACAGCGCTTCCTAAATTATCAATTATGAGTACATTAATGACAGAATTGTATGCAGGTCATCACAAAACAGCCTAGGGGTAGAGTTATTTCAACTCTAATGTTTTGGAATCGAAAACTTCTGCCAAGGAAATAAATAATTTCTGGAAACTCCCACTCTAAGTGTCTGCATGGGGGAACTGCCTTTGCAGATGTCTGCAGCACAACTGTCTGCAGGAACATGACTCTGGCAATCATGTTTGTACTTCTGTTCAGTTATGTGATTTTTATTTTTATTTTAGCTATGGTCTGTTTTAAATTGTTCTACAAGCACTGATAAGATATCAGTTAATCATAACCCTAGCTGCATTTACAGTCTTTTTTACAGTATATAGGTAACAGTTAAAAGGAACAAAGAACCTGCCCATCTGGTTTGAATAGTAAATGAGAATGGAAGTCTTGCCTTGGTAATGTGTCCTTGAATTTATTTTAGAGAAACGTAATAAGCAGCAAAAATGTTTAAGAACTTGCCCTGTATTTTGCCTATATGTTTACGGTTATACATGCCTATATAACCTTTATAGGTGTTACTTATACCAGGTGTTACTGGCATGGTCTGACTGGCATAGACTTGATACGTAATTAACTTGCTGGGAGAATGCTCCTGTACAGTCCCAAAGGGCCTTTTGATTCAGTAGAAATCCCTTGACCTTAACTTGAAAAAGCTACTCATGATAAAATTGCCAACATAGAAATATGTGCTAGGATAGCTGTACTGATTTGAATTCAATCCTTATTTACATCAGTATTAAGTCTTAGGTTATTTTTCAAGGCTCGCTGGTGTAAGATAATCTGTTAAATGATGGTGGTTTTCTATTGAGAGTTTGCAGAAGGTTGTTCCAGCATAGATTTTTACAATCTATGTGTGTACCACAAATACTTTGTGACTGTCTTTTGATCTGTTGACATTTAAGCAAAATATGACATTAACTATATCCACAAATCAAAGTCAGTGTATCATCCTCTAGGACTTGTGCCAAGCTGTTTTGTGGAACAACCAAAAAAAGTTACAACTTTGTTTTAAAATTGATATGCTCTTTCTCTGAAGTATGCGTCGCTTATTGCAAGCCAGTGCTGGCTGGCTGTTTTGAACTTCCAAGCCAGAAATATGTCCATAGATGTTCAGAACTTAAGAGCAGTAGGGTATAAATAGAAATTCAGAAGCTTTTTGACCTTAAGTGTTTCTCAGTTTTAGATTGAATTTATATTATTAAGGCTTCAGCTACTTTCTTTAATATATATAACTAATAAATACATTATTAAAGCTTCTTCAGTTCTTCCTAAGTAAGCTGAATGGTGGAATGATAATTGAAGTTTAAAGAATAGGAATTTTTTTGGCATTGAAAGAGGATTTTGAAAGTTCTGGCCTCATTTCTCTCCTTTGTTGCTGATTTTTTTTTTAATTATTATTCTGCAGGTCAGCCATTGGAAGTAATTCTGATGCATGTTTATTCACATTTTCACAGGACTGCCTTATCTAGCAGATGAAGGATTCAGGTGAGTAATTTAACCTGCAATTGTGGAATATTTGTCAGACATATCATCTCTCAGTATAATGGATGAGTTTCCACTGTGATCTAGAAACTTGGGACTAAGCTAGTTTGGTAGAATTAATAAAATAATAGAAATCACACTAATGTGATTTCAATTCAAGCTCATTAAAGTCAGTAAAACTAACAATGTGGCCTTCTTTAATGCCTTACTGTACTGTAGGCTTTTATGGAAATATATAACATGTGAAGTCTTATGTTATTCTGAGTGGAACCTGACTGCTGCAGCTGAAGGAAAGTGGTTTTTACAGTATTTTACACTATTTCAATTTTTTTCATTGTTTCTTTGTTAATTTTTCTGCCCAGCCTGTTGCTGAGCTCTTCTCGTACAGCTTTTATTTACAGTCCATTTTTGCAGTTTCCTGTAAATTGGTCCGCAAGAGGAAGCTCTCTTGCTGCAGACACAGCTCAACCCATCAGCTAGACTGGCAAGGACAGCATAGTGCTAGAAGTATATTTTATTGCTCTTGCTTGCCATTAACTAAAGATAAGTAGGGCTGCTTTTGATGGGGAGCAAGAGCTGTTCCTAACAATGGCAGAGGTGATTGGCAGACTTTCTCAGACACTGACCCTGCTGGAATGAAATCCAAATGGTGGTTTCTGATGCTTTGGCCCTTCCTATTAAGGTGCAAGGCTGCTTCTCACTGCTGATTTTTGTGGGAACAAATGAAGGTTAGTGGTCTGAAAACCATACACCAGAGTCCTTTGCCAAACTGAACTTTGCATTGTGAAGAAAGATAAGTTTGATAACCTTTCATTTCCCTGACAGGCATGTTAATCAAATCCATAAAGATTTCCTGTTTCTGCAGGCTCTTTATTTGTAATTTTTGAAACATAATCCTTCTAATTACTGTTTGGTCTAGAAACTTAAACTGAATTTTCATTCTTCCAAAACTGTGAAACGCCTAATTTGTTGTTGTTCCTCACTGGAACACCAGCCTGTGTGTGTACATGTGTGAAATGGCTTCTTTTCCAACTCAGTGACTATTTTGACAGCAGTGGAAATCAGAAAAATCAAAAGGGGATCTTGGAACTTGAAATGAAAGTCTGTATTTCAGAGTGTTTAAGTGAAGAATGGGGGAGGACAGCACCAGAAAGCTTAGAGTGGAAAAGCTGTACTTCAGGAAAACGTGTTGGATAAATGAGACCTAATTAAAATGAGACTGTTGAGGCCAAAGAGCATGGTAATATAGTTGTGGAGTTTGGAGGCTAAAATGAAGACTTAGGTGTGTAACAATAAAAGGAAAATAGGAACTGATTCTTCCCCCCCCCCCCGGTGTTACATATACACAAATGCTGTCATTTTGATTGTAGGTTTTTTACTGAGGTAGAGGTGAAGATTGCAAAGATGGCAATGCAAACTTAGAAGAGTATGCTTAGGTAGCAGAGAACTAGGGTAGAAAAGATTGCTTTAAAGCATTGTGTGTGAATGCTTGAAGTCAAAATGGGTAGGTGATATTGTATCAGATAATTTACTTTAATTCACAAACTGCTGAGGTGTAGTCTTCTTTACGTCATTTCTGTGTGAAAAATCTGTTAATTAAGCCACTGAGATAACTGGGTATTGATTCTTATTAAATAGCTTTGGGATTTTGTGTTGATGTGCTGATCCTGTTAGCTAGCAACAGGTGTTATTTATGCTTTGCTTCCATAAACCATATTTATGGTTTGCTTCCCCTTCCTACCATAGCCTGGCTATGGAAGGAGTGCAAATGGGTGCCCTATGGTGAAGACTGAGAATTGAATTTCTAGCTGAAACAGCCATGGCCAGCATTGAAATGTTATTTTCTTCTCCGATTTGGCTGTTGGGTATTTTACAAAGAGAAAAGACATTATACAGAAACGTCTTCCTTCTGTTTTTGAGTACAAATTCATGTCCATTTCCTAGAAAATATGTGAAGTAAGCTTTTCCTGGTATATTTGTGTATGTAGGTTTTGTCCATAATTCTGAAACTTGCTGGGTATTTTGGTCTTATTTGAACCTTCTAGCCCAGGGTGTTAGTTAATTCCAGACAAAGTCAGTGAAATACTTGAATTGTTTAGAGAGCTCCAGATGAAATTAAGTGTACAATAATGGCATTTATTCATCATCAGTTGGTGATACTTGTCCTGTAGAGTTGTTCCTCTTGTGTTGCGAGCCTCTTGGATTCTAATTTTATTGTCTTCTGTGGTTTGCGTAGCATCAAATGTAGAGGCAAGACTCGCTCTAAAGCATGTATATGCTGCATAATCTTTCTAAATGGCTATTTTAAATTTCTTAGGTTGAAGAGGGAAGGACAAGCTCCAGCTACAGGAGAGAAGAGAGAGATTAAATACTTATCATAGTTCTGTGGTACGGTTCCAGTACCTGAAGCACAGACTCTTCAGAAGCAGAGGCAGCATTTCTGAGCTGTGCCTCTGCTGGTGTGAGAGCCTGACTACACTGTAAGAAAAGAAAAAAACAAAAAAGGGACGACTTTCTTTTTCTCCCATGGGAAAGTAGTTGATCAAAAGGTGAGTAGGAAGCAAGTGAGGACTGGAAAATCCCCTCTGCTTTCTGGCTTGCCCTCTGACAGCAGTTTGAGGTATGCAGGGTTTGATTTATAACCTCTCTGGGAAGTTGGGAAATCTGACAAAGATACTGCTGCCCACTAGCACTGGGGGAAACAGGAAGTAACAAAGGAAACAAGTCATTGCCTAGGCGTCCCTTTTGGCCGCAGCGCAGAGCAGATGCACGAGCAGTTGTGGCAGGGTTTCTTTTCCTTTTGTGTGTTGAGCCTACAGCAGCTATTGCAGCCTCTTTCAACCCTATAATACACAGAACGGGGAGAAGTGCAGAGATGTTCCTGTCATGCCTGAGAGGGGTCATAAGTTATTAATGGCTTGGTCATCACAGAGGAAACAATCATTTGGTGAAACTGTCAGCAGAAGAACTATGTGTCGATTCGGCACGGTCGCCAGGTTAGTGCATATTTGTGGCTTGTATTTCTGTCATCTTTTCTCTCTTAGGTAGAGAGCGGACTAAAACCAGAAGTAGAGTACTTTATCTGGGGGTAAGATACTTTTAACTCATGCAAAAAATTCAAGGGTAAAGAATTGAAGGGGAAAGATGAGGCGACTGTTGGTTGAAAATGTTTGCCAGAAAGAAAAAGTGAGTTGAAGCAAGTTAAATTGAATAAGCTTGCTTACAGCAGTGTATCTGAGTTGGGCTTAGTTCTCTGCTCTCTTTGTCCTATAACATTTATTTGACTTTACAGTGTTTGTACTGTGCTACTAATCCTTTTGAGAGGCTATTGTGAAAGGGGCTGCTAAAAGTATTAAGAAATGGAATGTGTAACCACAGAAGTAGGAGAGATATGGAAGAGTATTTCAGAAATACTAGAGAATGTTTAATAAATGGAAGAGATCTGAAAATTCTGCAGAAAGCAGTTCTGAGAACAGATGGTAAATGTTTAGATGGTTGACTTGTAGTACTGGTTTTTGTTCAGAGTTGTTGAGAGCACATTGGGCAAACTTTTATCTTACAGTTTTGCTGTATGTGATGCTGTATCATTTTTGGGTAAGCCTTTTGTAGAGGCTGAAACTTAAGTCTCCCTCTGCATTATATGAGGAATGCATTCATTTCTGTAAATTATATGTTATGTATGTAATGTCGTATGTAAGTTACGCATTCAGAAGGAAACTAGCATCTTGCTCTGTTAGGTTTTACTTTCAAAATAGAGTTTAAAGACTAGAACTTATGAGATACTACGGGCTTTAAAGTTGTTAGACTTATGTGGCATAGAGATACTTATTACAAATTCAGATCAGGTTTAATTTTTGTATTGCAGCTTTGAAGGCTGCTTTTTATTTGTTTTCAGCATGACCAAACCGGGCTCCAGGACACACCATAAATATTGTTATAACAAGTGAGAATTTTAATACAGCTTTTGGCAGCTGTAGTTTCAGAGATGAGGGTAATGTGTTTTTACGCCTATATACTGCAAGATGTGGAGATGATCACATCTGCCATATGTTCTGCTGAAGTTAAGCAAGAATTGAGGACTCATGGCTCTTCCAGGATGCAATCCTTAGTTGAATCAGCTTGCATTTGCTTTAATTGGGCTGAACGCCAATAGCTCTAAGGCCAGAAGGGGTAAGTTTCCTTCTATAATGTAATCCAGATTTTTTATGTGGCAGAGTTTTTTCTATTTTCAGTCATAGAGGGACTTTAGGCCTGTAAAGTTATGCTGTAGACTTAAATCTAGCTATTCTATAAACACTGACTGAGGGGATAGCTTAAAACTACTTCTCAGATGTATACATTTGCATACTACGCAATAACAGAAGTCTACTCTCCATTTGGAGTTAGAGCTCGTTAGCAGTATTGTTATGATTGAGAAGAAACTTCTGCATCAGAATGGCATTGTTGAGGTTACACGATTAAGTATGTAATTTAACATTTTTTCATGCTGTTGTGGGTTTCGTGGTACTTTAAAATAAAAACCAGCTCGTTGTGATAGTGGTTGAGAAAAGTATACTTGTGATAGAGTTGGACTGACTTGATACATTAAAAATACATTGCAAACTTCTTTGGCTTTTAGTCTGTCAAACCAGTTTGTATGTGTGAAGTAATTACTATTGTAATTGTATAAGCTTTGTATCATGCTTGAGAGTGCCACCTGCACTGTTCTGTCTTTCCAGAAGTATTGTTGAATGAATACTGAATACTCCTGGAGGTATTTAAACATGAGTGCACATGGTGCATAGTGCTATGTTTTAGTGGTGGTTTTTGTCAGTGTTAGGTTGATGGTTGGATTTGATGATTTGAAAGATCCCTTCCAAACTAGGCAATTCTTTGATGAAGCAAATCCTATGAACTGCTGTTCCACAGTTTCTTCTACTACATTCTAAGACATGTCATCGCCCTCATGATGATCATCTGAGAAACAAAGTGATGCAAAGCCTTTCACTGTCTGCTGCTCTGAACTCTTCTGGTTCAGAGGGTTCAGTTCAGTGCTGCTCAGTGGGGGAGAAGGATGATTAAAGAGCCACTTATAATGGGTTTTGGAGCTTGATGGAGAACTTAAAAATATGCATCTAGTCCCTCAGTGAGCATGAAGAAGGATAAAGTGTGTAGCTGTAACAGGGATCTTGCACAAAACACAGTGCATGAGCCATGTCACCCTCTGTAAGAGAGGACTGGTGGTGGAAAGAGCATGGCCTTGCACTTAGCGGGCCCTTTATCTGAACTTCTTTGTCAGCTGTGTGGGAGAGACTCTGCTTATGCACTTGGGGTGGAAATCTGTTCTGGGGTCTTTGGCTTGTTGTGCAGGAATGTAACTGCATAAGAAGCAACTTGGAGATAGTTTTCTGTTCTTAACGATCACGAAACTGTCAGTCTCTACAGTGTCTTTAGCGCTTGCTACCCATCTGTTCTTTGTAAAATGGATTAAAAAATTTTAAGAGGAATATCAAGAGTGGAAGGAACCATTTTGGTGAGCTAAAGGCAACCATACTGTAGATGCTAAGACTAAAAAATCTTGTAACATCATCCATTTTTCCTTCTTCCCACCCCTACAATAAAGACCCTGTGATTACGTTGTTTTTACAGCTTTCTCCCAACAGCTTGATGCAAAATGGCATGTAGTGTCACTCCAGGATTGTTTTGTGCTGTTAAGAAAAAGAGAAAAATCTGCTTGGGACTAGATTAAAAGTACTTACATGGATTTTAGAAGCTTAACTCACACATTTTGATTCAGAATACTGAAGTCCTCCCTATGTGTTTACGAGTGACAGTGCTTGAGGAGCCTGCGGATGTGATAGGGGGTGCTATAAGCCATAATGAGATCCAGAAAATAGGCGTAGCAGGGTGTAAATCTATGGAAAAGCTTGGTGTATTAGGTGGGCTCTTAAGCTTATATAATGTGTACTTGGTTGCATGAAGTTCAGCCACGTGTCCTTTTATTCACTTTGCTGGGATGGGGAAGTTCTGAGATTTGGTCTCTGTTCTCAGGACTGTTTTATAATGAGTCGTCAAAAGTAAGAAATGATTGTGAATAAAGGAAGCAGAACTTGATACTCTGCTGTCCTTCCTCTTCAGTTACATTCTGTAGTCATCACACTGTAAAACTGGATTATTGTTTTTTCCTGCTTGCTCCTGTGCCTCCATGATTAACTTATTTACTTCTTTTTCTGTTTGCCTGATATTCTGGCTTTTCAGGTGAAGGCAAAAGCGCGCCCCATACAGGCATGCTGTAGTGAGTAGTCTAACTAGTCTATTCCCGTACAGAAGGCCAACAGGGCATAGTCAAATATTTCTGTTTTCTGTATTGACCTAGGGCGGGATACCCTTGTCCCATGTTTGTTGTTGGCTTCCTAGAAATCTCAGCTTACTGATTGTTTTGGACAACCTCTCTGAGATATTTAACTCTGCCTCTCCTGGTTTGATACATTCTGATTCCAGTTTTCTTGATCTTTGTCGTAATGAAAAGGTTCATTTTTACTTAACCTTTTCCCCTGAATTTAACTAAAAACAGACTCAAATAATCTAATAATGAATTAATTAGTAATGTTTGAATGTTGATGTGCCTGTTCTTAAAAGACAAATTTAGCCCAGGACTTGCCTTTGCAGTCTTTGTTTCAAGGACATCACGCTTAACAGGACTGCAGTGTGGTTTGGTGTCTGCAGCCAGCTGGTTAATGCATTTCCCTCACTTGACTTTTCTGCAAAATGTGGAGAAATAATTTGAAGGAATTGTTTTTTCCTCTTTTCTTGGGAGGAGAGGGTAACTTCTGTTACTATGTTTTTGATTCTTAAAGGCTTTAAATATCTGTGCGTAGCCACTTCTTGTACCTGTTAACATATTGCTGTTGCTAGAAATTTCATTGTGGGGGAGGAGGAGGAACAACTCAGCTTGGAAAGATCTCAATCGTAATAAGAAAAGGGAGGAAATAGCAGAAGGAAGGACATAGCTGCATACAAGAAAAGTAACTTACCTTTTGGTGGGTGGGAAGGTGTGGAGGAAAACTGGGAAACTATGGTGCCTTGCAGTGTCTGCTGTGAGAACCTTTCCAGGCCCCTTGGGTCATATCTTCTCTGCTTGTGCCTGTTTCGTAACACTGGGGACAAAAATCTAATATTAGTGATTAAATTTTCTAGGTTGCCTAGAGACTTTAATTGAATTTAAACTCTCCTGGTAGAAATTGTCAGTGATTTCCACTATTTCCCAAATATGCATCATCAGTAAAGGGCAAGTTGTTAGATCTAAATGCAAAGCTGATCCACTGAAAGCTGGACTTGCGTTTCTGTTTTTTCTAAGACACATGCAATGGATAGGTACCCTACTGTTGCAATTAATCTCTCAACAAAATTGTATCACTTGCTTATTCTTTTCAGTAGGGGTAGTTCAAGTTGCCGTCTTAGGCTGGAGAGACTCGTGCTGGGGTAGGTGGGTTGTGCTGTAGGCTCTTGGGTTCCTGTGCTGAGCTACACTAGGACTTCCAGCACTGCCCCTTTTGGGGAAAGGAGAAGGAAACAGGATCCATTAGATTTCAGTCCTCTGCTAACAACTTTGTTCTAAACCATGCTTCCTTTATCAGAAACTAGTTAACTAGAACTTCATTAGTTTGCTTCTTACCAGCAAAAGTCTTTAGCCCTGCACCTGAGGATAACAAACACTTTTATGTCTAGGTCAAATTTTCCATTCAGTTAATGCATGATTTTTTTACTGTATTACAGTAGGAGTTTTAGCCTAGTTCTGTTACTGGTTGAAAAAAAAGAAAGTTTTCACTGATATATCAGAAAAAAATACTACTAAGTAGCTAATTTTTGTGGTAACCTGTTCAAGATGGTAACAGAAAGAATGGTAACTGCAAAGGTGCTCAGTGGAGCAGAGTACGGTATTAATAATTGATATATCAAATTAAATGGCAGTCTGAAGCAATCTAAGATAAACTTCATTTGCACAGCATGCTGTCACATAAAACATTCAGTATGAGATTATATACTATTGCTTTCATTCAGAATAAAACATGTAACTATAGGGAGTAAGTAGTATTGGATACTGCAGTTACTGAAATATGACTGTTGATACCCTCACTATACAGAAAATTATATTGTATATACATATGTGGCATAGAACTTGGGAGAAAAGACTGATTTTCTTTCTAGTCACCTGCCTGCCTAAGTCTCACAGTGTTATCTGAGGCATTTTTAAAATATAAATACTTAAATAACATTTAATAAGCACCTTTCAATGACTGTCAATCACTTTTGAGAGCTGTATAAAAATAATTCGGGACTTTTTGCACCATGGTTTTTTATACATTACAAACTTCCTGGAATCTATGAACACCCCGTCTGTGCTACATACTTGACTGCTGAACCATGTTAGTTGTTTGGAAAACTTGTTTAGGGAAACAAGCTTCATTTCTCAGTACTCCTTCCTTAAAGTAAAATATAAGTTTTCAACTGTTTTAAATTATTCTACATTGCAGAACGATGGCCTCGCAGGAGCAGGTCTGGCCAGTCCCAATGAAGGCAATTGGAGCACAAAATCTTTTGACAATGCCTGGAGGAGTGACCAAATCAGGTTATCTTCACAAAAAAGGAGGCACCCAGCTGCAGATCTTGAAGTGTAAGTTGAATGAGGTATTAAGTAAATTAAATGTTTTAAATGCTTGCCTTTAGGACCAATAACACACTTCCTGTTAACAGACTATTTATTGAAGCTGTTCTTCCGCTTACTTTGTCTGTAATGGATTACAATTTTATTGGAATATGTGTATGAAAGAGCCATATTGAAAGAATTTCCTTGAGTTCTTTTGGAACTGTAAATCTAAGATGATAAATGTGGTTGGTTTTCTTCTACTTGATTAAACTTCTTGTCTAGTCCTTCACAAGTAAGATTTTAAAGATAGAAATAGCTTCCCAGGATATGTATCAATTTAAAAATTTTTTTTTCTGAAAGAAATTAGTACTCAGCTTTTTTCCAATTGGTGTTTTTGTACTGGAAAAATATCCCCATCTTCTACGGCTGTTGTCAAATGGAAATTTTCTCACTGCCAACGTTAGGCTGTACTTAAAACCAGTAATTGTTTCTGGAATCAGAATCTATTTACATGGAGAAAACTTAATATTTTAATCTTATTTATATGGTATTCATTTGCTATTGCCTGTTTACAACTAAACTATACTTATATAGTTAAGGACAAAGATTACTGCCTTTGATAAAGGAATGTTGGCCCCTTTTTAAAAAAAAAAAAGAAAGATTTTTATTGGCAGCTTTATGTACTTGAGATGGAAGAAGAGAGGGAGATACCATAATGGTTTGGGGATGCCATAAATATGTATTTGTGGGTTGTGGCTACCTTTCCCCCATGTTGTTTTAGGTTGCATTCTTACATTAGCTTATTCCTCTAGTAAAGGACCACAGGTGTGGAGGTCAGACCTACAGTATCTTAAGCTTCTTTTCAGCTGCCTCTCAAATGAGAGAAGCAAATACTACACTTAGTCCTGAAACTCTGTGAATCGACAGCTTTACCATGTGGCTGGTCATCAACTAGTCACTTAACTAGTTTGTGCTCTTTTATAATGATTACTAAAACCTTAAAGAATAGTTCCACCCAAGTTAAGAGGTTCTAGTTAATGTACTGCCTTTGGATTTATATTTTGCTCACTTCTTCTTTTTATCTCTTCAGGGCCATTGAGATTTGTGATTATCCATGAGGGATGTATTTACTATTTTAAGAGCAGCACATCTGCATCACCACAGGGTGCATTTTCTTTGAATGGTTACAACAGGTGAGTGCCAAAGAACTTACTGAACACCCTTTTATTTAATCCAGGGGGCTATGGTTTTCATTTCCAACTAAGTTAAACTCAACTACATCTGTTGTTTGGGTTAAGCACTGATCTCAGCTTCTGAGAGATATTTCAAATTATATATATGATGCTTCCTGTGCTTTGCAATTATAGGCTGCTTCTTTTGTAAGATGCTAAACTACGATGGACTTACTCTTGTTACTGACTTAATACAGACTTTGCACATGCAGATACATGTGGATTCTTTCAGACAAATGGTCTTTGTTCTCTAGTGACTTCAATGAATGTCACAAAACCAGAAAGGAATCAGAATGGAATATTTATGGAATTACTGATTCAGTAACACTAATTAGTGTCAAAATCAAACCAACTACAGCAGTGATGAGAGAATGAAAGTGCAAACTGTCAGGTATTTCACTACACATTATAAATCTTAATGTTTGTTTTTTAAGTCAAAGACAAAAATAATGACTTCTAAGTTAACCAGTACTATCAGAATTTGTCTGAGTGCAGCATACATATAAGGCCTATTAGTAGAAGTCCAGCCTAACTTTAGGAAATTGCTGTTGTAATTGATGCTAAGAAAGGACTAATGAAAGAGAGAATGTAGAGAGGTATCGCTTTATTGGTCTGCACTCCAATTTTACTGTATTTGTAAATGTTGTTCTTGTACTGCATAATGTTATCAAACTTCTGGAATAAGGAAATATCTGTTATTATAATGTGAGAACTTTTTAACTGACCACAAAAATGGCATATTTTATAGGAATGCAGTTATAAACACTGTAGCTAATTGAAGAGTCAGGATTAATCTGTACAAGCAACCTATGTGTAACTTGGCCATGAGACTAGCTTCTGTGATCACGTTAATGTAAAAAATACAATGGAATTTGTAAATGCCAGGGACTGTCTCATTGCTTTTTATGTATCTGCATTCTATCAGCCCTGTAGAGACCTTGGTTGGAATTGGGCCCAGGTCTTGGTTACTGTTATGCACAGACATAAGGATTATTGAAAAAGAATTTGAAACAAAAGGACTTGTTAGACTTGGTAGTTGCAACTTGGGGGTCATTCTAAGGCTTTCCTGGACTTTCCTGGACTTTCCTGGACTTTTATTTTGCAGTTTTCATTCAATAGCCTTTATGTGTTAAGAGCAGACAAGAGATGAGAGAGTGCAGTGTTCACTGGTGACTCAAAATGTGTAGTGATGCCTATTGCTACTATTCCTTCCAGCTGTACCACGGGTATTTCCCACATTAACATCCTTGTTACCCTTACACTAGTGAAATAACTTATAGTTCCTTTTGTGGCTTTGTTTTGGACCTGGCAGATGCAGAAAACTATAACCTCCGTCTTAAAAGAAGTATTGGGGTTCTAAAAAACATGAAATTCCTAATTCTGAAATATTTTTGCAGTTGACGTTGTTCTTAACAGCAGCTTCAGGGTGTTCATTAGATTATTATTTTTTTCATAGAATAGTTTGGGTCAGAAGGGGCCTTTAAAGGTCATCTAGTCCAACCCCCCTGCAATGACCAGAGATATCTTCAGCTAGAGCAGGTTGCTCAGAGCCCCGTCCGTCCTGACCTGGAATGTTTCCAGGGATGAAAAAGGTGTGTTTTCAGGTTGTTTCCAGGCATCTACGACCTCTCTGGACAACCTGTTACAGTGTTTCACCACCCTCACTGTAAAAAGCATTCTTCCTTATATCCAGTCTAAATCTACCCTCTTTTAATTTAAAACCATTACCCCTTGTCCTATCAAAGTAGGCACTACTAAAAGGTCTGTCCCGTCTTTCTTATAAGCCCTCTTTAAGTGTTGAAAGGCGAGAACAATGTTATTTTGATTGGGTATCTAACCAAATGTCAAATTTCTCTGATAATATTTTTTCCTGTGTTTACAAACTGCCTTCCCTAAGTATTATGGAAATACTGTATTATGTAAGGAAATCAGTGAGTTGAACAGTACAGGAACAGGGAAGAAAGCCCCAATAATGACAGTAAAAACTTCAATCATATTTACTTGGCATAAGCCATAGAGAAATCTTAGAAAAGTTATATTTAGATTCCTCACAGATTCTCTCCTCTTTAGGCTCCTTACTTGTTCTTAAGCCATATAGCAAGCATTTGAAACCAAACTTTTGCACGTTTCAGGAATTTCCTCAGTTGAGACTCCTCTGGGGGAAAAAATAAAAAGAAACATATCTAATGCAGTTTGTGAAAGAGGTTGAGTTATGCGTGTTTCAAAATAATAAAGTGAAAAGAAAGTTTTTATAACGGAGAAGTGGAAAAATTAACTTAACTTTTAATATTAGTTCTCATTTATTTTCATTGGTAACCTGTGTTTTGATTTCTGCTCTGTGTCTTTCTGAAATAAGGATCACAGGCACCCTAAGTAATTCTTGCTGTGGTGTGTAGCTTGTGAATTAATACTATTCATTAAACCTATTCAACAGGTGAAAACATCCATTTATAAGTTTGGCTCGTGGTTTAATAGTGCTTTTCTCTACTGTTAGCACTCTCACATTGTCTTTACCACTTTAATGGAGAAGTACAACGAATACACATCTGGGGATTTTGATGGCATTTTCCTGGCTTGGGGGTTATTTTTCTTAAGGCAAAACTGGCCGGTAAAACTGTCTTCTATCAGAACTTTATAACTTGCAGAGCAGAATTAAGGTCTTTACGTATTGGTTATTCTGTTTCTCAGGGTTATGCGTGCAGCTGAGGAGACAACATCGAGCAATGTGTTTCCTTTCAAGTTAGTTCACATTAGCAAGAAACACAGGACGTGGTTTTTTTCAGCTTCTTCTGAAGATGAAAGAAAGGTAACTTTCTTCTTCTTTTTGTGATATAATTTTCCTTGAAGTGGAAAGTGAATCTTGGACTTCCCTAAAATATAAATTAACTGGACGTGCAGCTGCCACTGAAGTTTGTATACCTAGTTCCTTGGGCTCCTCTGAAAATCATGTCTGAAGTTTTAACTATTTTACTGCTAGTTCAAGTTGTAATTTAGGGAATGGCTGTCAGTGACCTAGGAGACGGCACGGTTTTCTCCATATTGCTCTGTTTATTTTCAGTGAAATCTCTCACCCATAAACTTACTATGTACCTGGCTTTAGAAATAACAGCTTGAAATTCACAAACTGGAATTTTAATATTTTAATACATTCATATAACATTTTAGAGAGTCAAAACATTTTGATTGATAATCCATGTATAAAGTCATGGTTAAATACTATTTCAATATAGGTTTCTTGCACAGTTGCTCTGTTCTTACAGAGGACAGATACTGTGCATCTTCATTTAATGATTTAAAGATGGATGGGTTGAATGTTGTTTTTTTATTCTTGGTTAGAATTGGATGCTATCCCTGAGGAGGGAAATTGATCACTACCATGAGAAGAAAGAAACAATGACAGAATTCAGGTATCAACTCTTAATCTTTATTTGCTTTCTGTTGCTTCTGCTCTAGCTTGTGGCAGTGGTGTTTTAGGCTCTCTGCACCTACAAATAATTTAGAATTAAATAAAAACAGGTGCAGTAAGGTCCAAGAATGAAAGGAAAACATAGTTTAAAGAATGCCAAGACAAAAAAAAATCTTTTTAATAAGAGAACTATGTGTAAAACAAATAAACGCTTTAAAATGACAGCAGCAACATATCTGGCTGTTAATTGGGAAATAGCAATACATTGCTTTTGGTTTTCCAGCTTTGCTTTCCAGTGCTGCAGTCCTGCTAAGGGACATGTTTACTGTCCCAAGACACGTAGCACAGTGATGCAGAAGGCACTCTGTTTTGTCTTTTGCAGTGATTCTGGTTCTGATGCAGACAGTTTCTACGGCTCAGTAGAACGTCCCATTGATATCAAGTATTCTCATCATTCAGCAGATAATGAAGGTGACAAATTTATACACTGTTAAATAAGATTTATTTATTTGCTTACTTATTTCTCCTGGATTCTTCTGGAACTATTCCCATATCATAAGTGAACTGATCCATTTTCCACTATAAATTCTTGTTTTTACAAGGTGTGTAGTTATGATTTAAAATCAGAAGCAGATATTCAGTGCCATAAACTATTCATAAAAATAAATGAAAACTAAAGAAGTTCAGATCATAGAATCATAGAATCATTTGAGTTGGAAGGGACCTTAAAGGTCATCTAGTTCCAACCCCCCCCGCCATGGGCAGGGATACCTCCCACTAGAACAAGTTGCTTAAAGCCCCATCCAGCCTGGCCTTGAACACTTCCGGGGATGGGGCATCCATGACTTCCCTGGACAACATGTTCCAGTGCCTCAACACCCTCACTGTAAAGAATTTCTTCCTAATATCTAATTTAAATCTCCGCTCTTCCAATTTAAAACCATTACCCCTCATCCTGTCACTACACTTCCTGACAAAGAGTCCCTCTCCGGCTCTCCTGTAGGCTCCCTTCAGATATTGATAGGCTGCTATGAGGTCTCCCCAGAGACCTTCTCTTCTCCAGGCTGAACAACCCCAGCTCTCTCAGCCTGTCTTCATAGGGAAGGTGCTCTATCCCTCTGATCATCCTCATGGCCCTCTGCTGGACCCGTTCTAACAGGTCCATGTCCTTCCTGTGTTGAGGACTCCAAAGCTGGACACAGTAAAGATCTTTCAAGGAGGTGTCTGTCACTAATAATACTATTTAAAATTTTTATGAAGACTGCACGTTGGGAGTTTGTAGATCTAGCAAAAAGGTAAAACCAGTAAAACATTGTGGAGCTAGTTATCTCCAATCTAGACTATGAAATTAATTTTGTCCTGCAAAACAAGCAGTGACCCACACGGGTATGTTGTTGCGTCTGTGTTGGTCTCTTGAGTATGAAACAGGACTGATCATTCCCCCAGTTCAGGAAGATCTTGCATTATGCATAGGATGGGCCTATGTGAAATGCATAGGATATCATTCTTCAATGCCTTTCAAACTGAGTAACTCTTTAAAGGAAAGCTCTGAAAATCTCACTCTTAGCATAGCCTTTTTATTCAAAATTTGATAACTTACTGTTGTTTCATAGTAAACGGTTTGGGCTGGGTGTGTTGAATTTTTAATTAGAAGTGAGAACATTACAGAAAGCCTGTCCAATGGGCACTCACAGCGTATTTCAGCAGCTGACTCCATAGTCAAGAAATGCGTTGGTGAAATCCAACATGAGAGACCTTGCTTCACAGTTCAACATAGTCCCTTTACTAGGCCTTTTCTCATCTGGCCTTTCAGATTTCTACTGGCAGGGTTATTGGAGCAAATACTCTGATTTCCTGAAAGGAAATTCCTCACTATTTTTCCTGACTAGGACAAAAAGGCAGGAGTGAGTCTTTTTAGGAAATCCGGTTCAGCCTCTGTAAAGCGGAGGAAAACAGCCTCATCAGCATTTCGTGTAGGATTATAGTTTAGTACTTCTATGTTTATGGGAGGGAAGGGTTGTATGCAATACAAGTTATGTTAAGAGGCCTAGCAGGAGTTTAAATTAGGAAAATTAGAAGAGCTAACTGATTTTTATCAGATATTCTTACTTTTTTTTTTAAATGCATTTCTCTGGTGAAATACTGCACGTTGTCCTTGAGGCTCCTTTTATAGTCAATGATGAGAAATTAGTGCCTAGAAGTAGCATGTTTTTCATGACTTGATTATTCTGACTTAAAGGCAACCATTTAAGCTGTTTGGTGTGGTGCATTTTTTTTTGTTGTTGCCAGAGCAAGGCAGAAGAACTAATTGTTCTGTAGATCACTAGGCTTGCTGAAGCTTCTGTATTGCAAAATCATCAATGTTTCTTGTGTTAGGCTTAGGTTTTAGGGGTTGTTTTTTTCCAACTGGTTTTGCCAGTGCATCCATGTAGATTTGAATTTTTCTCAGGAAGGCTATAATACTAGAAAGTATCACCAGAAAGTAAATTTTAACTTGAAAGATGGAAAAAAATTCCTGTGCAGTGTAATGTATCTCCCACTGTTGTAAGCGATGGCTTTCTTAATTGACGTCAAAGTGTAAGGAAAAATCTGTTTTAAATAGCAGAGGGGTGCGTCAAGATTTTTAATTTTTTTCACCTCTTTTTTTAAAAAAACAAACGGAAAAATATTTGCTTATTAAAAAGCAATAAGTACTCAGTACTTTTTCTTTGTTCCGGGAGTACTCATCAGAGTCTGACACATTGATTTTTATCTGCAGATTATGACCAGGAGGAAGAGGATGAATCTTACTTGCAGCCAGATACTTCTGACATAGTGAAAGATGGTGAGTTCTTTCATTCCTTTCACAAAAAAAAAACATACCCATGAAAGGCCACCAATGAAGGCAATATTAATGTAGAATGCCTGATTCTTATTTTGTCTTGGTCATATCTTAAGCATTGCAGGTGGTAAAATAACTGAAGTCAAACGCACAGGTACCTAATTTTGAGAAGTATTTAGGGTCAAAAGTTCCTAGTAAGAGCAGTAACAATTTACAGACAGTGTTACATGCCTTTAAGGCCATGTTTTCTTGCAGGCCTCCTGCCCTGGATGGACCTGTATCTGGTCATCAGTCTGGAGGAGGGGTAATGCTTTTGATGTAGTCTTGTTCTTTATTTTTAGCAGAGGGAAAACTTTGTGAAGTCATCATAAGCCATGCGGGAATAAAAATTGCAGACTTTTATTATGTATAACAGTCAGAATTGTGCTGAAAGTTGAATACTTATCCATCATTTTGGGTAGTATCAGTCTAGACGCTAATGAAACATCCTAAATCCCATAGAAAATAAATATGAAAAGTTGTTTCTTGACATACTGTATTTCCCCACAGTGTGTCATGGTTTTTGGATGTTTTCTTTCTGTAGATATGGTCCTGCCTCCAGCCTACCCACCTCCGCCAGTTCCTTATGTCAGAAAAGCTTCCTATTCTGACTCAAGGGCAAATTCCTTTGCTGGCAAATCTACTGTGCCGGTACCACCACCGCCTCCTAAAAGAAGCTTACCTGATATCAAACTAGAGGATCATTTAAATGTGAGAGAACCCCAGTTACCTAATCTAAAGATTCAATCCCCGGGCCGGAGACCAAATGAACAACTGCCTCCTGTACCCCCTCTACCTCTTTTCAAAAAGCCTGTGTGTGCCAAAGAATCATGCTTGTTGCCTCCAGAGCCTCTGCCTCTGGCGCAAGTTCTTGCTACTCCAGAAGGATGCGAGAAGCTAAAAACCTTAAACCTGTCACCACGAACTCCTCCTCCACTACCAAGCAGTAAACCCAAGCTGTCACAGCTTATTGAAAAACCAGTGGAGCCCAAAGTGCCAAGAGAACACGGTAAACCTGGACTGTTTGTGCCACCAGTGCTCCCAAAGCCACCTGTGCCAAGCCATCAGACCCCTGGAATCAAACCTAAACCAGAGAAGCCTTCATGTCCCCAGTTACAGTAAGTATGCAAATACAATGCACTATTAATTTAGTTAATTGTTGACAGACACAGGTCAATACGAATCTGAGAAATCTGTTTCTCTTCCCTGCACCATCCCTTTCTTCCTGACAGTGTTGTGCTTTTGTGTCTCTGTACTTGTTGTTTGAAAATTTTGCAATCAGCTTAGCTTCTGAAATAGTAGACAAACTAAACTTTTAAAAAAAAAAATCACACCAAAATTTTGTAGTTCATTTGTTTTTAGGTCTGTCTTAAAGACTTAAAAGCTTTTGATTGCAATGAACAAGAAGCCTTAATGTCAGAAGTCAGAAACTCAATGAACCGCAAAACCAGTTTTGGGCTTCTGTGGAGTTGGAAACGTGTTTCATTTTATGTTAAGATCAGCTTTAATAAGGGATGTGGAACTAGTTATGGTGGTGAGTCAGATGGAAATATTTTTGTCCATTGGATAGTTTAAATGCTCTGAAGAATAAGTAATAAACTCTAAGACCGTACAAGAAAGACACTGAAATTTGGTTTTCGGTTCTAGTTTTATTATCCCTTTAGTGTTTTGTCTATATTTGTTCTGTTTTGCTGAGGAGATGTCCTTCAGTTTTTGATATGTTTCTGCCAGGAGATCACCACCAGATGGGCAGAGTTTTAGAAGCTTCTCATTTGAAAAACCAGCACTACCCTCCAAGCCAAACCAACCTGATGATGATTCTGATGATGACTATGAAAAAGTAAGATCAAGCAGATGATCATTCTCAAAGAGCGCTTTTTTCTGGCTTAAGCATAGTTTTGGGAACTGTTTAAATGCATGTTTCAGGAAAAAAAGAAAACCCACCTTTCTAAAGACATATTGCTGTGTGATTTTTTTTTTTTGAGCTTTAAGGATTGCCTTGGTAAATTCTGGATTTTAATATTGGATGTAAAGGAGGAGGAAGCATAAAGATTGTCACCACTAATGATTTCAGATAGTGATGGCTGTAGCTTATTTGCATAAAAAGTTGGTAATATTTTGAGTTGTCAGTTGACTTACACAGTGATTTATTATTTTTTTTTCACATATTTTACAGGTTGGGCTGCCTGCTTCAGTGTTTCTTAATACCTCTGAATCCTTGGAAGTTGAAAGGTAGAATGAGACTTTAAAACAGTTGCTTAAAGGTCCTGCAAAAACCTGCTTAGAGGTCCTGCACTGAATAGTAGTCCAAAGATCATTTTGATGGGTACAGTTTCTGTTTAAAAGCATAATAAAAGTATTTAAAATGCTTTAATATGGCAGATGCTGTTTAAAGGGGTTAGTTCAGTGCTCACGCATCAACTGCAAATGCGCACTACTGGCAAAGTGATTTTACTCCATCTGGAGGTTGTTCTGCCAGGATACCAGATAGGACAGAAAGCCAGATCTTCTGTGCTGTGTTGCTGCTTCAGATGCTAGAACAGTGAAATTCTTTCAGCTATGATGTACTACAAATTATTAAACTGAAATAGAGATTTATCATAAGAATTTTAATAATCTAGGCATTTTACTTACGTGTTTCAGAAAAGCTAACACATAAAATGACTGTATTATTTTTAGGATATTTAAAGCCAATAGCCCACGGGGACAACCACAAAATGGATTGTACTGTATTAGGAACTCATCTACTAAGCCTGGAAAGGTAATTACTCCATCTACCCCCAAAAAACCTTTTTGATTTAGAGATACCGTATCTTTTATATGATAAAGTACTTAACAATTTAGATGTGCTCTTTCCTTAAAGCAAGAAAATCTGAGACGATCGCTATCATAACAGCAGTGATTGTTTGGGGTTTTTTTCAGGCTGGATTTCTTAATATTCCTTAAACACATTGACTCAGAGCTTATTAGCATAGACTCAATATGTTGCATTTTTCTTCTTCAAGGTATTGGTTGTATGGGATCAATCTGCAGAAAAAGTGAGAAACTACAGAATCTTTGAAAAGGTTAGTGGTGGTACTATGTGTGTATGTGTATATATGTGCATGTATACATGTATGAATTTCATGTATATAAAGTGTATATGTAGGAATATGTAGGAACTAATAAGTCAAAGTCTAAACTTCTTGCCTTTCCTAAAAGTAAAAATAAGCTCACTTAAAAATATCTGGTCTAGGATGAGAGTTTGAGTACTCAGATCTGGGCTTCCTAGTTGCTGTATCATGCAAAAGACAAACTAGCTGTAAATGTTCAAATCTAAATTTCAGCTCCAGTCAAAACCTAAAGGATGGAATAGTGAATTCACTGAGTTTAATTAGGTCTTCCTTGTGTAACTAGTTTGCAAAGCAATAACTTCTTTGAAAGAACTTCTCAGTCCTGATGATGATATGTTGGGGTTTTCTTTTAACACCGAGTTGGAAAAATTACTGTCAATGATTACATATGGTTTTGTTCTACAACAGGATTGCAAGTTTTACCTGGATTCAGACATCATGTTTTTGAACATGGGAAGTTTGGTGGAATACTATAGCACTCATGTCTTACCTAGCCATGACAGACTGATTCTTCGGTGTCCTTATGGTTACTCTAAACCAAGGTGACATGACTGGAGTAATTGACTGACACTTAGGACAAATGGGTACCCTACTGCCCATGAATTGAATGTGGACTTCTGCCGCTCTTGGACATCCCAGTGTTTGCACACAGAAACTGAGTAGGTTTCAACTGTTCATTCTCACGTGAATGGTATATAGACTCCTTTTGATGAACTCTTGGTAAAACCTTTCAGTCCAGATGAGTGGATTTTATGGTCTTTTATTTTAAAAAGATCTGAACTGATTGTGCTGTGAAAGCTGTCCACGTTACCTACACTTTTGATAAAACTGCTGCTATTAGTAATCTCCTTGGAAGGTGAAAGATGGACACAAAGAAGTGGTCTGAATACAACCAACACAGAAAAGGTATGATAACAGAGTTTACTTGTGACAGGGAATACTAATATTCTGACTTGAAGGTATTACTCCTTAAGTCAGTAGTGGTGCTTAACTGAGAGTTTTTGTGTTACTTGTATAATTGACATGTCAATAATGAAGACTTCTGTGCAAAATATTTGGTTTACTATAGGTAAAGGTGATCAGGAAATGTGGCTTTTTTTAAGCCACCTCATACATAAATGTAACTTCTGATTACAACGTCTTCCCAACTGATATGGTTGTGGCATCCCACATATTACTTAATGCCATGTGCTTCAAATAGGCATGGAGTAGCATTGACTTGGCTTTCGTGGAAGCTCCATTAATTAGTTCTGAACTGGAAGGCTAGGTATTTTTATTGGGTATGAGAAAAGAGAAAGGTCTACTTAAGTCTTAAACAGGAAGGAAGGGAGTCTTCTGAATACCCCAGATTACTAGCAGTTTTCTCTCATGTTGCCATCATCAAAGGTTCTTTAAAACAGAGCACAGAAAAAAGCCTGAATCCATGAGTGTGATGCCACTATTGCTCCATAATTCTTTGTGGTCAGTCTCTTAGGATCAGGTTGTCAGCCCGTTGCATTCTGTTGTGTTCTAGGGCAAAACATAGTGCCTTAGGCTACTTTTTGTAGTTCAACAAGAATTTTTCCACTCTTAAAATCACTATGCAGTTTGTAGTTGCATGCAAAATAAAACCTGGTTTTAACATACTATCAGCACTATCAAACTATCAGTGATAGGTGTTAGCAGGGTGCTTGTGATATTTGTTCCCTAATATTTTGGGGACAGGTATCCTAAAACCACGGGCTTGATGTTTATGCCAAAATTATCCTGTTCCTAAATTTTAATAAAGAGGCGAAATTTATTTTAATGACATGTTAAGCAACTTTATTGATTCAAAAGTACTGCTATAATGGTCTCATATCTCTAATAATGTTTACAAGACTTGTAAAAATAATTAAAAAAAATAATATGCTGTCACTTCTGAAACAGGAGAAGGTAGCTAGTTTCTATCAGTCTGAATCTGTATCTATAAACTTCTTTTTTCTGTTACTTTTTCAAAGTTTATACGTCAGTTTTAATCTTGTTACAGTTAGATGATCACACCTTTAAAAATATAAACAAAAATGTTACAGAATAAAAATTTTCTATTTATGAAAACGGTAAACCAGGATTTAATCCCTAAGGGATTTTCCTTAATAGAGATACAATATTAGGGCCATACATAGGAATAGAGGCAAGAAACTCTCTATCTTTTCCGAGACACAGACATACTCAGTATCAGTCTTTTGATCTCTGTTCCTGCTGTAATAGGCTTTATGTGCACAAAGTAAAGAACATGCTGTACTTAAATGTCAGATTCTGTTGAATATTGGATATTTACATTTTCTAATTGCTTTTATTTTAAATTATTATCCCTGTGGTTCACTACTCTGATATGATCCACTCTGTAAAGAAGGCTCAGCCAACAAAACATTTAAAAAATACTTTTGGCGTAGAGCGATACGTGTATCAGAGCAAGTTCTACTTTCTTGCAATATTTACACATACTCTTTACAGAGTAAATATTTCTTTGTCTGGGAATAATTGACTTCATTGTGTTACGACAGTCATACAATATGCTATCTTTGGGGTCCTATCCAGATATTTAATTTTTTTTTGCAACCATGTATCTTAAGTATTTTTACAGTTTAAAAATCTTATGTAATCCAATACTATAAAACATAACACTGTTTTTACCTGTGTAATACAAGATTTGCAAACATGTAAATTTTCATATTAATTTCCTTTTTTATATAAATGTATATATTTCTAAATTGGATAAACTTTCAATGCCAGTCAACCTAATTCTGTGCAGTCATCTTTAACTTCATGGGTGTGTGTTTTCATGCTTTTGTTTGCAGTTGTGGTAAATAGTGCTTGATTCTTCTAACTGTGAAGTTACGAGAATTAGTTTTCAGCCCCCTTAAGAAGCAAATCTGTATGTAAGCAACTCTACTAGCAACTTCACATTCTGTTCATCAGACAGTGTGGCTGGGGGTGGAAACTACCCATTTGACATTTACTTCAAGGTTTCCTGGGTGCAAGGTTGAGAACTGAAGCATTCATTTTATCTATGGACGCAAAAATGCAAGTACAACCATAATAAAAAAAAAAAAGCATGTTTGAGGAACAGGAGTGTTTGAGCGAGAAAAGCCAAGTCTCCAAAGGTGTTCTTCAGGAGTTTGCTTGAGAAAAGAGGACCTTCCCGTTTCCCAGCACCTAATAGCTCTTCTGCTCAGAAACGTCAGTGTAACCCAGTGTAAACCGGGAGGTTTACATCTGTACATTAATACAAGTACGAGACGCTTACAACCTTGTAGATTGACATCTCTGACATCTCCAGAATTCAAGGTAGGAGGTATAGAGAGAAGGGCAAAAGCAGTATTGGGTACGCCACCAAAAAAAAAAAAGGCAGTTTGTGAGTTTGGTAATATCCAAGTCAAAATAATTGATAGTAGTTTGGAAAAAGGCTTGTCTCTTGTACCTAAACTTTTAAGAAAAAGTGTTACAGATTATATTTGTGGGGGAAGATTGCTTTTCTAGGGTGGAAAAAAATCAAATGCTTTTGAAAATAAAAATTTAAACAAGGAATTGATTGATAAAAATAAATCAATAGGCAGTGTATCATAAAAAGTGAACCAATATCCAGACAATTTTTCTATGCCAAAAAAGATGCTTTGTGTCAACAGTCAGGTATTCCCTTGTTCAGAACTTTGGTTTTTACAAGAACGCAAATAAGCAGTGAGAGTATTCATGGCCTGTGATGCTTCATGCTCTGGAAAGTTCACCTGGGCTGTAAAGATTTCTTGAAGCTTTAAACTGTGATTATTTTGAATTTGGGGACATCTGCTGGTCAGCCTGTTGCCCGCAGAGTTCCAAACAACATCAATACAGCTGCTAAGCATGTGTGTGTAGAAGACATTTGTGTAGAAATCAATCTTAAGTGGCTTCAGACAGAAGCTGGAGATTAAAGCTTAACTTGATGGGCCAGGTCTTTGAAATTTAAGGCAACTTTTGGCTCATCTTTCTTACATAAGTAGCAAAGTTATTTAGCAAAATTACTTATCTGCATGTCTTTTAACCTAGATGACAATGAAATTAATTGACTTTCATATTTCTGTGTTTACATTATTCTTAAAATATACTTTGAGGTGGAATTTACATAATGGCCATCTGAGCACCACCTAAATTATCTACATCATGAAGCATTGAAGAGTTGTTCTGAACAATAAATACTTCACCTAGCAGCAAGCAGATTGCCTGATGTTGCAATAGTTTCTATCTTACTAAATAATCAACTCCTTGAAGTCAAGGAGGTGGGTTTCTTTTTAGCAATGGGAGTGCTTGAGATAACTGTGATTACAAACCCTTACATAGTTCTTTTTCTATAAATACTTAAAGTACAAAAATACCAAACAACAAATGTGAGTAAAACTTATTAGATAGCATTTGAGCTCACTGTAAAACTGCATGAACTGAAGGGATTAAGTTCAGTGGCTTTAGGATACACAGTAAGTTTTGTAGTATAGCCAGCCCCAAAATCTATTCTTTTGGGACTTCTGTTATTGTATCTTAATTACAGGACAGTCATTATTAGCCCTGACCTGTACCTCCTTTACCCATTTCCCAGCTAACTAGATGCTGTAATCCAACCTCTCAGGTTCATGACATGGCCCTAGTGGGCACGTAATCTTAGCAATATCAAAGAATCATTCTTAATGTAATTTTATGCAAAATAACTCTACTGGAGTTGGTTGGCACAGAAATAACGATAATAACAACTATTTGCAAGATTAGCTCCCTGGATATATAAAACCAGGGGAAATCCTGTAACCCTCCTTTGAGTTACCCCTTTTTCTGCCTTTTGACTCCTGGGTACAGTCTTGGCACAGTTGGTTCCTGTACTGGGGAGGCTGATGTGCACTTAAAGCCTGACCTTGAAAGCTTTTTGCATGGCTGGAGTTTTGCACTGGTGCTGAAGGCTGGGGATGTGAAAAGTGTGTAACGGGAGTACAGAGAAAAGAAGGGTCTATTCCATGTAAACTTATTTAAGGGTTTTATTACCAGATGAATAAGGAAGGATGTGCCAGGTGTGGCCTCACAAACTGTCTGTTTTAATGATTACATTGTGCTTTAATTTACAGCGTGCTAATATTTACATTTGTTTATTTTTCCAAGTAAATGCCAGCTGTACCCTAATCGTGGGAGTACTGAAAATGTGCTTTTTAAAATGGGATTTAAAGGAATTCAGAATTTGATATTCTAATATTACAAAAGGTGTCCCAAGGTTAATTATTTTCCCTATACATTAATGATAAAAATATTAAAAGCTTTAAAAAATATTTTTCTTACGCTTCTCAGCCCTCCTCATTACTTTGAACTTGCCCTGCTATATTTTTTTTCTTTTTCCTTTCTTTGTTTTACTCTCCTGGGTCTGTTTTTAAGTCCTACCTCTTCAAAAGTTCTGTTAATGGCGCTTTTCCCTCTCCTACTACTAAGGATGAAGGTGTCGTTAGAGAGCAGCTAAAAACAATCTCGGCAGCTCTAGTCACACTGGAATTAGCACAGAAGCAACTTAAGGGAAATATACATCTAGAGGGCACATGATGGGAAGTCATAAATGTTGCAATTTAAAGAATTGGCTTTATTTGGAAAAGGATTTCAGAAAAACAAACATGGACCTCTACAAAGAGTGTTGTAAGGTTAAAAAAGAAAGTTGATTACTTGAGTTCCTTTTGACTAAAGCTGTTGTGTTCAGTTGGAACTGTTACTAACCAGTTTGAACCGTGAAGTTAGAGTTACAGTGAATCTCAATAGTGTAAACAAATTTCTCTATGCTCCCCTGAGCATAAAGTCCATATTTTTCAAATGTAAAGCCAAAGAGGCCTCTCAGTTTAATAGGTTGTAGAAGATCTAGCAAAGTTCTGTATCAGCCCATTCCAACTGCTGGATAAAATCACCTGTACCAGCACCAGCAGGGTCCTGGGTGCCAGTACGACACACAGCGCTTGTAGGGCTGCTCTTGGGGTATTTTGTAGAGATATTTGTGTCTGTGCACATGCTCCCCCGGCTCCATGTCTGGTATGACCCATCAGGGACTGCCTTTTACTTTGCTGGCACCTGACAAGGAAGCTGCAATGCTAAGACTCTGGTTTTGAAGGCTCCGTGGCAAAACTAGCAGAGAATACACGTGCTGGCATTGCTTTATTCAGAGGAACCACAACTTTGTCCAAGATTGAGTTAAAGGCTTGTGTGAGATGGAAAAAAAATGATGACAGTCGGGAAGCAAATCCAGCCCAGTCAACAGACTGTCAAGATGGACAGAACGGTTCTGGCAGGCCAAGAGGGAACCATCTATTTTGATACCATCATTCCCAGTTTACAGGTAAGAAAACTGACCTGGAACTGCTTATGTGGGATCAGTGGGCCCCATATAAAGGAAAAGATAAATGTCCTGATCCCGGATTTGTGACATCAATCTAGTACTGTGCTTCTCACAGGCAGCTGTCAACAGTTTGACCATCAAGGAGTGCTAATGCCAGGTAAAGAGATTAACTACCTACAAATAATTTTACAGTATTATCTTTCTGATACCTAGAAAAGCCAAACTAAAATAATTTGTAAATTAATACATTTGCATTGACTTCTATTTCAGTCTGTATGATGTAAGTCAAGCCCACTGCTGCTGATGCTTGAGCTTCCTAAGGAATATAACTTACTGGGGGTGAGGCAGCAACTGGAACACCTGTACTGCCTCAACAGTACCACCTCCTGACATCTCTCACGGGGACATGGTCCTGTCTGTAAATACGTGGCAATACTTGCCTGCTTTTTGAAGGGCCAGTAACCATTCTACAGGACACGTGCACATGTGCACACAGCAAGCGGAAGCCTCCTGGCAACAAGCTTGTCTTGGTTGTTTTCCCAGGCCCCTCAGCAGCAGCGCAAAGATCTTGAAGGGGTCAGATACCACAGGCTGAAAAATACTGTGTGGTTCATATTGTAGCTTCAGTTTTAGCTATAATGCTGTGAACACAGCTGGTAAGAATTGCCACAGGCAGACAAGTTCTTCATGTCTTAAATACTGCAGAAGTGCTTTTTCAGACTGTTTTCGATGCCACATTTCTGCAGCACTGTGCACTACTTTAGTATGTGTGTGCCCTCCCTTATGTTTCTACCCATGCAGTCCTACCTCTGCCTTTGCACCAGCAGCGCTGCTCCTGCAGCTGGGTAGAGGCAGTTTGGGAACCTCAGCAGGCCAAAAACTGAACAGGCAAGATTAACACTGTCACGCATCAGCTGTTAACAGTCTTGGGCTGCAGAGAGAGTTGTTTTGAGTCAGCTGGTTCAGCAGAAAGCTGGCTTTGCCGCCTCCCTTACCTCCCTGATTTTTTCCATCAGATTAGCCAGGTGAAACAATTATCTTCTCTGCTCTCACGATTATGGGATATGGTGCAAGGGGCGGGGGAAGGCTGGAAGGGGACTGCTGGAACCTGTGACCTTGGGCAGGTCACAGGGTAGGACAGAAGAGAGGGGTAAAGGAACAGCACTGTTCTGTAGCATTTCACCATTAGAGTGAGCAGGTGTGATGATAAAAAGCATCCTTTGATCAGCCTAAGTGGCTTGTGACACCATACTCAGTAGTTACACAAACACTTTTAAGCCTGCACTGCTGGTGGAAGAAATGACCCGGTCCTCCCCCAGTCCCTGGGCACTGCTGCTGTCCTTAATGTCCCCCTTCCTCTTGGCACTGCTGGGCTTATAACCGTGTGGTGAGCTGGACAGGAAAGCCATTCCTTTTAAAACAAAGCCATATTTCTTTGCTGAGTTAGTTTTAACATGGAACTATTCTCCCATTTACTTTACTGGTCAAGAAGAAAGAGAGCTTTATGTGTTGAATGCTACAGTGAGGGAAGGAAAGGGAGTTAAATGAGGTGCCAAGATGAAGGAGAGTTTTGAGAGAGCCATCTACTGTCCCCTACTCTAGGGAAAGACAATGTGCAAGACAGGTGGCTGGACCTTGCAGGTGTGGAGCCCCTGCAGCTCTCCTTGAATAGACTTTGAACAAGGACAAATGTATGCTATCTGGTATCCACTGGGTTTAACGGGGTTCAGCACTAGACAGGTGAAGCGACTTTAATGTTTTAGGCTTAGAGTAATAGTCCTTACAAGAAAAAGTTCAAACATGATTTGCTAATTATTAGTAATTACACTAATATGTGTCCTACTGTGGGATGTTTTTGATTAGGCAGATATCTGTCCAGGAGTGTTGTCTTGTCAAATGTGCCATAATCATTCTGTGTCATCACTTGACAACTAAACCGCATTTTTGGTGGTTAATTCACATAGAAAGGTTATGTACATCTCCATGGCCTGGCTTTCCAGTCTGAACAGTGAACAAATGAAGATGACTTGCCAGAAAGCATGAACTAGGTAAGTGGTCTGTGTTTCCTCAGTGGAGGTGGTTGGAGCAGGCTAGATTCTCCCGTATTTCAAGGGAGAGATGTTTATGGCTCCTAAAGGCATCCATGAGGTCCTCTGAGCAGCAGTCTATTTCCCTCTGATCCTATGGGTAACCTGGGGGTGAGGGGTACAAACAGCAGAGGATAAGAGTTTAGTGTTTGTGAAATCACATTCCCAGACCCCTAATTCTTCATTTGACCTGAGGGAGGTCTATACAACAGCTACCAAAAAGACGCAGCAGTCTTAAAGTGATATAAAAATGATATTAAAAGGTACAGAAAACTAAGATAGCTAACAGAACAAATCAAATTCACAGTTGGTGCTTTATTTGCAGTGACTAACAACCAGTTTTATACTGGCCACACAGCTCTTCAAAAGATCTTAAGATTTAAAGAGATAATTTACAGAGATATAATCGCGCCTCCTACATACAAGCCATACAACGTATCTGGACGCTTCCTGAAGCAAGTATACAACTTCTCCTGAGCCTAGAATGTAACATCCAGAGTACATTGGACTGACTTAAATACCTTCAGTTTTGACATGTCTCTAACCCCCGCCACCGCAGTTCTCAAGTTTGACTCCTCTCACTGGGTATCTGCGCTTCTGGATCGAACTTGACCTGCTTTGAGCTTCCAGCGATTAGATATCGCCACCGCTGCGTGTCAGAGAACCCTTCATCGCAGCGCTTCCTTGGCAATTACTTGATTTCTACCCCTATCTCCCAGCCTGCCGCACGATAAGCCTCCCAGGCAACGCGCCGCTCCTTTCCGAAAGGCTCCGGCTCCACAAGTAACCCCTTCCCCGTGCCGAGGGCCTCTTCTCAGCCTCTCCCCACTCGTTCGAGAATCGCCCCACGCCGGCCGGAGCCCCCACGACCTGCTAAGAGCGGCGCCAGCTGAGGCAACCCGCTTCCCCCACCGTCCGCCATTTACCTCCCCCCCCCCCCTCCCCTTCCGCGCCGGACCGCGGGCCAATGGGAGAGCCGCTTAGTCGCCGAGCGTGCGCCCTCCAATGGGCGCCGCGGTTATTGGCCTGCGGCCGGGGGAAGCCGCACCCTGTCAGGTGGGGGCTGGGGCCGTTCGGTGGCTGTGGGAGGCGGGAGAGGCGGGAGGCGGAGCGGGGCGCTGGGGCTCAGCGGCGGCGGAGACAGCCTCAGCAGGGGGGACCGTCTGCACCGGCCCCCTTCTTTCCCGCTCCCTCCGGCCGCCCTTTCTCATCTGGCCTCGGGTAAGCGCTGCCGCGGAGGGCGACGGGGGCGGCTGCAGGAGGCGCAGGAATCGGGGGTGGGAGGGGTGGGGGGGCGGCCGCCGGTAACGGCCCGGAGGTGGGGAGGGGCAGAGGAATGCGGGGGGCGCGCGCGGCCGAAGGGAGCAGCCGTTAACGGTCCTCGGGGGCGGGTGCGCAGCCGTTGGCGGCAGGCAGGCTGTGAGGGGGGAGGCGGGCGCTACGGGGAGGGGAGAGAAGGAAGGGGGGGAGGCGAGGCGGGGGCGCAGACGCTGGAACTGGCTTGTTTAGCCCGGGGCGGCGAGAGCGGGGGGATCGGAGAGGAGAGGGCTTGTTGTCTCTGCCTTGAAAACAAGCAGCGGGCGGGAGGGGTGTGTGTGTAAAAAAACAGCCGCCCGCTGCTCGCAGGGTGGCTGCGGTGAGGGGCTGGGGCGGGTTTGGGGTCCCTGGAGTGGTGGGGGGCAGAGGGAGGCGGTCACCGGCCGCTGGCTGGGATGCTGGCCGGTGGGGGCCGAGTCGCGGGGGCGGTTCGGGTCCGGAGGGACAGGTTCCTGTCAGCCCCCCTCTCTGGAGAGGCGGTTCCCCCTGCCCGTGCCCAGCGGGGTGGGGTGGTGGGATGCTCCCGCCGCCGCAGGAAGCGGCCGCTCGGCGTTTAAATCTCCTTTGCAGCCAGGCGATCGCGCCTTGCAGGCTCTTCTCCCGCCGCCCTTCTGCTACACCTGTCCCTGCTTCTAGACTTGCGAGGTGACCTGCCGATTATGCTTGGCGAAATGCGGGCATTAGAGCGTCCAAATAATCGTCTGCAGAGGACGTAGGAACGGAGGGGGCGATGTGATGCGTTTGTGCGGTGCTATTGATTGGCGGGATACCAGCAGCAGACCGGCAGTTGTTTTGTTTCCTCTGCTGGAAGGGGCATCTATATTTTAGTATTTCTAGTGTCTGCTTCTGATATGAAACGTCACATCTTTCTGCATGTGATTACTGCACAGTCTCTGTGCTGCATTTAAGGTTGTTTCTTAACCTATGTTGTCTTCAGTTAAAACTAGCAATTAGAGAGGGGGAAAATCCAGTCAAGCTGGAAAAATATCTATGGCTGTACTGAGATAGGGGGCTAGGAACAGCGCTTGGTTTAAATCTTTCATGAGCTGCTGCTGTAGCTTGATGGTGTAAGCTTATTGCTGGTTTTGTTTTATTCTCTGCTTTATGGAAAGTTGCTATAGATCATAATACCGTATACCAAAAGTATTCTGGTTTTGTATGGTGGCTTATGTCTTTATATGGAGCTTTACAAAACGAATCTACCTTCAGCTTGCAAATTCTCCAACTGCAGCTACTGCTTGATAATTTCTGTATGCTTTGCTGAAAGCTACAGGTTTCTCCACGCATACAGGCTATTTACAGCTCTGGGTTCTTGTAGCATGACTGAAAGTGCTAACGGAATACTTGGCGGTTCTTAACTGCTGCAAATTCATTCTTTTTATGGAACAAAATAATTTAAAAATAAAGAAATACTAACTATTTTTAAAGTAGGCTTCCATTTTTCTTTATTGAATTGATTGACGTAACAATTCTGTAACTCAATAAAGAAATATTCTCTTTAGGGCTGTTGTATGTTAAGTGAAAGGAAAAGCAGCTATTGACTGGACTTCTTGAGAAGGTGGCTTTGGTATTTATTTATATTCAGCAAGCAGATTTGATGTGATCACGTAAAAATAATCCCAAATAAGCAGCATTCTTTGTAGTTTGCCTTGATTACAGAATTTAAACTTGGTGATTTTCTTAGGAGAGTTTTGGGGAAGAGACAATTGCAAGTTTTTACATCTTTGTTGTAGCAAGACAATAATATGTGTGCTACATTGCATGTTTCAGTATCTTGCAGTTTTACTGGAGTTCTGTTATCTATATGAGGCTCCGCACTGAAGACAGTGCTTTTTAGCCAAAATGTGTTGTATTGCCTGAATGTTTTCTTTTTATGGTTCACTATTAGAAAATTGTGTGAGAAATCTGAATGTTTGTGTTTTATCTGAAACGAGCGCTTCTGCTACTGTGTTGTGCCAGGAAGTTCATTAGAGTATGGTTCACTAATGCTGTAGAGCAAAGACAGTTATTTACTAAATCACTGTTTTTCTGTGACAGTTCTTTTTAGATGTCTCCAACAGAAAATGACTCAGCTCTGTTCACAGTCTTTGAAATTCACCATTGATATTAAATATTATTTTGCATGTATGGAATTGGATCATTCGATGAGATTATGTGGACAAACCCATCTGAGCACTGAGAGACTTTCACAGGAGTAGGGATACAGTTACTTTTGCCCCATTCAAGTCTTGGTTTTTGAAGGGTAGCTTCACAGTGCTTTTACCAGATTGCTTCATTCAATGTTTCGAGATTTGCTATAGAAGGAAAAAGATGAATTTGAAGTAGCCAATTTGTTAAAATATAGAATAAGATATTGCAACTGGAGGTTTCGAACTAGGAGAGGGATGCTTAGCGTGTTGATGGCTAGTAAGCATACGACTTCTATGCGATGAGTGCTTTCTAACTCTGAGGAGGCGGTAAATCTTGTACCCACTGCTTTTTTGAGTTGTAGAAATAGTTTTCTTAGATAACTAAGAACGGTGGCAGTCGTGAATACTGAGTAATTTGTAAATCCCAGACTTGCTATGCAAATGAGCCAGTCCTGCTTTGAGGGAAAAATACATAGTAACAAAACTTGGCCACTACTTTTATGAAGGAGAGCACATGAGAAAAGTTTTGTTTTGGTTGTGCAGTGAGGACACCTGAAGCAGGAGGACATGAAGTAAAAAATAATGCTAGATTTCTGATTTTGTTGGCTTTTAAATTAGAGTTTATTCTTGGACCATGCTGCATGGCACAAAGCAGTTGCTAAAGTTGCACTGTTAGTAATTTATACAGTAACTCAATATTTCTTAGACACTTGTAGAGTGATAGGTGCTTTATATATAAAAAGTGATTGTGAGCAGATACAAATGTAAGTATCAAGTGCTGATTCTGTTGTGTGGGTCATTTGACATCTGCTGAGGAACCTGTCTAAAACTATTCTGTTAAATTATAGATCTTCTATATTAACAGATTCAAAAGCAGGTATCTTTTAAAAATAGTAGAAGTTCCTAGATTACTTGAGTTTTGCAATTTTCATTCATATAATTTAATCAGCCTTCTCGGGGGAATAAGAGAAATTACCTACTCTTGCCGTTTATTCCACATTTCTCTTGAAAAATGCTCCTTTTTGGTAGGGCCGAGAACAGTAGACGTACAAACCTGTTGGTAAAGAAAGGTGTAAACTGTGAATCATGTAAATCCATTTATTTTCTGAGGAAAGCTTCTTTTCACTAGAGGTAGTAATGCTTTAAAAGTACTGGTTATACAGATATTTTTATATGTGATAATTTTTGCTTTAAAATTACTGTCTTGCATCCAGTTTCTCACACCTTTTCTGTGGTTCCTTTTCCT
Organism: Gallinago undulata; assembly: GCA_026546715.1. Taxonomy (NCBI): domain Eukaryota; kingdom Metazoa; phylum Chordata; class Aves; order Charadriiformes; family Scolopacidae; genus Gallinago; species Gallinago undulata. Next base: position 49,169,324 of record JAOTQQ010000032.1, read on the forward strand.
ATCATTTTAAAGTATTGTTTGTACAACAACAGGGTTCTGTAGTAATTTAATGGAATGTTCGACGTAACTTTATGATAACATCTGTTAGTGTCTTAGTAAGCATCTGTTGTTTATTGAGAATAATATTGATAATCTTTAGTTAAATTGAAGCAAATACTTGGTTTCTTTCCTCACCAGTCAGAGGATGTTGTTTACTGTGGTCTTGTCAGTTCAGAAATTTTAGTGGTTAGTAGTTGCAAAAATTGTAAGGGCAGAGACTCCAGGAAAAACGTCCGTTTTAGAACTGCTGCTTTTTCAAATCAGGTATAAGCTAAGATGATGTCATTTGTCATGAGAGCTCTACTACTGCTATTTTGGGGAATTTTGAAGTCTAACTGTTCTTCATTTCAGGGCAAATTAAGTTTTAGTGGATGATGGATTTGCATAACTATTACTACAAGTCAAGCTGGCTGATCAGCTTGCTGGCTTTGCTGGATTGATTCTTTGACCGTTAAAAAGAAACTGAAAATGTCGTCCTTGAAGGCATAGCCAAACAGGAGTAACAACTTCTTCAGCACCTTCCTGACTTCCTCCTTTTGACCTTGCTTATTAGCTTGCATTTTGAGAAATGGTCTCTGGCTGCTCTGTTGGGTACAGTTAATTTTCAGTGAAAGATCAACATTTCAGCCTCAGATCAGTTGTGTTAGCAAGTGGGGCATCAAAAACAGGTTTTAACTATTGCTTATTTCAGTGGATTTCCCTGCAGATTAATTAAAAATCAATGTACATGAAAGCCAAAACCAAAGACTTGGTTCTAGAACCTAGTCTAGTGGGAGGTGTCCCTGCCCTGGGTAGAGGAGTTGGAACTCAATGATCTTTAATGTCCCTTCCAACTCTAACCATTCTGTGATTCTCTATTAAGAACTACTCTTTAAAACTGAGAGTTGGGGTTTCCATGCTCTTTAGACTAATCTAATATCCTTTGCATTTTTAATTGATTAATGTTTTGAGTTTTGTCTTTTAAAATTACTGATTTTTATACCATATGTTATGTGGTTTTCAGATCTTGACTCATGAAATCTGAAAGCAGTAAAATATTTCAGAGTTCTGATATTTTTCTTTTTCTTTCATTTACCTAACTGAATTGCTGAAAAGGGGTTATGGAAAGAGTAAGCAGTAAATGCAGTTAATCAGTAACACTTTATGGTATCTTTGATACTTGCACATCAAATGAGTAGATTAATGTTAAGTTGCAGTACATTTATGCACTGGAGATGAGGAGAAAATCAAATTACTGTACCTAAGATCTAGGTTTTTGGTTGGGACCAGTAAAAAAGCAATTTTGGACTAAAAGCTGTCACTTGACTTGCAACCGTAGAAACTTATTTGCATTTATTTTGGGTTTGTTTTTGTTTTGTATGTACAAATTTCAAAATCTTATTGTGGTGCTTTGTGCTCTTTTTCTCTGTCTTCTTTCAGATCTTGAATCTTGATAGGTCTAATACATTATTTCAGCTATAACTAATGCCAGATTAAATCAGCAAATGTCTGGGAAAACCTCGACCCATGAAGTTTGTCTTCTGTGGTTTTTTTGGTGGTTTTTTTTGTGTAGTTGTTTTTTGGTTTGTTTGTGGTTTGGTTTTGGTTTGGTTTTTATTATATACTACTGAGCCTAAAGTTACTGTTCCTGCATTGTGATACTGGAGATGAAGAATAAGGCCTAATTTGAGTTTAGTTTTCTTGTAACAGATGATACAATTTCGTTAAGTATTGTCACTACAAAATATTGCTGAAAAAAATCTATAAAGTACATGAAACATCCATTCCATCTAAAATTCAGCAAAACAAGTGACTTATTTTTCTCTTAATATTCTGAACCTATTAGCTATATTCAGCTGAATTTAACAGGAAAACGGTGACTTCAACCACACACAGTTTCTGCCACTAACGGGATAATCTAAGCCCCAAACCTGCCCATGCTAAGAGGCACATGGCTTCTTACTTGTTTTGAGCAGCAGGAGCATCTGGCTGTGTAGCTGTTACCTGCTTGCCTGCCCCTCAGAATATGGGTACCTCTGAACCGGTCGCAGTGTGTTTTGCCAACCTGGGGGGACCAGTGCTCAGGTGAAGGGAGGAACAAGAATGGACTTGTGCAGAATGTAGAGGCGAACATGAGGAGTTGGGGTAAAAAAAGCATCAATAGGAAAATGTAGGAGACTTCAGTTGACAGGAAATGATTTTTTACTATTTCTGTCATCTTTCTCTAGGTGCTTTCATTTTACTGAAAAATTTTTCACAATTGTCAGGTAAAATTCTATGCAACTGAAATGTTGCTTAATTTTTAAATGTCACTTTGAGTTCCCATATGATTTGAATAAAAAATTCAGTGTAAAACACAAGATTCTATTTTGATTCCAAAGTAGGTTTTCTTTCCTTACTATGGATGTAATTTTTAAGTCTACTAGCATACGTAGCAAGGTGGGGGATTTTGGGGGTAGTTTTTTTCCCTTCCATCTTGGACTTAAACTAAAATTTATTAGGTGATGAGTTTTCAAAGATACTGTAGTAAATTTTGGTTATAACTGGTAATGTGGAAGCATTTCAGAATAATTTTGTATCTTTTTGAATGAATTAAGGATGAGGATGTCAGGAAAGGGATATTCATTCTTGTTATTTACTTTTCATAAAGTGCTGGTGGCCAGAAGTATACAGTAAAATTTTGTTTGGTTATGTAGAACACTTGTGGTACTGTATTAAGTTATTTTTTAATCTATTAATAGGCAGGAAAATTAATAATAATCTCTAGATGTTTGCTTAGATCTCAACTGTTAATAGGAAATGAATTTTTTTCTTTTTTTTTTTATTCCTGTTTGCTTATTAAATTCTTAAATCTTTCCTAAAGCAAGTGAATCATACATGGCTTGGATGGAGAGAGAGATAAACATACATGATTAATCTAAGGGAAAGCTATTATGTTGTTCATACTTCAAGGGAAGGTGGTGGACTTCTGTGCCTTGGACTCAGAGAGAACCATCCTGTTCTTCTCTTTGGTTGCTGCTACTTATAAATGAATATCTGCCTGTATGTTTTTCAAACTTCAATCTGCTTTAGAACCTCTGCTAATCTTGATCTGCTGAGTTACATGGATCATCTTATACAGAGCATCTTCCCTCTCTCCTGGAAAGAGAGGGTGTTTGTGATTGCAGCGTAAGGTAAGGATTTTGATAGGTGGGATGTCCACTTTTGGATCTGCCATAGTCTTTATTATTGATCTGAGACACTTTCTTTGACTCAATTCCAATCTGTTAATGGAAATGTTGATTTAGGGAGAAGGAAACCCCAGTTAAGATTCCTATACCCTTGCTTCACAGTTGCGGAATGATAGTCCTTCCAGTATCTTCCAGTTTTCCCTCACTGCAGCAACTTGAGGGGGATTCAAGAGCAGAGAACATAGTGAACAGTTCACTACACAAATTGGAGGAAGGTGGTCTCTCAAACTGTCTTCTGGCCTGCCCAGCCACCAGAAAATAAAGAGTATTTTGGCAGCTGATCAACGAAAGGCAGAAGTGGTGAACAGAGGCTGGGAAGCATTGTTAAAATTTGAATGTCAGCCAGAAAAGCTGGACTTCGGCAGTCTTGCAAATTATGAGGGCAGCCTTATTAATTGAACATTCTGGCTGGTGGAAAAGTTGCCTGAGGCTTAGAGTCTTTATGGGTCAATACCTGCCACTAAAGGGGGGAGATGCCCCTGCCAGCCTCAAGCAAAGTTCACAATGTCAAAACCAAACCTTTGTAGTTGCATTTGCCACTTCAGCTGCATGTTTAGTGGGTTTGGGATCCTGTCTAATATGAGTGGGCTAAAGTATTGAAATAGCTGGTGTCCCAAGAAGACTGAGACCACTATTTTTCTTGTTCTTTTATTGGTAATTAACATAAATGTGATATTTATTGACACTGGAATAGTGTCTATTGTGCTAATTAAGCATTTATTAAAACAACCTGAAAATTCAAAGAATGCTAAAGATTGCTTAATGAGATGTGAGGGATTAGTTACTTAAAATATCCTGAGTTTGTTTTTCATAATGTCGCCATTTTAAAGAGCTTAAACTTATTTCTTTCCCTGTTTTTCAGGGCATTTGGTCATTACTGTGTTCATATATGTTGCTGAAATGTGTTAATTCTATAATAACTGAATTATATTTTTGGAAATTCATTGCACCTTCAAGTCAAATGGGGGCACATTATTGTACGTTTTCAGTAGTGTAGCTACTTGAGTCACTTAATTAAGAATGAGGCAGATTTTGAATGCCTCTTTCTTTGCAAACCTTTGATCACGACTAGATACTTTGTAAATAATTTTTCTGTTATCAGTTATTGGTTTAAAGTACTGTTGTGATACCAATTATTTAATGGTAGAAGAAAAAGCTGAGGACATTCAGTCTGAAATCTTTGATTTGCTACTGTACTTCTTGCACTACAGTTTTTGCTTGTTTAATTTAATCTTTAATTTGATGTGTTAATATTAATGAATAGGGTAAATTCTGTTCATTTGTCTGAAACAAAAATCTAAATTTATTCTTTCGAGGATTTGATGATCTGAGAGAGTAGTCTGGTAATTTTCCCCTCCATCCTCTCTGTTGCTATAGTAATCCTAAATTTGAACCTTGTTTCTGCAGCCCTTTTTTTCCTTCAAGTAAGTTTTGTAATAGCTGTGCAGTGTATTCTCAAACCAAAATATTAATAACACAGATTTTGTTGTTGCTTTTTTTGCCCCTGTTTTTTGTTTTGTTTTGTTGGGTTTTTTCCATTTGGATGTAACATCAGAAGTAAAGCTGCAATTAAACAGCCTTAACTTGCCTTCTCTTTTTCTAACTGTGGTGAGGCCTCTGTGGTATTAATCTATTTAGTCATGTTTTAGGCATACATCACTTAGGGGGAAAAACAAGCAAAGGCCCAACTAAACAAAACAAAAAAAAGACCCAAACATCTCTCTGAGTTTATAAAAAGCTGTTAATAATTGTAATTATAGAAGTGAACATTCAAATTGCAAAGGCAGTAACTTACTTTAGCATCTGAGTGTTCTTGCAATTTCAGTTTTACAGCAATATATGGCTTATTTGATGAGGTGCTTTCAGTTACTGCTGGCGTGGCTGAACTTCTGATACAGCAGTAAGTACAGATAATTCTGGCAATTGTATAAAATATTTGTACTCTTAACAATATTATTTTTTTTCATATACAAAAAAGTGGAGATGCAAGATCTAACAAAGTTAATAGAAGTTTGAAGAGGAGCAACAGGAGTAAGCAGAAAATCTGAAAAAGACTGATCACCTGTCTAGTCAGAGGAAGCATGAGGACAATGAAATAAGACTAAAAGTAGTTTAGATACAGGTGAAAGACTACACAAAAAGTTTGCCTTAATTTCCAGTGAAGACAGTTTTGAACACACGCATACTGGCATATTTTGTTTAAGTTTAGAAAGAGAAGCTATTGCACGTGGAGGTAAGAGGAAAATGGAGTATCAAGTGATACAGCTCTTAACAGAGGAAGACTTTGTCAGAAATCTAAAGACTGTTGTTGTAAGATACTTGACTTCTTGGAGAGGATACAGTATTAGAGCTGACCTCTTTTAACTTAAGAGTCATATAACGTGTAATAAGATTCCATGTAAAACTAGAGTGACGTTTCAGTGAAAATTGATTTTGAATGGTCACAGGAGTGTGGATAGAACTGGAAGACCAGAAGATGATATATTGGAAGTATGCTAGTAGTGGAATTTGCCAAGGGTCCATTTCAAGACTTAGTGTTTTCATTAAAAACATTGATGCATTCCTACTTCTTATGCCAATCTCGTGTCTTCTTATCAGATGCCAAGTATCATCAATAAAAAAGAAGGTTTTGCATGGAATGAAGTTGAGACCTTAGGACATGACCAGTAGGATCATACTTAATAGTGTTTTAAAAAATGAAGATTATCTTATCCTTGCAGCTCAGGATGAGCAATCTATCAAATTTAGCAACTATGAAAAGAAGTAGGATAACAAGTATACTGTTGTTGTCCTCCTAATATTTTCCTTTAAAGAAGTAAAGTGATATTGACTTGTTCTGGTACTGGTGAAAGCTTATCTGGAATAGCGTGTATAAGTCCTATCACCCATCATCAAGTGAAAAGGGCATTTGGACTGGAAGAGGTATGGGACTGATTCCTAGAATGACTAAGGGAATGGAGAATTTGCTCCCATGAGGGGGACTTGGAGTGTCTTCTTTGATCTGGGAAAACAAAGCGTGAAAGAGGTTGTTCTTTATATAAAAATATGAGTGAAACAACACAGGTGGATAAAAAAGAGCTTAAGCTTGAGGTATGAGAACAAATGGGTATAAACTATCCAAGAATAAACCTAGTTTGGAAATTAGAAAAGATGGTTCCTAAGCAACAGAGGCATAGAAGTCTGCAACAGCCTTCCCTTAGGAGTAGTTGAATAAGATTGTCTTTAAGATGGAGCTGGTTAGCTTATATAAGGGGGAGGAGGGGTTATAATGTAGTTTTCCATAGTACCTTGGGATTTGAACTCCTTGACCTAGAATATCCATTTGTTCCCATGATTCCAGTCTTGTTAGTCAATTATGATACAGTAACTTGACCAGATGCTGTCCAGAGACCAGTAGGTACATAGGTGGTCTCTTTATTGGACAAATAGACCAGTAGCCTTCTGAGGTATGTAAATGCTTATATCAAGGGATAATAAATGTTAGACAAGTAGGATGTTTTAAATACTGTTTTATGTAATAGGCTACATTGTATCTTATATGATCAATATATAATATCTTTTGCATTACGAAACCCTCAATCAACACAGAATAATTTAACAGATTAAATAATGAGCCCTTTATTGTTTTCTTCTTGTGCTGTCCTGTGATTGAAGGAAGCTGCCCACACCATGTGTGCAGCTACATCACTGTCTTCATATTTCTCTGGGAATTCTCCTTCAAGCTGTTTAAAAAAGAATTGGTGCAAGCTGAAGTGTTGATCTGGTGAAAGCTCTGTATACAGTGCAGCTATATATTGCCCTGCTGTTCCCGTGTATTGCCCTAAGACTCTGTCCATCTAATAAGCTTGGAGTGTAATTTTTTGAGGAAGCATTGTGCTTGTGTTTGCACTGATAAGAGAGACTTCCATATCTCCGCAGAATAGAAGATTGGTGGTTTTAAAGGAAACTTGACAAAGAAAAGGGTTCTGCTGCCTTCTCCCTGACAGAAAGACACTAATTGGCAAATTGGGGAATTAATGTTGCCTGAGGTACAATATTTTTCTAATGTATTCAATTGTTATGACATGTTAAATCATGCTTTAATTCCTGCTGAGGTATTTCAGACCCAGAAGGGAACTTGTAAACACTCATTTGTGCAATTGTTTAATCTCTATCAGTAGTGTAAGTTACAGGATATGTTTTTTATATGAGCAGGAACACACTATCTGCTTTATGTTTTTCTATTCTTTGACTTTGCCTTACTTACTCTTTTTGTGTGTGTGTGTGTGTAAACTGTTCATTTAGAAAACTTCAGTTTTTGGAAGGAAGTTCAAGCCTGGAAAGTAGTTTGGTTAGGATGGGCTAGAAGTTCAATGATGTTTGAAAGGTTCCTTCCTGACTGTGCTTAGTGGGTATTATTGACTTCCCTTCAGCTGTTAGTTGAATTTCCTGTTAATTTAGGTATAAATAATTGCCAAAGCAGTGTCTAGCCCTATATGTGTCCTTTAAATTGGATGTGTTTTCTTTATTCACAAATTTAACAGTATTTTAATATTTTCAGAACTAATGTAAAGGACTGAGAACTAGGTCTTATTCCATTAAATTGCTGTATTGAGACATAATGATTAATATGAAAGACAAATATACAGGCAGAACATCAGTGACTGAAACAGCACTTTGCACATGTTTAAGTGTTAATGTTGGCTAAGTACTTCCCAAAGTGGAATTTTTGAGGAAAAGTGTTTGACAGCTAGAATTTCAAAAGCTGATAAAGAATAGTTAACACTGTAGAGCTTGTGGAAGTGTTCACCTATTATATGAATATTGACTAAATTGTATTTAACCAGCTTTATTATTTAGACATTCTCTCGTCATTTACTGTTAAATACGTGTGAACTAGAGACAGTCTCCTGTAATAAAAGAAAACAAAAATATCCCATTTAAGTCCCCAGCTGTTTGGCAATGGTTGCTATAGAGGGAATGACTTAGCAGATAGCATCTTAAAAGCTCTTGCTGTGAGAGTATATTTAGTAATACTGGTATTTTGAAAGAATGTATGGGTAAGAAAACTGTAAAAGTTTATTATCTTGATCGTTGTGTTCTTGAAGTATGTTTTTCAACCTGACCATATAGGATCTGTCATGGTAACTGGAAAAGTAAATAATGTTATTGAAATAATAGTAAATATTATGTTATTGAAATAATATTGAAATTATTGCTGAAAAGCCAAGCATTTTTATTTTTTTTTCTGATTTGCTTTATGAATATGACACTGGCAGCTTATCAGTTTCCCCCTTCTGGTAAACTATGTAATTTGTTTGTTAACTGAAAATAAGCTATTAAACACTGAAGAGAAGAAAAAGCTTTCTGGCTTTATATGCATTTATATATATTATATTTAATTCAGTTATCTGTCAAAATTGAAGCTGAATATTGCTCTTCAATTGAAATAATCTTTTATTATATCATCTAGAACAGTATCCCCTGCAGATGTGGCCTGTGCTATAGCTAGTTCTGAAAGGGATGAAGTCAATGTTGGAATAATTTATATTCTCAGCAGCGTAGTCAGATCTGGTTTCTTATTTCATATGAAAGTCATGTCTTTTAATTTTTTTATTTTTTAAATATCGCGTCATGTTAGCTCATGACACTTTTTTTTAAGTAAATGTTCTTGGAGGTATATTTTTCATGTTGGCACTGTGCCTCTTAAACTAAACTAAACTGTCTTACGAAGTGAAGGTGTGTTTTGACATGCAGTTTGATCTTTGGAGGATAAATCAGAAAAATCTTACTACCTCCTGTCCCCCCAAAGAAGAATGAGTGTATATCCTTTCCAAGACTTGTTGGATTAGATTAGTTTCCCTGTGAAAAATGTTAAGGAATAGTTGGTGGAGACAGTAGCATCTGGATAGAATAAATTTGCAATAAGGAGAAACAGTACAATGACTAGATAATGGGCTGTTCAGATTGTGTTATCATTAATTTCTTCCTATATTATTCAAGATCTAGGAAACTGAAACAAATTACATTTGATGTAATGGTTTTGCATAGGTTACTTGAGATTGGAGGAGAGCAAGGTATTTGAGGATGACAGAAAAAGATCAGGGATAAGGTTGATAACAGACTCATAAATAAGAATAATTTAAGATACTGAGTTATATTGCTATTCTGTGTCATTGAACATCTTCATAAAACCGTCTGATTTTTAGTGATGTTCATAGAGGTGCATGAGATTAAAGGCGGGGGGGGAAGTCTTACTTAAAGTATTTCTTGTTCATTGTTAGCTGATAGATCTCTGAAATTCTGTAGTAAGATTTAGTACTAATAGGAAAGAAAATAGTGGGGAAGTATGAGGCAAGAGGGAAAGTTGAGGTTGGTTTAGTTTGGAGAAGACAGATGAAAAAAATAAATTGAAGTAGAGTAGAAAAATGACTTGATACTGTAAAGTCAGAAATAGTTTTAAAAATCTGGATTAGATTACAAAGAGTATTTATCTAGTATTTTTTTACATGTAATATGTTTAGAACACTGTTTTTAAAAAGTCATATTCTGTATTAGCCCATGGGACTTAGTGCTATGAGGTACTGTTACGGTCAAGAGTTTAGCACAGTGCAAAGTAAGATTACACATTCTATATCAGTTATAGAAGGAATGTTGAAATGTATGTAATTTTTTTTCATGGTATAAAGCATAAACCAATAAGTCACTGCAGATGAGTATCCGAGTATGTGTGGATGAGTATATGTGTGCCACTGTTCTTAAAACTGTACACTGGCCATGGTTAATCAGGATATTTGAAGAGTTAAACCACTAGTTTGACTGAGTTTGGCAATTTTCCCTTTTAGACAAAGTTTTGGCATTTGCTTGTAAAAACCCCAAAGGGTTTTTACTCTGGCAGCTACAGAAATTCTTTGTATGTAAAAGAGAATACTACAGAGTATCTTCCTTATGAAATTGGGACAGTTGGCTAAATAAGTATCATGTTTAATATTTGAGCATTAGAATCATCAGACTTTTTTTGGTTTAAAAAAAAAAAAAAACACAAACAAAACCAAAACAACAAACCAATCTGAAACTATGAATTCCTGGCTCGAGGGTAGCTGAAGTTGAATACCTGTATAGATTGTACACATCTTCTGTGGGAACTTCAGGGAGAGATGTGATATATTGGTGTCTGTGTGTGAGTAGAAAGGTAACGTTTTGATTTTTAAAACGGGACAGTAAATGTAATTTATCATGTGGCCCTATGGAATACATTTTTGTAGGACTTTGGTTGGATTTCCTAAGCTTCATTGGATGCTTTGTTACTGAACAACTCCAACAAAGTGTGAAATGCCTAATGTATGTTTAAGTATGAGGACGTTAGATTATATTGAAATTCCTTAAGGGCAGGAGCTTCTCTTGAACAGATCTATTTGCAGGTTCAGATGGGGGGTACTTGTTTACAGATTACCTGCCCTCATTCATTATCCAGCTCACAGCATGACCAAACAGTTGTGTAAGCTCAGCAATGTAGTGGGCGCAATGTGGGAATCTCAGGAGAAAGCATGATATATGTACAAAATATGGAAACAAAGACTTAAGAGTAGATATTTGTACATATGAAATAATACTGTTGTAAAAACAAATACCAGAATACAGCTCTAATGCAAGTGATTGTTGTTTTCGTTTCATGCAGTTGTTTTGCACATCTCCTTGGAGAGCTGCTTTCCAACTTCTATGGTTTTGTTGAGATCAGTTGGGCTTCTCATGAGCAGAAACTGCTGGCATGTATCCGACTGCATGCTGTTCGGGAAAGCACTGTTAGAGCTGGGTTTAGAAATCTGGCTTTGAATACTGTGTGCATATTGCTGTGTTTTGCAATTTCTGATGCCAATAGCCTTTCAATGAACTTGAAAGAACTGTACATACATGTTTCAGCAGTAAAATAGTGGCAGTAGGGTTTCTAGAAAGAGCGATTTTATGACTTGAGTCAGGAATAAAAGTACTTCGACAGTGCTGTGTGGATTATTCAGGATCCTCTCTGTCTTCAGCTGATCTTACACAACTATATGTCGTTGATGTTCATAATTTTAACTTAAATTTATGTTTCTTGGATTATAAGCCCAACACTGGCTAGTTGTGACTTTTTGTTTTAGAATACAGTAGGGAAAGGTCTCTGGTTACCACTAGGCAAACATAAGCAGTTATACTTCGTTTTTACAAGTTTTCTAGCTATTGGTAGTACTGATGCTGAAAGATGGAGGACATTTTGTACATGGATAGAAGATGAGTCACTTGGATAGAGAGCCAAGTAAAAATCAATAATAAAGACAGTATGATAGTGGAGTTGTTTTTAGACAACCAATAATGACAGATGTGTAGAAACATTGTTTTTTTGTTATTAATCTTCAAATGTTTGTCAACTAAAATAATCCTTGCCTAAAGAACTTAGTCTTTATGGATGGACAGTGTTCAGTTTAATCTGAAAGCATGGGGATGTGTAGAACAGGAACCTTTCATGTTCTACATTGGGTTTAATTCAGTAAGTGCAGAGTGCCCCAGAAGCATGATTTCAGTTTTGTTCTTTTTGTTTTAATAACAGGTTTAGTTTTTGTAAAACATAGCCATGCAAAACTATAAGAACCTTCAGATGCTCTGGCTGGTCAGGGCAGGTGTGATTCGCTGTCTTTACCTAATGTTTGGGGCTGAATCTTGAGAGAGGATTTGAGTGCTTGGAATTGTTTTTTCAAAGCTGAATGTGTGGAAAAGTGGGAGGGAGAGCTGCTGTCTGTCCCCTAGGGTCTCAGGCTGGCTATAACCAGACCCATAGTGTAAATGCAGCCAGCTTGGCCCCTTCAGTGAAGGCAGCCTTTATGAATGGGCAGACTTTGCAACAGCAGAGCAGAGCACGAGCTGTTCTGTCAACTAACTAGATTGTGCTATGCGAGGCTCTACAGCCATTCTAGTAGTTGAGCAAGTGTCAGGCTCCGGTTAGTCCTTGTCCTCCTGCAGTGCAAACAGAATCTGTATTCCGTGGTTTGTGCACATCCTTCTGTGTTTTGTACGTTGTTCTTTAGTCTGTTGAATCTTCAGTTGACTAACGCAACCATCTGGAGACTAGAATGGTCTTAGTTAAGAAATTAAGAAATAGACCTAGTAGAAAGTGTGAGAGTGGCCATGATTCCACATGTGTCGAAGTCTGGGCTGCTGTAGCAAATTGTTTGTGTTTCTGAAAGTAACTTCACTAAAATGGCCACTAAACACTGTCACATGATTTACAGTGACTGGAGAAACTGGACTACTGTATTTTTTCCCCAGATGCGATTCTGAAACCCTGTAGAGCAAAGTAAATAATGTCTTTTTGCCTCTGTCAGGTGGAAACAATGAGAATCGCAGCTGAAAGGTAAGTCCTAGGTTTGCATATGGTTCATTTATGCAGCCATATTCATTTGTGCAATACTTGTCTGACAAGGGAGACAGCATGATCAGGAAGATGGTTTTCTCATGCTGTTTCATCTGTTGTAGTGTGGGTGTGCTTGACCCTTGAGGTTTACGCAGAAGTAGGAAACATGACTGCATAATTTTGGGGTGTGGAACACGTTTACACTCCCCTGGGAAAAACAGAAATGCGTTGCTCCTAAAATAGAATTTATGGAGGTTTCTTGACATACTATTTCCTAACATGGAACAGACAACAATCTAGTACATGAAAATTAGTTGCAGTAAGACTTTTATCCATGGCTTATATCTTCAATCTGTACACTAAGGTTGTCAAGAGCATTCTGAAAGATGGAAAAGAAAATATTCTTAGATTTCAGAAATGTGTAATGGGATGAACTTTGTCTTGCTGTTGCTATCTTCATAGATGTCTTAGAAGTGTTAATATCCTTTATATAGGGCATGCATTTTAAACCTTGTCCAGAAATTTTCACTATAGGGTCGATAAAGGATAAGTAAACCACTTTGTCTTCCTACAATTTTTCATCTGCGTGAAGGATTTACAGATGCTTGATTAACCACTATGTAAAGGAGTTTTTGAATTTGAGTAAATCTGGATGTTAGCTGTCTAATTTGGAAACAGGATGACGATACATATGTAAGGCTCACATTTCAAAGCTGTTCTTATGTGCAAATGCAGTATAAAATCTCATATGGAAGGTTTATGTCAAAATTAATACTTAGGCTTGCATTCTTCAAACGTACTTTTTCCTCCTGCATACAGGCTTTTAAAGTTCTGTCCTACTTTACTGTGTTAAGAGACTAAATTGGTCTTGTAACTTATCTGGATTTCTGTCCTTCCCACTCTCTCCCATTAAATCTGGGAAGTGCTAGAAAAGAACTGGGGGGTGCCACCTAGAAAAGCTTCAGCTGAAAGTGAATGAGAAATTAATGAAAAATTCAATATCACTACTGCCTTTATCAGCCTGATTCAAGCCTACTTGAAATCTCCAGTCTTCATATTAGCTTCTACTTCATTTATGTATTTTATTTCACTCTCTTCTAGCTCAAACTGGTATCACACCCATCAACAACATTTGTGCTGCTTACATATCTAACTTGCTGGTTCCAGCATGATGCCTCCACACTCTCTAATCACTATAGCAATTTTTGAGTTACTTAGATTCTCTGCCAGAAAATAATGGCTGAGTTCATGCATGTAGTCGTGAATATTCAGGTTAGTTCCATCTCAAAAATCTCAACCAACCAGTTTCATAATCAGTATATTTTCTTCTGTGGCATTTGCTGTAAGATCTTCAAAGTTATAGATATATTAATTGTGAATTCATCAAGAAACAGTAAGTTCTGCTTGTGGCTTTGTTGCCAAGTGGTGGTGCACACTGTTACTTAGCCTCTTCGTCCTTCTTTTTGTGATTTCGTAATCTTTTGGAGCAGCTATGTTAATTGCTTATAACTTTCTTAAACATTTCCAGAAGAGCATAAAGATACCCATGTAATTCTTGAATTTTATTATTACATAATTTTGAGTAGCAACAAATGCTGCCAGAGCATACTTAAGATTTCTGATGTCTTTGCCTTACAAGTCCATCAACAAAATTAATATTGTATAAAAAAAAAAGGTCGTTTCAGTGTACCGCTGATTCAGATAAAAATTGCATCATGAAGTATAAGCTCTTAAAAGAAAAAAAAAAAAAAAGAGGGAGATTGTGTTTGAGTCAAAGTCTCTGAAAACTAATTATCACTGTTGATGGAAAGGCAAGTTAGATTTAATTTTTTTCCCAAGGCTGTGTGCCTTGGAGAAGGAGCTCCAAACAACACAAGAAGAGTTAATGCATGGGAAGTCTTAGAATAAGAAAAAGAGCTATCATTCAGTACAGCCTAACATTAGTGACACTGTTCCTTATTGTAATATGTAAGGAACATACTAATACTTTATTTCAGCCTGGAGAGCAAAACTGGTACGCTGATGCACTTTTAGTTTGCCCTTGCTTCAATCAGAATGTCTGGTCTCCAAATCGGGATGTGTTTATTAAGGTTTAATAATTTCTGGTGAATTAAAAAGTTGAGCTAGAGTATTTCAATTTTGCAGTCTTGCAGAACTCTTTTCTAAATCTAAGGTCTGTTTACATAATTGGAGTGAAATGTAAAGCAGAAACTGATTGATCGTGTGCTTGATTTTTGAAATTTCAGTTTCCTAGTAGAATTCTTTTATTAAAAAAAACAAATCCAACTTCTCTGCTTAGTTATTTAACTCCAATGAGTCTAGTCTCCACATTTAGATGTCTTGTGTTTAAAAACCCTGTGGAATAATTTCCTGCTCCCCTCTTTAAACATTCAAGTTGCAGCCTCTTAATGAACAGTTATAGTCAATGGAAGATTTTTCTTTAGGTATTGTTTTTTCCATGCTAGAGGCAGGATTGAGAAGCAGTGCCTTGGTGTCTTTGTTCGTGCACGTCCATAGGCAACTCGGAGGGATTGTGGACACACTGTCTTCACTGTTACTGATATGTGGGGTTCATAGACTGTAAAGTGTGGAGTTGTCCTTTACAGTCATAATTTCTGTGGCTGACCTTTGGAATACAACACATTTAAATTTGCTCTAACACTGTCAATGCAATTATGTTTAAAACTAAAATGAACTGATTGTGTCTGATCAGTTTAAGGATTTATCCCAGGAAGTCTTCTGTTCCAAAGGGTGTACCCAAATGAGTAACACAACAGAATCTTCATTCTAGGATGAGAGATGTTTTGAGAGTTTAACTTGAATTAACTTTAAAAAAAACAGCAACGCAACAACAACCAAACCCATAAAATAGCTCTCCTGCTTGCATAAAGTAAAATCCTAGCTGTAACAATTCTAGGGCAGTGTTTTCACTATCTGTGCAATTGTGGGAAGAAGTATAATTGCTTTTATCTCTCCCATAAATAAATAAAGCTACCAAATGTCAGCCAACTATTTTGGACAAAGTTCTTTTTGTAGAATAGATTAAAGGGTTAAATGACATTGCTCTGTTCATTGCCATCATATTTCAGAAATCTCATCCCTCCCTATTCAGTCTACATGAAAATAATTGGATCCTAGCCAAAATGGGGCCACTTTGCCTATGCACTGCTGCATTCCAGTTGATCTTTTATGCATCATAATACTGGTATTTTAAATGCAAATACTTAAAGTTACTGATGTTTCTTGCATTTTTGAAGTATTGGGGAAGTATCTGTGACCCTGTTGAAAAATGAGTTTTAATTTCTTCTGTCCGTTGTAGTAACTATTGTTATTCACAGTGCTTTTTGAAAACATAGGTTTGGAGTGGCTTCAACAGTGGTGAACATTAAAGATAATATAAATTTTAAACATAAGGTTTTAGTTTTTTTATATCTGTAATAGCATTGAGCATGTGGGTGAAGTCTTTTTGTTTGATTGTGGGTTTTTTTTTCCCCCACACAGTGATCTGGTATAACCTTTTTGAAAACCCTAACATTTTAATAAAGGTAGATTTTTCAAGTCTAATTTTAGAATATCCACTCTCCTTTTTTTAAAAAAAAAAAGAAGGGTAGCATTGGATAGGTAGTGCCATCAGAAAATACCACTTTTAAAACCTTATATGAAAAGTGAAATGATGTTACTGTGGTCATATTGCATCCTGGAGGAGTCTTTTTCGTTTTGCGTATTTTGCTGAACCTAGAGGTCAAAAGAAAATCTTGGGGGGAGTAGAAAGTTTCTCTTTCCTGTTGTCTTTGCACATAGAGCATGTGTGTGACTTTCCTTTAGACAACTTGTAACTTGTACTGTGTCCTGCATTCAATTGAGCCCTGGCTCAATTACCTTCTGGTAAAGGTACTTACGAACTCCATAGTTCTCGTGCAGACTCCACTGCTGTGGGGCAGAGCCTGCGCTGTGTGCTCTTACTCCGACCTGGTGTGTCAGGAGCATCCCCTGGGTGGGGATGGGCAGTGGTAAAACTTTGTCCTCGATCGCAGGTCCTGACCTAGTTCTCATTTCTGTCTAAAGCCACTGGTGCAACCACTGCACATCTCCCTGCTTTTCTGTGGAGCAGCAGTAGAGTCTTCTCAGGTAAGTGCCACTTCTGTGTTTTTACACAGATAGATGGCTTTTCTTCCAGGGTACTGTGTGGCTTTTCCTAGGAAAATCTGATATCAAATGCATGTATGTGAAAATTGCAGAAATTTTCTTACCTGATTTATTACACTGGCAAATTAAACATCTAATTTTGCTTTAGTCAGTTTTGGCTCTTTCTTTGAGAAATTGATGTGTACATTTGTTTTCCACAAATTCAGTTTTGGAATTAAAATCTAGCAGCTTTTATAACTTTTAGTTTTAAGTGTTCATTTTTGGGTCAGGCATGCTGATCAGTTTGTCTTCTTAAGTACTTGTTGGCTAAAGCCGGGGCCCTGCCCTTGAAAGCTGCTGATCTGATTTGACCTGTGTTCAAAAATCTCAAGGCACTGGCTTACTGGCATGTTTGGCGTGAGGCTTGGGAAGTGCACGTGGGTTCACAGAAACCTAAAAATAAGCAGCATTTGGGTTAAACCTCTTTATTTGTATGGACTCGTGACCCTGATGGCAAAAATAAATGTACATTTGTTTTCCAGTACTGCCACCACAGTCCATGAATATTAATATTGGGAAAATATTTGAATTTTACATTGTCTTGGCCTCAGACACTTTCTGAACAATTAGAGGATGAAGACGAAAATTAGTGACTTGACTCATTCTGCTGTAGTACTGACTGGTGTGTGTAGCTGAGTCTCTGTGACAACAGTGACAAAATTCAATGTAGCAATAAAGCAGGCTGGAAAAAATACTTGTCACCAATGTTTTCTGTTCAAAAAATTTTGTAGTTTTGTCAATAAGGCATAGAGAGATGACCTCTCTAGTGCAACCCTTTTAATTCTCTATGCTGTTAACTTTTGAAAACATTAACCTAATGACTAAATGCTGAATGCATCAAAGCAGCCAGTGAGACAAGCTAAGGTATTTGGGAACTTGTGTAGTGTTTTTCATTGAAATTTCTCAGGTGAGTGATTCGGATAGGAGATTTGTACTTCATGCTGCAGAAGATCATTAAAACATAGTAAGAGATATCCTACCTGAGCTGAGGGAAAAATTGTCCTAATTGCAAGTCTGATCAGTTTGACCTGAGTGCAGGAGAAGGATTAAGGAGAATTTTTGGTCCTGTCTCTTGTACTTGTGCCTTCTGTCTGACATTCAGTCTCCAGCTGTCACCAACCTACCAGCAGAGGAAGGTGCTATTTAAAAATTTAAAAAAAAAAAAAAAAAAAGTGCTAGAATACTAGAAGTGCTTTGGAAGCTGTAGATAACATGAGCATATTGTGCGTGTGGGAATGTATTTTTCCTGAAGCCTAAGGAGGAAGAGCAGGTTCAGAGATTTCAGAAGCAGATGGGACTCTGATCTCAGTGCAGACAGATAGTAGAAGGTATTCTGGAAGTTGGATTAAAACTTGTGTTTTACAAAGATTTTCCAAAGCAAAGTTATTGGTTTGGAAACTTCCATTTCTATTTAAGGGCAAACGTGTCCAATACTCACTCACAAATGTTAAATCTCCCCATACTTCTGTTAGCAGGACTGGAAGGGTGCCTTCACCTCAGGGACCAGTTAACCTTTCTGGTTAAACAAATAGATCAAGTTACTAATCCCTGCAAGTTAGTCTTCTACCTTCTGGATCATTTTTGTAGTCCATCCTTGAACTCTATTTTATGTCTCCCTTTTAAAGTGTGTACATGAGGACCAGAAATAATATTGTAGTAGCTGTTATTTTAAAGTAGAGGAAGATAATTTTGCTACTTGATATTCTTAAATTTATGCTTGTAGTAGAACACAACTTAATCTTTGCAACTCTACATAGTGATCTACGACAGCTCCTGAATTCAGTTCTAATCTTGC
Source organism: Gallinago undulata (assembly GCA_026546715.1). Taxonomy (NCBI): domain Eukaryota; kingdom Metazoa; phylum Chordata; class Aves; order Charadriiformes; family Scolopacidae; genus Gallinago; species Gallinago undulata. The sequence goes on from JAOTQQ010000032.1 coordinate 49,187,916, forward strand.
CTTTTCAGCACTGAGTAATTCTAGCTTAATTTTTGTTTCCAGTTGTACTACAATGCATTAGCTGTGTTAAATTGAATTTTTGTGATATTACACTATTAATTACATAATTCTCTGTGGTTTTTACTTGAGAAGCTTCTTTGATTTGGAATTCAAGTTTCTGAAATAAAATTGCAGACAAATCAACTTTTGTGGTATTTGGCAGTGTAATTAGGAAGACTCATTTTGGAGGCTATTTAAGTCCAGGTTCAACATGCAGCTAATTTAGTTTCAGTTTCAATTTTGGAGCAACTTCATAAAATAAATTTATCTGAAAATCATGATACTACTATGAACGCCATGATACTACATTAAAGCCCATGTTTTTCACTGAACTGTAAGGAGTTATTTTGGAGGCTAATAGCCACCAAAGTAGCAAAAAGAAAAACTGTTTCCACTGCCATTACTGCCTCTGACCATTGCTCCTCTGGTAAGAGGCAGTGGAAAAATGGATGGTAGTTTGCAGAATTGATACTTTCACATTATGCCTGGAGAAATGCAAAAGTCACTGGTGAAATTCCTGATTTCTCATTTGCATGCAAGGTTTCTGTGAAGCTCTTACAGTTTCAGAAGAAAAGCTTAGGGTGTCTGTGGTTTAAGATACTTATCAGATAGTGTCTTTCTGTTATATGAACAATGTGACATCTTATCTTATGATTTCTGCTATTGCTGTCCTTAATCTTTCATTAATGTATGCACTGAACGTTTTCAGAAATGCTATGTGAGAAGCAGAAGGAACAAATAGATTAAGTTACTGAAGTGAAAGCAAGGTAATCTTCATCTTAATAAGTTGGTTTGAAACTATTAGTCTTAAGCAAATTCTTGGAGGCCAGAAATGGCTGCTCTGTTGTTTGTTGTGTAAACTGCTTAGCAAGAAAATCAGAGAAGGGAACCATATAGAGAGGCAGAGGGAAGTTAAAAGTCTAGGACTGGAAAGAAAGCAGGACCTGGTCAGTTGGAGGTAAGAGATGACAGTTCCGAGAGTCATTCCCTTTTTGATCTTATTCCTAGTCCTATTTTTAGAATGGCATCTCTTCCCATTTTTAATTATTTTGAAATGAGCTGTTTGCTGGAAATTTAAGCTTTCTAACATGAATTAATAAATCATGTTAGAGAGGTTTAATATAGAAATGGTACCAATGGTGAGCGTAGGCTGCAACTGTGCCTTCCAGTGTGTCCAGTGCCAGTTGCTGGGGGGGGGGAAATAACACTGTGCTACCTTGTTCCTCCTTGTGCGTCATTCCAGCTTCCTGCAGAGTATGATCTCTGGGATACAATGCTTTTCCAGGTCAGGGTGGGGAGGTGAATGATTACTGTTTCTAAAAGTTTGATACTTTTGGTCTTTTAAATACTTTATTAAAAGGAGGGAATTTACCTTTCTGTATCTTGGCTTCTAGGGTAATTTTAATGCTGGCTTCTGCCCCTTTCTTTTTTCAAGGACTGAATTATGTATTCTTAGCCACATATATTGAAACTTCTGCAGAATTTAGACAACTGTATTTGAACACTCTTCCAGCTGAATTTGCCCAGCTAAATTCTGACTCAAATTGTAGATGGGCTTATGCTACATAGAATCACAGAACAGCCCAGGCCAGAAGGGATCTCAAAAGATCATCTGGGCCAATGTGTCATGGGAAATGGAACCTAGATGAGATTATCTGACACCCTGCCCAGCCGTGTCTTGAAAACCTCTGGCCTCTTGGCAGCCACCCTTTAAGTACTGGAAACCTGTGATGAAGTCCCTTGGAGCCTTCTTTTCTCCAGGGACAAAGGACCTAACTTCTTCCACCTTTCCTCATAGAGCAGGTTCTACAGCCTTTGATCATCTTCATGGCCTTCCTTTGGACCCTCTCCAACCTGTCTATGTCTTTTCTTGAATTGTGGAGACCAGAACTGGACACAGCAGTCCAAGTGTGTCCTGACAAGCGGTTGGTAGAGTGGGATGATCACGTCTCTTATCTCCACTGGTAATGTCCCTGTGGATGCCACCCAGGATCCAGTTTGTCTTCACTGCTGACTCCTGTGCAGCTTGTCCACTACTGCTCCCCACC